>LN891044.1:351572-439042 GCA_900010015.1 Tuber aestivum
CACCCCTCTGTTGGGCTTCTATTAATGGGCATGAGGCGGTGGTGAGGCTCCTGCTCTCGCAGGCTAGTGTCAACCCTGACGTGTTAGACGACTCCGGAAAAACACCATTCGGGTGGGCTTCTTCGGGTGGGCATGAGGGGATGGTAAGACTACTCCTGGCACGGGGCGATGTCGATCCCAACAAGCCAGACAGAAATGGCATTCCACCACTCTGGTGGGCTTGTCGTCGTAGGGATGAGGGGGTAGTAAGACTAATACTCACACGCCACGACGTTGATCCCAACAAGCCAAGCAGCGGTGGCTATCCACCATTATGGTGGGCTTCTTGTGAAGGGAATGAGGGGATAGTAAGACTATTACTCACACGCCATGATATCGATCCGGACAAACCAGACAGGTCTGGTAAAACCCCACTCCAAATCGCTTCCGAACGTGGGCATACGAATATTGTAGCACTCCTCCAGCATCGTGGGAGCGCAATCTCTATCCCCGATCAGGCTGCAGAGTGACCTACCTATACTCTCCCCTACACACACCTACGTCCACCCTTTTAGCAAAGGGTCTCCACACTAATACCCTTTTATCAACGCGGGTCCACTCATTTCTCAGGCACTCTTCACGGCCCCCCGTGGTGTCTGTTACCGTCTTGTGGGATCCCTCCCCCTTCACCTCCTTACCTTCAGTTTTTCCGAGTCCCGTACTTCCAAAATCACCCCCGGCATGGGCCTGTCACACAAAGTACCATATAATTTTCTTTATTATGTATATACTGAATCTTCCCTTGTCTTCTCCACTCCTAGTGTCCAGTAGTGTGGAGTACAACTCTTCTGTTAGGGTTCTTAGAGTCATAGCTTGATATTATTCCTCTCGTGGGGTTTCTGGCTTTTCGTCGGATCGGGCTTCGTTTCTTCAATAATATCACTTTATTTTCTTGCACCATTTGCAGCGGAATTCGAATATCTCATACCCGCCTCTGGCCACGGCTAATCTCGGCGGAAAAATACGAAAGAGAGGATAGTAGGAATAGCCTCCCCGATGCTAAGTGCTTTCGAACCAGCCTCCCCTACCTCTATCTACTATAGTGTAAAGAGATATCGCTGGGGTGTTAGCAACTCCCATATTTAGATTTGTCACATAATGGAAGACAAGGGGAATCGAGAGACGTTGGCGGACCAAGATGCCAATGATGCATGATACGGGAGGGTGTGCTGCAGCCGACCTTATCTAGCCCCTGATTAAAACATTCCGCGAATATGGGTGGACATTTCATCGCCTACCCATTCCCAGGTGCATTCGCACTGGTTAATGTAGTTTTCTAGTAGCTGATAATCGTATAGCGCACGGCGTACTACCCATTCTCGCTTAAAGGGAAAAGGGAAAAGGGAAAAAGGTCCAATCCAGGCGCATTTTCCCTATTGTCTTGGCATGTTTTTAATGCTCCACAGTCGGAGATGACTAGCGGGTCCCTCTTCAGACTGTCCCTGCATGCGCAAGGACGTCAGAGCCAGTGTGCCAGTCTCATACTGGCATCGTTTATGCATTTCACTGGCTTGGGATTTTCCTCCTTCCTTTCGTTTTCATTTTTTTTTTGGGGGGGGGGTTTAAGCGAGTGATAGAATATGAAGATTTGACCTTCTGGTATCATGTCGGATTCTAAGCACATGGCTCAGGCGCATAGTTTGGCAATTCCCGGTAGGCATGGGGATAGGTGAGCGTAGTCGGAGAAGAGAGATGTATGGTGTGGGAGAGCAACCATCCCGTAAGAGCAAGAGGTGGCAGAGAAGTGGAGTGAAACTTTAGATTGTTTAGGTGGGAGCAATAGAACTCGATCTACGGAAGCTAGTATGCTTGCAAAACCTGGGGAACCCCCTTCTTCACTCTGCCATCGTTGAGAGAAACCTTATTAAGGTCATAGACACTTTTTCCCCCTTTTCATCTAGCACTTTTGACTATGAGTTCTTAATGAACGCACCCGAGCCCGTCTCTTTTACTACTACCCTAGCTCTTTCCGTGTTCGACGTCGCAATGGGAAGACGGTATCTTGGGATCTCAACCGCTTACACCGTGGACACGGTAAGACCGGACATGATGTCCTGTACATATAATATCAGCTATTACCGAGGCGATATAAATGTAGTAACCGGACAAATGATAATTTAGTGCAGATCGCCGCCACAAATTCGCACTTAAACCATTGCAAAGGCGGAGTGTTCTTTTAATCGGTGCTGGGCCTCATAGCCCATTCTTTCCTCTTCCTTCTCTCCCCCTCTCTGGATAGATTAGAATCGAACAGGGTATGGAATATTAATCAAAATTTCGATATTGTCTCTTTGTTGAGGCTTTCATGTTGGGAGGGAAAGTGAGCTTACTGGGTGTTCGAAACTTCGAATTATTCGCGCATAGTCTTGTACCTATGATACCCGCTCAGACTATACCTACAGTTAGTTACGGTAGTGTATGGCTCTGGGCGGGTATTTTTTTTTATCCGTCCATGGGGTATAGGTCTAGGTTATCTTTTATCCGCTTGGTCCGTTTGCCTGACCTGCGGGGAGGAAGTGGTCGTGAACTGAATTCGGATGGCAGGGCGGGCGTGGTTGGGATTTCCCTACCCGCGGACCAAAATTGGTGACGTGCGAGGGGAGGGAGGGGTCAATCTCATCGCAGGACACTACTTTCCTAAGCTTCCTGGAGTTGCTGGTAAGGTGCAGGGCTCATGTTGGAGCTTCGGGGTGTTGCGCTTCGCGGATGGGCAGGATCCGCTGTAACCGAGTCTTGGGAGGTAGGTTGCCTTGGGTGGTGGTAGAGATGTTGTGGAATGGGTACTGGGCTCGGACCCGGCGGAGTGCTTACTTGGGTGAGAATATTTTGTCTCAGGGCGCCTAGTCCAGGGTTTGCTTATTATTCCGATGCCAACGGGTGAAATCACTCGCAATAAACAACGCGGCACCCAGGGGGAACTTGAGCATCCGAGGTAGATTGTCTTTTTCCAATTTAATGCTTCATATATACGGTAGGCATTTGCTCTTCCGGATGGTTCCTATCCCCTGCTCCTCAATCTGCCACACGCCCCATGAGTACGCTATCTACAGTGCTACATCACCCCCTTTGTTTATTTCCCGCTGTCTTAGATTCTGTCCCGTAATGCCAATTTGTGGATATAGTCATGAGCGGATTGAAGGATCGGATCCTTGGAAATAGGGATAGACTTTTCTCCAGGCTGTTTGGCATCGCCGATTATTTCTGTCTTCTTCCAGATCATTGCTATGGTTTTGGGGCCCGGAGGATATCTCTCTTACACATCCTTGCATGTGCTTGTGATGCCTATTTGCGACTAAATGAGCTCTATAATGTGGCGGCATGCATAAGTATCTGTTGAATACCAGCCACTAAGCACGTGGTTCGGCAACCTACTTAGTGGGCTGGATGCCCCATTGAATGTGAGGTAGATGGCGTAAGAGATTGCTTCCTAAGGTAGTGAGGCCATGTGTATATCCTTCTGTTATGTCCAATAGAGAAGTGGGTTTCGGAGATTTCTGCTCTCGTGGTTCTGTATTCGAGTACGAGGAGCTTCTACCTGAATTCTTAAATCAAATATATTAGTACACCCATCGTAGTGGCCACTCGATGACCGTGGCTGAGCTGCCCCACAGTTTCCTTCCGGGTCCATCAGACCCCGAGATTATATAAGTAGTGTATGAGGAGCGGGTTCTGTCTATTTTAGCCCGGTCCCGAAACAGCAGCAGTATGATACGCCGAGATCGCTTCCCCCATTCCGCACCAGCATAATGTCCTATGAGTGAGTCCGGAGCTCATGGGATGTCTAGTTTATGACCTCCCAAGCTAATCAAAGCTACACTTTTAGCTTTGAGAATACATTGTGGGCTTTCAACTTTAGTTAAGTTACATTACAAGACCCTCTGCTGTCGAGCTTAGTGTATCAAAGTTGATTAGTTTGTGCTCTATATTTTCGGGTGGGGCGGTTACCACTTTTACGCGTTCGCCTCTCTTAGTCCGCTGGTGGGGCTACGGGTGGGGATTGTTGTGCTACCGCTTACGCGGTAACGTAGGTATGGGGGTTGATGAGGGAGACATTGGGATAATTGTCTTGTGTTTTGTGTGCTCGGGGCCGTGTGACGGGCGGTGTGGGATTTAAAGTTAGGTTGGCGACTTTTGTCGAGCGGGAAAAAGCCATGCAGAAATCACTTGCGTGGGCGGCAGATACTGAAAGGGCAGGGAGAAAACTTGTGTTCAGAGTCCGGCGTCATCCTCTATGGTCCAGACTCCTATAGCTGGACCGAGGACTGGTAAAAGTATTAGGACTATTGATTGCTGTGGCTAGTCATGGCACAGTGTTGCAGTGGAACGGCGACCTGCCCTGCGGGTGGCTATGCAGGTACTCGTGCCTGTACTGCACAGTACTACCCTTGGGTAATCCATATCCCGAAGGGTTTCACATAGAAACGAGAAGCCAGAAATTCAGACTCTTATCGGTGGGTTTATTCCTTGAATAACATTGAAAAATTCTCTCTTTAAAGGAAAAAAAATCCCACTTGTTCGATAATGATTTGGAGCCTGCAAATGCCGTTCCTACAATTCCTGGGGGTGGGCCAGGGCCAAGGGCTGCGGGTGAGGGCTTTTGCAATTTTGTGGAAATTCCGGGCACAAGACCCTACTAAAAATACAAAGGTGCTAAGCGAGGCCGATTAAACAGATAGAAATCTGCTCTGGCCGTGAGAACCGCTCAAAATCGAAGAGCACATCATATGGCATTTGCCATTGGAGTTCCTTTTCCGGTTTATCGGGTGAACCTTTCCACCCCATTTCATTTTCACCCCATTTCGTAAAGGACGCCAGGTGAGGCTGAGGTTTCATGCCAAGCTGATGGTCTGACAACATCCCCACCCCATGGCGGTGCGATCCCCGCTTTGCTTCACACGAAGGAGCTGGGAGTCCATCAACCCTTTTGATAACTTCAATAGTGTACAGGAATACTACCCTCTTACCCATCACCGGATCTGATCCATTATGAGTATGCCACCTACGAGTTACCGAGCACCCAGCTTCACTGGTGATACATGCCAATATGGAATATCGGATATGAGTACCGGTAACACTGCCCATAATATCCTCAGTGACTCGAACACGAATTCCGCAAACGTGTCGAACAGCTACAACAACACCATCCACGTGGGAGTAAGTGATGAGTCATTGAAAATCCAAGCATGGCTCTCGCCACTGGAACCCCATCGAAGGCATCATGATGTGAGGAGCCGTCGGCTTGGTGGTGTTGGGGATTGGGTTTTACGGGAGAGCGAGTTCGAGTTATGGCGCGATGGGCTGGACGGATCGGTGAATCCTACTTTGCTGTGTTACGGGGGCCAAGGAGTAGGCAAAACCTACATAAGGTAAAAGAGTATTCCCGAGAAATATTTTTCACCATGCTAACAGGCAATGGGAGTAGTTCACTAGTAATAGACACCCTATACGAGCGAACTCGTGGACGGAATATCGCCGTTTTATCCCTCTATTGCGATTACCAGGCCCAGAAAGCTCAAACGGCAGTAAATATGATAGGTGGTCTACTCAGACAGGTAGCTATACGGGCGACAGAGATTCCAGGTGAAATTCGAAGTGCCTTTGAGGAGTCGAGGAGGGAGGGTGGAAATAGTCTTCTAATACCAGAGATGCTACGATTATTCATCAAAACAATCAGTTCCTTCGAACGGGTCTACATCTGCTTCGACGCAGTGGATGAGCTAGCACCAGAGCATCGATCAGAATTTCTTCGTGCCTTACATCAGATCATTCAAGATGCAACAAATACGCGGCTTTTTCTTACAGGCAGGCCCTATATTCGGAAGGAACTTGATAAGCATCTCGCGGAACGGGCATTTATTATGCGTATTGTAGCCGACAAAGGAGATATCACTAGATACATAAGGAAAAAGATGGACGATGATGACGACCGAGATCCGGAGCTGATGACAGAAAACCTCAAGAACGACATCATGAAAACGCTCACAGAAAGGTCTTCGGAGATGTAAGTAGGAGCTGCTCTATTACAGGTCTGGGTAACTAATTGATGGCCGGCAAAGGTTTCTGCTGGTTGCACTCAATGTCGATGCAATCTTGGGCAAGGCCTCGCTGGCGAAGAGAAAGGAGATGTTGCAAAAGGTGGCGACGACCGGTGTGGATGTGGACACTGCTTACGCCCAAACACTGCAGCGAATTAGGGAGCAGAAGGGAGACCGATCAAGGCTCGGGATTGAAGTGCTAATGTGGGTATCTCATGCGGAGCGGCCACTACGGATTGATGAACTCCGCCATGCCTTGGCAGTAGAGATGGGGAAACGGGACATAGACCCAGACAATATCCGGCCGCAAGATACAGTCCTGGGATCATGCTTAGGGCTTGCTGTGGTTGACAGTGAGACATCGGTAGTCCGGCTAATCCACTATACCCTTCAAGAATATCTTTCCCGGCCCGGTATTCTCCCTAATGCCCACAACACACTCTCACAGACCTGCTTAGCCTATCTCAATTATGAGCAGGTCAATGTGTTTCCTGCCAAGAACATCCCGAACCTGGTGGACATGCCCTTTCTTCAGTATTCATCCTTGTATTGGGGAATCCATGCAAAGAGGGGGCTCGCGGACAGCACAAAATCACTTGCCCTGCAGCTCTTAAACCGGTCCGGGGACCATATATCGGTTACTTTACTTTTCCAAAAAATAGACCAGTACCACAGTTGTTCACTGCCCAATCACCTATTTCCTAGTTTACACGCCGCATCCTACTTTGGAATTGTCGAGGTTGTTGCTGCTTTGACTGAGATAGAAGGATGTGATATTAATCGGAGAGATTGTATGGGTCTTACACCTCTCATGTGGGCGGCTCGGCAAGGGAACGAGGAGGTGGTGATGATGCTCCTCACTCGGGTTGATGTCGACCTGGGGGAGCTGGCCAGCCAGGGCAAAACACCACTCTGCTTGGCTTCTCAGAATGGGCATGAGGGGGTGGTGGGGCTGCTGCTCTCACTGGGTGGTGTTGATCCAGCCGGGCCAGACGGCGGTGGTAGAACACCACTCTGTTTGGCTTCTCAGAATGGGCATGAGGGGGTGGCGAGACTGCTGCTCTCACGGGGTAGTGTTGATCCCGCCAGGTCAGACGGCAGCGGCAGAACACCACTCTCTTTGGCTTCCCACAATGGCCATGAGGGGGTGGTGAAACTCCTGCTCTCAGAGGTTGGAGTCAACCCTGATGGGTTAGACGCCAATGGCACAACACCACTCTGGTTGGCCTCTTGGGGAGGGCATGAGGGGGTGGTAAGGCTGCTGCTCACGCAGCATGATGTCAATCCAAACAATCTGGGCAACACTGACTTCCCACCACTCTGGTGGCCTTCTTATCACGGGCACGAGGCAGTGGTAAGACTACTGCTCGCACGCCCTGACGTCGATCCCAACAAGCCAGACATCAGAGGCTACCCACCACTCTGGCTCGCTTCTCATGAAGGAAATGAGGCGATAGTAAGCCTACTACTCACACGCCACGATATCGATCCAAACAAACCAGGTTCTTTTGGCCGGACCCCACTCCAAATTGCCTCCGAACGTGGGCATACGAAGGTTGTGGCACTCCTCCAGCATCGTGCAAGCGCAATATCTATCCTTGATTAGTCTCCAGAGTTATTTTCCTCTACCCTCCCCTACGCACCCACCTCCGCCCTTATCGCAACGGTCTCCACACAGATACCCCTTATCAGTCCGGGCCCCTCATTTCTCAGGCAATCTTCATAGTGCCCCTGTGTGTCTGTCACTCGCTTGTGAGATTACTCCCCCTTCACCTCCTTCCCTTCAGTTTTTCCTGGTCCCGTACCTCCGAAAGTATCTAAGGCAGGGGCTTGTCCCATAAAGTATCGTACCTTTTTCTTTATTATGTATATACTGAATCTTCCCTTGTTTTTTCCACTTTTGGTGTCCGGTAGTGAGTGGTAAAGCTCTTATATTGGGATTCTTAGGACCGTAGCCTGATATTCTTTCTCTCGTAAAGTGTCTATCTCTCCATCAATTCATGACCCGCAGCGCCAACAATACCACACTTTACTTTTCTCCACCGCTTATGGTAGAATCGGAACATCTCAAAGCCCGGAATATTCATCAAAAGTTGGATTTTGTCCCATTTCTGAGGCTTCCTTGTATGAAGAGAGTGTGCCCCTTACTAGGTGTTTGAATTATTTACCCCTAGTGGTGCGTTTATGACACCCACTTATACCTATCATCAGTTAGGGCAGTGTACGGCTCTGGCCGGGTATTATTTCTTTTTCCCCTATGAGGCGTTAGTTAGGGTTATTGCTTATTTGCTTGGTTCGTTTGCCGGGAATGCGGGGAGGAAGTTGCTGTGAACTGAATTTGGATGGGAGGGTGGGCATGGTTGGGGTCCCCCTACCAGCGGACCGGAATTAGTGAGGTACGAGGGGAGGGAGAGGTTAATCTGGTCCCAGGACACTACTCGCCTTAGCTGATAGGGGCTTCGGCTTGACGGATCGCAGGGATTTGTTGTAATTGAGCGACAGGAGGTAGGCTACCGTGGGTGGCGGTGAATGTACTCTTGTGGAACGGCTGCCGGGCTCACGCCCGGTGAAGTGCTTACTTGGGTGAGAACAGTTTGTCTCGGAGCGTCTGGTCTGGGTTTTCCCTCGGGTTCGACAGGAATTACCAGGAATGAACGACATGGCACTCAGAGGGAACATGACTAGCCGAAGTACACCGTTCCTATCCAGGTTAACGTTTCATGTGCTTGGTTTTCATTTACTCATTAAAACAATTCCTGTCCCTCCTGCTTTCCCCATCTGCGACATCCCTGATGACTAAGTTATTTATCGTACGAGAGTATCAACTCCCCTGTGCTTTCTTGTCCGATGTCTTTGATTCTATTACGTCATGCCAATTTACGGATGTGGTCATGCATAGACTGACGACTCAGATGTTTACAAATAGGCGTACATTCTTCCCTAGGCCCTCGACAAACCTACTTATTTCTTTGGTTTCTCCCTTCACAACCCTCTTCCGGGCCATTTCTACAATTTTGGGAGGCACATTATGTCTCTTATGCTTATCCCTGCGCGTTCTCGTGGTGTCTCATTGCGGTCGAATAGCCTTCATCTTCCGGTGCTACGCATAAGTACATATTCTATGCGGGCCGTCAAGCTCCTTAGCACGGCAACTTACTTAGCCGGCTGGATATCCCTTTTAATGTGAGATAAATGCTCTAAGACATCGCTTCGCCCAAGTTATCGGGGCTATATGTATATCTTCTTTCTTATGTCCAATCGCGGGATGAGTTGTCGATTTTCCCACAACACCGGCCTAGAGACGCAATGCCGAACTCGCAGTACGCTGAAAGGAGCTTGCATTCTAGTTCTTATAGCCTCCCTGCGTTAAAGGGAATATACTCGCGCACACGTCGTAGTGGCCATTCGATGGCCGGGATTGGGATGTGTTGTTACAAGCTGCTGATCGGGAAGACTAGAAAGCAGGAATATAAAAAATAAAGATTAGGAGTTAGTAATTTTAGATATCAGTGCTTTGTATCTTTGTTGCTTATCTTCTTTATCTGCAGAAGAAAGGAACGGCCTTATACAGACAAATCAAGTACCATCCACACTCAGAGTTCCGGCCCCTATAGTAAACAGAAAATACGAAGACTCTTGCGCTCCTCCAGGAACCCCTCCAGTGAGTTCCCGACAACTCCGAAGTTCCCGTACCTGTACCTATACCCAATACCTGAAAATCTGTTCCCTTACTGCAAACGATTCCCATTATCGAATAGGGACAACAATACATAGTAGTATTCATACAGGGTACATCGACCTCCCTTGCTTGACGAGCAATTCACGACTAATAGAGAAGAGTAAACTGACAAAGGAGGGACAAATAGAAAATAACTAAGAAACATATTTATCCGCTGACCGAGATCCTCTGAAACGGAATGATCTCCGGTGACTTTCAGTAGGATGCCCTACGATCTACCTCCAGGTCTGTCAGATCCCCCGGTTATGTAAGCAGTGTATGAGCAGTGGGTTCTGTCCTAGATTTTAGCCCCCTTTCGCAATACCCGTACCGGAGCTGTCTATGCCAAGATTCCTCCTGACATTATGTGCGAAATCCCACTATCTAGTCCAGACCTCCAAGCTCTGTCCAGATTTTGGCCTCCCGAGACATCAAAGGCTAGATACATAGCCTTGAGATTGCACTGAGACCTCTCAACTTATTTTTAGACAAGTTATTTTACTGGACTACCCACTTGAAAACCCACCTAGCCCTCATGTTGTTTAGTTTGTTCCCCGTCCAAAAGAGGTTTCTACCAAACATATTTCCCTCTCTCTCTCTGCCGCCTAGTTTAGTGTACTAGAGCTAACTAGTTTGTGCCCCAATTTTGCCGATGCAGTGGCTATCGCTTTTATGCGTTCTGTTCTCTTAGTACACTAGGGGGTTTGTATGTGAGAAATAGCTTATTATTGTCTACGCGGCAGGGCAGGTGTCAGGATTGGCGGGGGACACGTCGGGATCGTGCTCTTGCGTTTTCTACTAGTGCATGTGGGTTCGTGTGACGCGCCGTGTAGATCTAAAGCGGATCATGGTGACTCTCGTCGAGCTGGACAAGCCATGAGGGCATCCCTTGAGCGGTCCGCGTAAGTGAAGGTAATGGGAGAAAACCCGTGCTTGGAATCTGAGACATCATATTCCATGGACCCGACTAGTTTAGCTTGACCTAGTACCGGTATTTGTTGCTGTGAGCAGTCATGGCAGAGTGTTTTAGTGGAATCGCAGCTTTTTTCACTTTGGTGGAGACTGTTCACTTTTGGGCGTTGGGCGTGGGTTCCCCACTATGTCTCGATGGGGGCGGGGGGAAGTGCCGCACAGGACTGAAGGATACGGTACGCTGCTCAGAGGGAACCGTGTGGCCGAAAGAACTAGTTCTTATCTAAGTAAGTGCAGCAGCTTACCGTTCATGACTACCGGTGGCCCTCTGCGTGACTCCTATGGAGAACCGCACCCTCCTGACTGACCCTCCAAAATGTTCCCAACAGGGCCACTTTGCATATGTTGTCGCGCATTGGAAGCTCGAGTATCCGGCGTTCTGCAGGTATTTTCTTTCCCCTGTTTTTTGGCACTTGAATTTATTCCTTTGTCTCTCTCTTCTCAAATATTACGGGGGGTATTGTTGCGTTCTGGGGATGGATACTTTTTTGTTGGTTGAATATATCTTCGGGAATCATCCTCACGGACAGTTTATTGATCGTTTTCTTAATGGCATAAGTTAGGGTTCATCTCGCGATTGCCATTCACAAACGTAGTTCCATCTGACTGATAGGCCATTGACTAAGTAGGCCACCTTCAAACCGGGATTCTTTAGGAACTCGAATGGAGAAAATGATATATACGCGAGGACTTGTGGTTATTTCTCCAAGTGAGGCGCTGTGAATATTCACTTCAACCTTGACAACTGAGGGAAGGGTCTCAGAATCCCCCCCAGGACACTAGGTGTTGAGAAGGGGGATTCCAAGAGTCTAGAACATGAGGCTTCCATTCACTCCTCCCACGGTATCCAGGCGCTAAACAAAATTAATATGATATCTATCATAGAAGCTGGCAGACAGCGCCGGGATTAAGATACCCGAGCCGGTGGGGGGGGGGGGGGGAATGTTAGGGGGTACCGGTAATAGGATATAAACAAGTGAATACGACCATAACAAAGCGATATATTTCAATTCGGTTACCTTACCATACAATCCCCTGCACTTCCTTCACATACCGGTACAGTGCAACGGTTGGCTAATTCATACTAAAGATTTTCACGCATCAACGAACAGCTATAAACTCGGACTCTTAGGCCTCAGTTTATTCTTCAAGTAACATAAATCGTAAATCCTCTTCGGAAAAAGCCCTTGGGTTCAAAAATGGTTTGAAACCAGCAAATTATTTTCCCTGCAATTTCTATGGGTAGGCTGGGCCTGGAGGTGGCGGCTTTTGAAAATTCTTGGAAATTCTTGGCACAACACCCTACTAAGGACGCACCAAGGTCCGCAAGGCCTGCGGGAGAGACAGAAGCCTCCTCCGGCTGGGGGAATTGTGAAAAAAATAAGCGTACATTGTATAGAATTTGTTTTTCAAACCCCCCTTCAGTTTATCCAATGTATTTTTCTACCCCACTCGGTAACGGACGAGAAGCGAGGCTGAGGTTTCCCTCTTTCGATTGCATATTTTGCCACCAATTGCGTCCGAAGGGCTTCATGCCAAGCGTTCGGTTTGGCAACATTGACGCCGCCCCGCAAATGTGTGACCCCCTCTTCTTTGCTTGAAGGAGCGCGGGGTCCAGCAACTCTTTTGATAACTTCAACTAGTTCTAGTGTTCAGCAATACCGGTACTACCATCTTACCCACCGCCAAATCCGTTCCACTATGAATACCCGATCGACTAGCCACCGAGAATCTAGCCTCACTGGCATATCGGATATGCGTATCGGTAGCACTGCCCATAATATCCACGCTGACCCGAAGACGAGCTCCGGGAACATCACGGGCAGCGACAACAGCACCATCAACCTAGGAGAAAGTGACGAGTTATTCCGAATCCAAGCGTGGCTGTCACCACTAGAACCCCATATAAGGCATCATGATGTGAAGAAGCGTCGGCTTGAAGGTGTTGGGGATTGGGTTCTACGGAGGAATGAGTTCGAGTCATGGCGCGACGGTCGGGACGGATCGGCGAATCCTACTTTGCTGTGTTACGGGGGTCAAGGAGTAGGAAAGACCTACATAAAGTAGGAGAGTATTCCCCAGCGATCATAGTTCATGCTAACAGGTGGTGAAACCAGTTCATTGGTAATAGACACGCTTTACGAGCGAGCGCGCGGACAGAATATTGCCGTTTTATCCCTCTATTGCGATTACCAGGCCCAGGAGAATCAAACGGCAGTAAATATGATCGGCGGCCTGCTCAGACAGGTAGTTGCACGAGTAAGAGAGATTCCGGGCGAAATACGAAGTGCCTTTGAGGGGTCCAGGCAAGATGGTGGCAAAAGTCTTCGATTACCGGATATGGTGAAATTATTCATCAAGGCAAGCAGTTCTTTGAAGCGAGTATACATCTGCATTGATGCGGTGGACGAATTGCTGCCGCAGCATCGATCCGAGTTTCTTTGCGCGGTATGGGGGATTATCCAAGACGCACCAAATATGCGGCTTCTTCTTACAGGAAGGCCCCATATCCATGGGGAACTTGACCAGAATTTCATCAAGGAGGCCTCTATCATACACATTGTGGCCCACCAGGGAGATATCACTAGATACATAAGTCGAAAGGTGGACGAGGGCGCTGATAGAGATCCAGACTTGATGACAGAAACCCTCAAGAACGATATTGTGAAAACACTCGCGGAAAGATCTACGGAGATGTGAGTAGGAGTTATCCCACCACAAACTTGAAGCTGGATCACTAATATTGACATTATGCTAAGTTTTCTACTTGTCGCATTGAATATCAACGAAATCTTGGGCGAGACGTCATTGGCGAGGAGAAGGAAAATGTTGCGAAAGGTAGCAACGACTAGCGTGGACCTAGATACTGTGTATGCTCAAACATTACGGCGAATAAGGGAGCAGAAGGGAGACCAATCAAGACTCGGGGTGGAGGTGCTAATGTGGGTATCCCACGCGGAGCGGCCGCTGCAGATTGACGAACTGCGTCATGCTTTGGCAGTCGAAATCGAAAATCCCGATCTAGACCCTGACAACATCCTGCCACAAGATACAGTGCTGGGGTCATGCTTAGGGCTTGCAGCGGTTGACGACGAGACATCCACCATCCGACTAATCCACTATACTCTCCAAGAATACCTTTCCCGGACTGGTATTTTGCCTGATGCCCACAAAACACTCTCACAGACCTGCTTAGCCTATCTTAATTCTGAGGAGGTTAATGCGCTTCCGGCCAAGAAAATTCCGAACCTTGGAGACATGCCCTTTCTTCAGTATTCATCCTTGTATTGGGGAATCCATGCAAAGATGGAGCTCTCAGACCGCGGGAAATCACGTGCCCTGCAGCTCTTAGACCGGTCCGGGGACCATGTATCCGTCACCTTACTTTTCAACAAAATAGACCAATACCATAACTGTCCGCTGCCGAACCACCTATTTCCAAGTTTACACATCGCATCCTACTTCGGAATTGTCGAGATTGTGGTTGCTTTAATAGAGATGGAAGGTTGTGATATTAATCAGAGAGATTGTATGGGTCTTACACCGCCCATGTGGGCCGCTCGGCAAGGGAATGAAGCGGTGGTGAGCCTACTACACACACGGGACGATAGTGATCCCGGCAGGCTGGTCAACCAGGACATAACACCAGCCTGTTTAGCTTCTCAGAATGTGCATGAGGGAGCAGCGGCAGTGTTGCCCTCCCAGGGCGGCATTGATCCTGACAAGTCAGACGAGGATGGCAGAACACCACTCTGGTGGGCATCCCTCAACGGGCATGAGGAGGTCGCCAGACTACTGCTCTCACGAGCCGATCTTGACCCCGACAAGACAACAAATGATGATGAAACATCGCTCTGGAGGGCTACTTTTGGAGGGCACGAGGGGGTGGTGAAACTACTGCTCACGCGGGACGATCTCGATCCCAACAAGACCGACCGCGGTGGATACTCACCACTCTGGTGGGCTTCCTGTCAGGGGAATGAGCAGGTGGTAAGGGTACTGCTCACACGGAACGATGTCAATCCCAACAAGCCAAACAGAGACGGTCGAACCCCACTCCAAGTCGCCTCCCAATATGGACATACGAAAATCGTGGCGCTCCTCCAGCATCGTGTAAGCTCAATCTCTAGCCTTGATTAAGCTCAATAGTGATTACCCCACACCCTCCCCTGCACACCTAACTCCACCCCTTTGCAACGGCTCCCATACACGCGCTATACCCCTTAACAGCGCAGCCCCCACTTTTACCGGCACCCTTTAACTTACCGCCACTCGCAGTATCTGCTACCATGTTGTAGACTCTCCCCCATTTCATTTTCTCTTTTTAGTTTTTGCTAAACCCGAATTTTTGAAGCCATATTAGGCGTGGCGTTGTCATATAGAAGTGCCTTAAATTCTCTCTCTATCATGTACATACCAAATCCCCGCGCCTGTTTTCTACTCATGGCGGTTAGTGGTCGGGGGTGATGCTCCTATATCGGGATACTTAGGATCATGGCCGGATATTCTTCCGCGTGAAAATCTTTGCTCTTTCCATCAATTTAGAATCTGTTGCTTTGATGTTATACTTTATTCTCTTCCACCCTTTGTGGTATAATTCGAATCTCTTATACCCACCTCTGACCATGGTCGACCTCGGCGGGTGCACGGAAGAGGGAGGGTAGCTTGGTAGGAAAAATCTCCCCAGAACTGAGCGCTCACGACTTGGCACAGCTTCCCACACTAATCGAAGACCTGTCAGGACCTGCTACACACATGATGGGGCCTCATAGCGGGGGTTGGGAATCCATATTTCTATATCCCCCATAGGGAAAGAAAAAAGCCAATAAATAGTGGAATGCCAACAGACCAAGAGGCCAATCCTCGGTGATACCGGGAGGGTATGCGGTACTAACTTCGTCTATTCCAGACGTGCACCATTCTAGAGATACCGGAGTGCGGGAGTTTGGAAATATCGTGGACTCTATCGCCCCCACATGTATTCATACTAGTTCATGGATTCAGCGGTAGCGGATCTCAGCCTAATGCTTTGTGCTCTAGCATCTTCTGTTTGATGAAAAGAAGGGAGGAAACGGGATATTAAGGGCCGGGCTCAGGAGTTCTTTCCCTCCTGTTATATCCCCGTTCCCATCCCCCCTAACCTGCCGGAGAATGGAGAGACGTCCTACTGACCGAATCCTGCAGCGGCCAGTGCAAGGATGTTAGATCCTATATACCGGAATTATACTCGAATTGGGGTTCCTATTTCACTATACTTTTCGTTTTTTTCTAGCCCCCCGGCGTGGGGGGGGGGCATAGCGAGTGATAGACTATGGATATTAGCACTCCCGACTTCATGCCGGATCCCGGGTATATGGTTCAGGAGAACTGCCTGACGAATCTTGATATCAGATATGTGGCGATAAGGGAGCGAAGTCGGATAAAAGAGATATAGGGTACGGGAGAGTAGCCATCCCGTAGGAGCGGCAGGTTACCACGAGGGGAAGTGACTATTTGGATTAATTTCATGGAAGCGGTAGAAATCTATCTACCGATGCCGATATGCTTGAACGGCCTAGAAAATCCTCTCCCTCCCGCTTCCACTCGAGAGAAAGCCTATTCATGTCATTGACCATTTTACCCCCTCTTCCTCTAGCGCTTTTGGCGATGGGTAATTGCCAACGAACACACCTGAGCCTGACACCAGTGCCACATACCCAACTCTAGCGGCGTTAGGCCAGGAAACGGCGAACCAAATTTCCGATCCCAATAGCTTATGTTATGAACACTGTAGGACCGGACAGGGTCCCTTATACCCATGGTATCTGCGATTGTTGCGGGGGGATGCATTGACCAGAAAAGTGCTAGCTCAGCTTGACTCGCCAAAATATTCGCGCTCGCACCATTCCAAGACCCAAACTTTCCTTCATTCAGTAGTAAGCTTCACTGCCCTTGCTTTTTAATTTGCTTTCCCTCCCCCTTTCTCTCTAGCTAGGATAACGTAAGGTAGAGTATAGAATATTGATCAAAAATTCGGTATTGCCCCTTTCGTCGAGGCTTTCCCATCTGAAGAGAGAGTATGCTTGCTGGTTGTTTTAATTATTCACCCGCGGCCTTGCGCTTATGATACCCGCTTTTACAGGTAGTCGGCTGCGGTGGTGTATGGCTCTCGCTAGGTATTCTTCTTCCCCGAGCGGTTGGTCATGGCTGTTGCTTATCTTCTTAGCCTATTCGCGAGGATTGAGGGGAGGAACTGGTAGTGAAATGAGCGCGGTTGGCGGGCGCCGGAGTTGAGCTTTCGCTACGCGGAGAGCAGCATTGGTAAGGTGCGATTAGATAGAGGAGCCAATATCATAGGAGAATACTACTCTCACCAGCTACTAGGGTTGCCCGCAAGGTGCCGGGCTCGTGATGTGGCTACGGGGTGTTGTGCTTCATGGAGTGGATGTATTTGTTGTAATTGAGCGCCAAGAAGTAGGTTACCGTGAGCGGGCATGCAGGTGCTGCCGTGAAATGGGTACTGGACTCGAGCCCGGTGAAGTGTTTGCTTGGGTAAAACATCTCGTCACGGGCCGGCTCTCTATGTTTTCCCGCATATTTCGACAGTGGAGGAGGAAGTTATGGGCCCATAAACAACGTGGCCCCGAGAGGGAACATGTGCATCCCAGGTAGGTGCCCTTCTTATCCAGGTTAATGTTCCCTATGTACCATTCACATTTACCCCTCCTGGCGCTTCTATCTCCTGCCTTCCCTATCTGCAACATACTTGATAACTGAACTGTCGATAGTGCTATCATCTCGCACCCTGCATTCTGTTCTGCCCTGCTTAATTATATGGCACCTCGCAGACTCACGGAGGTCGCCACACGCGTATCCGCAACCCAAATTTTTAGAAACAGGGATAGATTTTTTTGCAGGTTTTTGCCAAACGTAGTTTTTCTTACTTTCACCACTGGCGATACCGTCTTACACTTATTCTGGCGCGTGCGTGCAGCGTTGCTTTGCAGCTCAATTGGCTTTATTCCGCGATGGTATGCATCTGCAGATATTCTATCCCAGCCGTCAAGGGTAGTAGGTTACATGGCCAGTCTGCTATCACATTAAATATGCGATACATACTAAATAACCAGTTTCGCCCAGTGAGGTGATATGTATCTCCTTCTGTTATGTCTCGACTGAGGGGTGAGTTTCAGAGATATCCACTCCCGTGGCTCGGAGATGGAATTCCAGACTCGTATTACGGTAACCCTATGAGGGGATCCCATCTCAGTTCCTGCAGTATCCAAGTGCTCAAGTAAATATACTCGCCCACCCACCCCAGCGGCTGCTGGATGGCCATGGGTCGGGACTCCACACTCGAGCACAGTTTACTTCCGGTCTATCAGCGAGCTCGATTATGTAAGCAGTGTATAAGGAGTGGGTTCCGTCCCTGATTATACCTAGTTTGGAGCCAGATTCCCAGGAGCCCGCCATGCCAAGATTCCTCCCACACTTCCGGTAAAAATACGTGCGATACCGGTACCCTGGTACGGTAAGTTAGTGGGTTCAGATCCCACACCGTAGCACGCTTAAATCAACTTCGGACATTCCGAGCTGCTCAAGGTCGGATTTCTAGTTTTGGTGCTCCACTGCCACCCCGCAGATTCTCCAATTAAGTTATTTTACAAGGCCATATACTCAGAATACCGCTTGAGCTTCATAAAGCTGTTTCTAAATAATTTCTTATTCCTTTGAAGGCAGTTTTATTTCTTTCCCTCTTACCGCCATCGGGTTTGGCGCAGGGCACGATTTCAGGGCTGTTTGGCTTGCGGTCCCTTTTCTCCCATAGGGTGGTTACTGTTCCCACGCGTTCGTTTCTATTATTCCGCAAGCAAGATGTAGGTGGGGAAGTGTATAGACTATCATAACCCCCTGAAAGCCAGTATCGCCGTAAAGGATTAGAGCCTCATGATAGGGTAATCGATAGGCAAGGTAGGTGCCCTGGACCCCGCTAACCGTTATTCGCAATTCGGTTAACCGGCCACACTAAACCTATAGTGGGATGATGGGGAGCCAGAGATAGTGGATTTCATGGGTTTTTTCAGGGTACTAGGGACTGTAGTCAACGAACCGAGCGGGTATTGTTGCTGGGGAGCTACTTTAGGATCCTTCTATTGGTTTGGTGTGTGGTGTGGAGCTTAAAGTCATCTGGGCGGCTTTCGTTAAGTCGGGAGAGTCTTGTGGATAGAGGACACCTCCCGTGGGCTAGGACGCTGAGAAGGGAGGAAACTCAAGCTAGAAGTATGAGACGTCATCCCCCTTGGACCTGGATAATCTATTTTCACCGAATACAGGGAGTTGGTTGCTATGAGCGGCTCTGGCAGGGGTGCTGTGGCCTGTCGAATCGCTACTGTTTTAACTCTAGCGGGGGGTTACTAATATCTCGGCGTTGTCGACCCTCCTGCTCTTTGGACTTCTTTTGTGGGGTTATAGCAGATGTGATTTTTGCTGATGGCCGTCGTGACCTGGATGAATCAAATCGGTATCAGTGATAACTACGATATATCACCTGACCGGCGTCCTGTTATTGAGAGTATCGAATGATTGTGCGAAGGGGAATAGGAAAGCCTTTCAAACACAATATTCCACTTTTCAGCTGGACCAAAAGCTGAGGCAAAACCAGAGCAAGCCCTCTAGAGAAAGGGGGAAGAAGACTGCTACCTCGACACTGGACTCTGTATGTGTTCTTCTCTCTGGATCTCCTCCTTTTCCTCCTGGTTCTAGCTACGTATGCCAGAGACAAACATTGCACTTAGAACGATAAAGAATCTACGGCAACCTAAGAGGACAGCCTGATGACCAGTATCCGCGCAATGCCCCACAGGCCCATTAACCTCTCCGATAGCGTCAGGTCTCGATCTCCAGCCCTGTCTCGATAGCGACCAGATAGCACGTGGATATTCGTATTCATGTTCCATAATTTGTTCGCCGGAATTATATGGGATTAACATGGGATTATTTCTCTAATTCCTGTCTATATAGGCCTTCGGCTGATAGGATAGGGAGAGAAGAAAGGAGACAGAGACGTAGGATAGAGTGGACAAGGGGGGGCAGCTCAAGTCCTCCCCGATAACAATCCCCTATCCTTACTTCCCTTCGGGTATCATCTATGAACACAGCACTGCGGTACAGAGATTCATCGAAGGGCCAGGTCATCCGTCTCTGTTTCTGATTCCCTCCCCATTCCCCAAGACGTCGTCATCACTGAAGTGTTTCCATATTCTATCCCTAGGCTTGATTCAAACCTCGAAGGCGCTTGAGGCAGCATAGGAAAAATCATCCAGAAAAACCGCACCAAAGAACGCGCGGTCCGGAAGGCGTCGGAAAGTATGATGCCCTCTCATACTATGATATCTGTGAAATGGGAAGATGCGCTTCTAGGATAGATGTGATAAGCTTGTTCCGGGCTTGGCGACTGTAAGAACACGGATCCCTTTGCTGGTTCCCAAGTTTCACGCACTTTTAGCCATCTTAGTAAGCGCGGAAAGCGCTCCTCTGATGCCTGTTGAGGAGAGATGGTTGCAACCATTATCCCCTGGACTGCTGAAATTCGGGAAATATCTCCACCCCTCTCGTCGCCTAAGACAGCACATGCTTTTGGTTACTTCTGTAGTTCTCATTTTTTTTCTCATCATACTGTATCTGTAGTAACGGGAATTATAAAGTGTGCGCACCTGCGAATTTCATGTAAGTTAACCAACAGTAGCATTACTCAATAATGACGATACTGGTGGCAAGAGATTTTTAAGACTCACACAGTGCGGAATTTACCGTTGTGCTGGAAAAGGAATGAAAGGATGGTAAGTGTTCTCACAGCTTCTATTTATTGTTGAAGCCTCTATATGTATTCATGTGATATCACACACTAGTTTCTGGCCACACACCATTCACTCATACTTAGCGGCAAGTTTCAGGTAGGTTTCAGATAGTTAGGACAATCTTTACTCTCATTACTCTCTCTGAAGCTCTAATGATTATAGGCCTGATTGTGAGCGCCCGTATGATGATGGTATAATCCCAATAGCAGGATATGGGGGAGAGCAAATGATATTGATCATGAGATGTATGGGGGAGCATAGCGGTATGTGTTAGGGCAGTGAGATCCTAGTTGCTGGTGTGACTGACTGCCTTGTGTTGTTGGGGGAACCAGCACTTCTAGTGGTGATTTCCTCTCTGTTATATCAGTCTTCCTCCGGAGCTTCCGGAGGAAGACAAGGACGACTCCTCCCCCCTCGCCTTCGGTCTTTGTCCATACTGTGGTTTCTCTCCTCCCCGCTGCGCCCCGTATAGCCATCAGAGCCATCATATGACCCTTTTATTCTTTCAGCCTGCACTTTACTAGCCCTAGTTCAAGCGAGGCTACCCACACTTCTTCCCTGCTCCTCAAATCAGCACTGGGCGCTCGCCACACATGACCTTGGACCGCACCGCAAACGTTTCTGTGTGTTCCAAAGTTACCCATAACGGTGGATGACTACCCCTGCTCTGTACTGTACTATGAATTGATGATCCACGCTTGGTACCAATACTCCAGTAGTGGTGTGGACAGCTAGGCAGACATTCAGCCTTGTCCAGTACTCGTATACCAAGTACTAGCCTCTGGAGAAACCACGATCAAAATGTGCACAGAGGATAATACTTGGATCATGACCATGCTGAGTGTTACTCAGTTTGCGCATTCTGAGCCCAATACCCCCTCAAAGTGCCGATTAGCAGGGCCATGATAGAAACAAGTTTTCCAAGTCCTCCCACAGAGAAACACCTACCCTAGTCGGCCAAGGCGCACCAGCTCTGCGCTCCCTTGCAATTCGGCAACGGGGTACGGGATGGGTTCCGAAGGATCTCCTTTCAAGTGGATCGTTGCGACAACGTCTACCCCACCCCTCGAGTCTGCGATCCTGCTTTGCGTTTCTCGAAGGTGCACAGAGCCCATCAACTCGTTCGACAACTTAGACTACGGTACGGCTTTAATACCATCCCGCCCATCATTAAATCTATCGACTACAAATACCTTACCTACGGGTCCCGGAGCATCCAGCCCCGCCGGCGATCGCCACCAGTGTAGGACCGAACACCGGCACCGAACATAACATGATGAACATTCACGGTGGCTCCAATGCGAATGTTGGGAACGTGTTAAATAGCTACAACAACGTCAACGTGGGAGTAAATGAAGAATCTTTGAAGATCCAAGCGTGGCTATCACCGCTGGAACCCCATCGAAGGCATCATGATGTGAGCAGCCGTCGGCTCGATGGGGTTGGGGATTGGATTTTACGGAAGAATGAGTTCGAGTCGTGGTGCAACTGCCGCGACAGCTCGGCAAATCCTACTTTGCTGTGCTATGGGAGCCAAGGGGTAGGCAAGACCTACATAAGGTAAAAGACTATTTTTGAGAAATGCCTGATGATGCTAACCGGCGGCGAAATTAGTTCCCTAGTAATAGATAGCCTATACGAGCTAACCCGTGGACGGAATATCGCCGTTTTACCCCTCTATTGCGATTACCAGGCGCAGAAATATCAAACGGTGGTAAATATGATAGGCGGTCTACTCAGGCAGGTAGCTGTACGGGAGACTGAGATTCCAGGTGAAATTCGAAGTGCCTTTGAGGAGTCAAGGAGGAAGGGTTGCAAAGGTCTTCGGTTACCGGAGATGCTGAAACTATTCGTCAAAACGATCAGTTCTTTCGAATGGGTGTACATCTGCTTCGACGCAGTGGATGAGTTACTGCCAGAGCACCGATCAGAGTTTCTTCGCGCCTTGCATCAGATTATGCAAGATGCACCAAATGCCCGGCTCTTTCTTACAGGAAGGCCCTATATACGGAAGGAACTTGACAAACATATCGCGAAAGGGGCTTTTATCATACACATTGTGGTCGAAAAGGGAGATATCGCTAAATACATAAGGGAAAAGCTGGACGTTGACGATGACCGAGATCGGGAGCTGATGACCGAGGACCTTCAGAACGATATCATGAAAACGCTCACAGAAAAGTCTTCGGAGATGTAAGTAGGAGCTGCTCGCTTACAAATTTCGATCACTAATTGATGGTCGGCAAAGGTTTCTGCTGGTTGCACTCAATATCGATGCAATCTTGGGTGAGACCTCGCTGGCAAAGAGAAAGGAAGTGTTGCGAAAGGTAGCGACTAGTGGTGTGGATGTCGACAATGTTTATGCGCAAACACTACAGCGAATAAGGGAGCAGAAGGGAGACCGATCAAGACTGGGGATGGAGGTGTTAATGTGGGTATCACACGCCGAACGGCCCCTGCGGATTGACGAACTCCGTCATGCCTTGGCAGTTGAAACGGAAAAGCCCGATCTAGACCCTGACAACATCCGGCCACAGGATACAGTACTAGGGTCATGCTTAGGGCTTGCGATGGTTGACAGTGAGACATCCACTATCCGGCTAATCCACTA
Organism: Tuber aestivum; assembly: GCA_900010015.1. Taxonomy (NCBI): domain Eukaryota; kingdom Fungi; phylum Ascomycota; class Pezizomycetes; order Pezizales; family Tuberaceae; genus Tuber; species Tuber aestivum. The sequence continues at coordinate 374,784 of LN891044.1, forward strand.
TACTCTCCAAGAATACCTTTCCCGACCCGGTATCTTGCCGGATGCCCACAAAACACTTGCAGATACCTGCTTAGCCTATTTGAATTATGAAAAGGTCAAGGGGCTTCCGGCCAAGATCATTCCGAACCTTAGGGATATGCCCTTCCTTGAGTATTCATCCTTGTATTGGGGAATCCACGCAAGGGCGGAGCTCTCAGACAGCGCGAAATCGCATGCGATGCAGCTATTGAACCGGTCTGGGGACCATGTATCTGTTGCCTTACTTTTCAACCAAATAGACCGATATCATTATTGCCCGCGACCATATCACCTATTTCCTAGGTTACACGCTGCGTCTTGCTTTGGAATTGTCGACGTTCTGGCTGCTTTAATAGAGATAGAGGGTCGTGATATTAATTTGAGAGATTGTATGTGTCTTACACCGCTCATGTGGGCCGCTCAGCAAGGAAATGAGGCGGTGGTGAGGTTACTGCTGGAACGGAAAGATGTCGATCCCGACGAACCGGCCCACGGGGGGCTAACACCACTCTGTTTAGCTTCCCAAAACGGGCATGAGGGGGTGGTGAGACTGCTGCTGTCGCGGCGTGGCGTCAACCCTGCCAAGTTAGATAACACTGATACAACAGCACTCTGGTGGGCTTGCTTTTATGGGCATGAGGCGGTGGTGAAACTGCTCATGGAATGGGACGACAGGAATCCCGACAAGCGAAAAAACGATGTTGAAACGCTGCTCTCGGAGGCTTCGTTCCAGGGGCATGAGGGGGTGGTGAGGCTATTGCTTTCACGGAAAGAGGTTGACCTCAACAATCTTGACACCCTCGGATTTCCACCACTCTATTGGGCTTCCGATCGTGGGCATGGGGGGGTGGTAAGACTACTCACACGCCCTGATGTCAATCCCAACCAGCCGAACAGATATGGTCAAACCCCACGCCAAAGCTCCTACCCCGATGGGCACACGAATATTGCGGCGCTCCTCCGGCAACGAGAAAGCTCGATGTCTGGCCTTGGTCAAGCTCATTAGTGATTTCTCTGCACTCTCACCTACACACACACCTTACTCTCCCCTTTTGCAACGGTTGCCATACATATGCCCCTTACCACCGTAGCCCCCACGTTCCCCCGGCATGCTTTAACCTATCGCCTCCCCCAGTATCTGTTCCCATCTTATGGGCTCCCTCCCCCTTCATTTCTTTCTCCCCCTTTTTAGTTTTTGCTAAACCCCAGCCCTCAAGGTTACCTCAGACATGGGATGGCCGCTTAAAAGTACCACACATTTTTTTTGGTGTATATACCGAATTTTCCCACGTCTTCTCTACTCATGGGGTTTGGTGGTAGTGCGGGGTTACCCTCTTAGATCAGGACGCTCAGGATCACAACTTAGCATTCTTCCGCTTGAAACAGTTTTATCTCTCCATCAATTTAGAATCTGTTCTTCAGTAATATTATACCTTGCTCTCTTCCACCTTTTCCGGTAGAGTTCGGGTCTCCTATACACACCTCCAACCAGGTTACCCACAGTAGGTAATCATAGAGGAGAGAATAACTTGGTACGAAAAATCTCCCCAATATATAGTGCTTTCGGCCTGGCACCTCTTCTACCGAACCAAGACCTGCCGGGGTCCCCTGCACATAGTAGGGAATATTGTGGGATGAGTTGGGAATTTATCCTTCTGCATTTCCCATGGCGGGGGAAAAGGTAAATAGATGTTTGATGCCAACTGACCAAGACGCCGATCCTTAGTCATAAAGGCAGGCCGTACGCCGCTGACATCGCATACTCGAGACTTGCACTATTCTCCAGATACTAGAGGGTAGAAGCCAGGAAATACCGTAGGTCAAGCCATTCCCACGCGTGTTAATATTAATTAATACTAGTCGATGCACCTACCGGCAAGAAACCTAAGTCCAGGACATAATTCTGATGGTGGTAGAAAGACGTGTTTGCTCGTGCACCCGGATCGGAGGAGAGAAGATGTTCGATACTCTAACAAACAGCTAACCAATGGTCTATCTATATAGACAACATCACTGTTGGGGTAGTGCCCCACATAACCACCACATCTGGGAAGTAGCCCCATACAGATAACACACTCCATGACTATCACACAGCTACCCATACATCTACATGCTCCAACATCTCCATCCTTTTCCCATAGCAGGGTTATACTACCATCAAGTTCCTGGACCCTTTCTGCCTAGTGAGGGGGAGGGAGGAAAAGATGTAGTAAAGGTTGGATGCAGGAGCTCTCCACCCAGTCCTATTTCGCCTGTTCGTATGTTCCTCATCTGGCCAGGACGGCAGAGACATGTTTACGATTAGACCCCGTAGTGGGCGGTTCAAGGATGTTAGAGCCTGTGCGCCAGTGTCATACTTGCGCCGTTTTTGCATCTGACGGGATTCTTCTTTCTCGTGTATTCCTTTGGTGGGGGGAGGAGGGGGTTCTATAACGAGTGATAGGCTATGAAGATCTGGTGTCCTTGTAGATTTATCATGTTGGGCATCAGGTATACGGTCCAGGCGCACCGCCCGACGAACCCTAGAAGGTGTAGCGCGCTGTAAGGCAGCAAAGTTGGAAAAAGGGGATACACGGTGCGGGAGAATAGCCTGCCGTTGGGGCAAGGGGTGCCGGCAACGGGGAAGGGACTACTTGAATTGAGTTAATGGGAGCGATAGAATTCGGTTCACCAAAGCCCTCGATACGCTCGAACGGCCTAGGTAAGCCCCCCTCACATTGCCACTATTGAGAAAACCCAAATCATTGACTATTTTCCCCCTCTTCCTGCAAAGCGTTTTGACTATGAGGAATAACCAGTGAACACACTCGATTCCGTGACTCATACCTCTCCCCCGGTGCTGCCCGTGTTCGATACGGCAATGGCCAGACAACATTCGAGGGCTCTAAGCACTTATGCCGTCAACATGGTAGGACCAGACAGGATGTCTCACAACTGCGGCATCTTGCTATTACCGAGGGGATTTATCAACTAGACAAGTGTTAACCCAGGCTGACTCCCCACAAATTCGCGTCGGCACCATTTCAAAAGCCGAACACTCTTTCGTAACGCGGCGGGTTTTATAACCCTGTCTTCTTGCGTCCCTTTCCCTTCTAGTCTCCCTCAGACTAGATTAGTATGGGGTATAGCGTGGAATATAGACCAAAAGTTGGTACCGTCCCTGTTGTTGGGGCTCTCGCATCGATATGTAGAGCCTGATTGCACGGCGTTGAATTCCTCACGCGCGTTGCTATGCTTATGATATTATACCTACTTATCCCGGGAGTTATTTGTGTTTGTGTCTAGTTCTCGCCGGGGCTTTATTTTCCCCGGGGGGTTGGACAAGTTCCGATTGCCGAGCCCGCGGCGATAAAGTGGTAGATAACTGTAGGTGGTTAGTATGGGTTCTTGGGCTATACATTTCGCCACTGGTGGACCAGCATTGCTGTGGGCGGTTGCGGGGGTGCTGTGGTAGAATTGGCTCTGCACTCGAGCTTGGTGAAATGCTAGTCTAACTGGGGCGAGAACAATTTGACTCACGGTCTAGTCTAGGTTTTCCTCAACCTTTCGATAGCGACAGGAGAAATTGCCGGGAAGAAACAACGAAACACCCGAAAAAGGACTTAGGTACCGGTATCCGACATAGGCTTCTTTTATCTAAGTTAATGCTGTGGATATATGGTTTGCATTTGCTCCTCAGGGTGATTCTTGTCCCTGCTTTCACCATCTGCGACATGCTTGATGACTAAGCTAAGATAGTGCCATCTTACCATCTCCCCTTCTGCTTGCTTGTCCGACCTCCCTGATTCCATCCCATCATGCCAGTTCATCGATGTCCTCATGTGCGGATTGCCGACTCCAGTACTAGGAAATAGGCGTATATTTGCTTTTCTAGGTATTTTGACAAACCTATTTATTTCTTTAACTTAGTTCCTCCCTTCATATCCCTTTTCCGGGCGTTTTCTGGGGTTCCAGGTAATAACTTAGAGGATATCTCTTATACCTATTCCCGTATTTTCTCATTGCGCGGATTTGCGATTGAATAGGATTCACTTTGCAGCGGGAAGCATAAGCATATGTTCCCTCCCGGCAGTCCAGCACGCGAGTACGGCAGCCTACCGGTACTCCGCTTGCCGGACATCCTATCGGCCGCGAGATAGATGCTCTAGGGAGTCTCTCCACCCGGGTTAGTGAAGCGATGTGTGTACCCTTTTTTTATGTCCAATTGAGAGATGGGTTTCCCACTTTTCCACAGCCGCGGTCCTGAAACGGAATTCCACTCCCGCGATACGGTGCAAGGCGATTCCACCCAGATTCTTACAGTATGCTACATGCTTGAGCAAATATACTGGCACACCGATCCTAGTGACCACTAGATGGCTACCGTAGCGGTTGGCGCGCCCTACAGTTTACTTCCGTGCCTGTCAGACTCCTTGATTGTGTAAGCGGTGTATATGGAGTTGTTTTGAGAGCGCACTGTAATCTCCAAACTTCTTTATCTAACTTATTTCACAAGGCGGTTCACGTGAAACACCGCTTAAGTTTCACAAGTCCATTTCCGAATGATTCTTTCCCTGCTAAATACAGTTTTCTCTCTCGTCTATATCTCCCTCTCTCCCCGCCTCCGGATTTACTGCACCAGTACCGATCGGTTTGTGCCGGTGGGGCGGTCACCGCTTTTACGCGTTCCCCTCTATTAGTCCGCTGGCAGGGATGTAGGTGGGGAATATTATGCTATTGTCTACTGGTGCACGGTAGGCAGGTGTCAGGGTTGGCGGGGGACGCTTTTGGAGCGTTGTCTTGCGTTTCGTGTATGCGGGGCTGTGTGACGTGCGATGCCGGGTCTAAAGTCATATTGGTGACTTTCACCAAGCTGGACGAGTCAAACAGATATCATCTGCGTGGGCTGTCGGGGGTGGTAGGGAACGGAGAAAATCTGTGCTCGGAGGTGGGACGTAATCCTCCGGGGATGGGATAATTTAGGTTGACCGAGTACTAGCGATGTCGATTGTTGTTGGCAGTGATGGCAGAGTGCTGCAATGCAGCCGGGCCCGTTTTAACTTCAGTGGGGGTCGTCTCTCACCGGATAACACGTCCGGGCTCCCCGCAGAGTCTCGATTGCGACTTGAGCAAGCGCCGTACTGTTGGACATGTGGGTGGCCTGCGGACGCATTACGACCAGTTGCACGGACATCTTTGGTGACCCAGCAAACGTGTCTCTGGCGTGTATTACAGACCCCGCTAGGAGAGCGATCAAAAAGGAGAAGTGTTACACCCAACACCCAACCGGATGTGTCTCTGACAGCACGGCACTTGTACCGTAAAAATACCTACAAAACTGAAGGATGCATGCACCATTCGGAGGGAGCTTACGCTCCCGAGATAACTTGTTCTTATCCGGGCCAATGCGGTAGCATATGGTTCACAATTACCGGTAATCCCTTGAGCAATGCTTTTCTGCCATGTTGTTCTTCCATTCGCTGAGTACGGCAGTGAATGGGCATGCGAGGGAGTTATGGGGTATCATACGAACAATTGAGTATGGAGACAACAAAGCCTTTTCAATTCGGTTCCGTACTGTACCACGCAGTCTTCTGAATTCCTTTCATATGCCAACCCCGGGTAGGACATGTTCCGGAGGCTTCGGATGCTGGCGAACAGCTGGAAGCTCGGTCTCTTATCAAGCGGTTTATTGCTCAAGTAGTACAAACAGAGAACTCCTTTAAAAATAAACCACACGGGTTTGAAAATGTCGTGAAGCCTGCAAATTCTTTTCCCCGGAACTTCTAAGAGTAGGTTAGGTCCGGGGTGAGGTTTTTCCAATTTCTTGGAAATTCTTGGCAGAATACCCTGCCAAGAACCCATCAATGTTAAGCAAGACCAATTAGACGGAAATATTTTCTGACTGTAAAAATGTTTAAGGATATACAAGTAAGCGTTCATTATACAGAATTTATCTTTTGAGTTCCTGTTTCGGTTTATCCGGTGAATTTTTCTAAGGTACGGTACTTGTGCCCATTTTGTCAAGGTCCAAAAGTGAGGCTGAGGTCTCACTCTTAATTGCAGCCTAACAGGGGTTAACACAATCGGCCTACTCACTTTTTGTTCGACACTATACTTTATTGAGACATTTTATCGTTGGATGAAGATTAGAACCCTGCACGGTGATACCCGGTTTGACGAGATAAAGCAGTGTTTCCCAGCCAATGGGAACCGGAGGGTTTCGTGCTGTTGCTGTATAAGCGGATGGTTTGACAAAGATGACCCCGCCCCCCGAGAATGCGATTCCCACCTTACTTTGCCTTAAGGAGCGAGGAGTCCCTCAACCCCTTTGATAACCCAAATTAGTGTGCAGCTATACTACCATCTTACCCGTCTTCGAACCCGATTCACCATGAACACCCCACCCATGGGTTATGGAGCATCCGGCCTCAACGGTGATTCCGCTCAGTACGACCGGGCGAACATCCACACCGAGCGCAACGTGACGAGCAGAACCTACGGGAACGTTGGGAAGGTGCCAAGTAGCGATGACACGTTCAACGGGAGAGCGGATGAAGAGTCCTTGCGGATCCAGGAATGGCTTTCTCCGATCGAGCCCTTTAGAAGGCATCATGATGTTAGGAACCGTCGCCTTGGGGGTGTTGGGGATTGGGTTCTACGGAAAAATGAGTTCGAGTCCTGGTGCAACGGTCGGGAAGGATCGGCGAATCCTACATTATTTTGTTATGGGGGCCAAGGGGTAGGCAAGACCTACATAAGGTGAGGGGGTATTTTCCGGAGATCTCGGACGGTGCTAACGGGCAAGGAAATTAGTTCGCTTGTAGTAGACACCCTATACGAGCGAGCTCGTGGACAGAATATTGCCGTTTTACCCCTCTATTGCGATTACCTTGCCCAGAAGGAGCAAACAGCAGTAAATATGATAGGCTGTCTCCTCAGACAGGTAGCTGTACGAGCAACGGAGATTCCGGGTGAAATTCGAAGTCCCTTTGAGGAGTCGAGGAGGGCGGGTTGCAAAGGTCTTCGGTTACCGGAAATGCTGGAATTGTTCGTCAAAACAATCGGTTATTTTGAGCGGGCATACATCTGCTTCGACGGATTGGATGAGTTAGTGCCAGAGCACCGATCAGAGTCTCTTCGCGCCTTGCATCAGATTATCCAAGAGGCACCAAATACGCGGCTTTTTCTGACCGGAAGGCCTTATATTCAGAAGGAACTTGACCAGCATCTCGCGAAACGGTCGTTTACCATACACATTGTGGCCGACGATGGTGATATGGCGAGGTACATCAGGAAAAAGATGGACGATGAGGACAGCCGAGATCCGGAACTGATGACAGAAAGTCTGAGGAACTATATCACGAAAAGGCTCTTAGAAAGGTCTTCGGAGATGTAAGTAGGACCTGCCCTATTCCAATGTGGATTACTAATTTATGGTCGGCAAAGGTTTCTACTGGTTGAACTGAACATCAATGCAATCTTGGGCGAGACCTCAAAAGAGAAGAGAATTGAGATGTTGCAAAAGGTGGAGACGGCCGGCGTGGATCTAGACACAGTTTATGCCCGAAGGCTACGACAGATAAGGGAGCAGGAGGGAGACCGATCAAGACTTGGGATGGAGGTGCTAATGTGGGTATCCCACGCGGAGCGGCCGCTGCAGATTGACGAACTCCGTCATGCCTTGGCAGTAGAGATGGGGAAGCGGGAGATGGACCCAAGCAATATCCGGTCGCAAGATACAGTTCTGGGATCCTGCTTAGGTCTTACTGTGGTCGACAGTGGGACTTCGACAGTCCGGCTAATCCACTATACGCTTCAAGAATACCTTTCCAGACCCGGTGTCTTGCCTGATGCCCACCGGACACTTTCCCAGACCTGTTTAGCCTATTTGAATTATGAATGTATCAATGAGCTTCCGGCCAAAGACATTCCGAACCTTAGAGACATGCCCTTTCTTGAGTATTCATCCTTGTATTGGGGAATCCATGGAAAGATGGAACTCTCCGACTGCGCGAAATCACTTGCCCTGCAACTATTAAACCGGTCCGGGGACCATGTATCAGTCACCCTACTTTTCAACCAAATAGACCGATCCCACAGCTGTTCGCTACCGAGTCACCTATTTCCCAGTTTACACGCTGCATCCTACTTTGGGATTGTGGAGGTTGTGGCTGCTTTGGTTGAGGTGAGGGGTTGTGAGATTAATCGTAGAGATTGTTTGGGTCTTACACCGCTCATGTTGGCCGCCCGGCAAGGGAATGAAGCGGTGGTGGGGCTACTGCTAGATCGGGATGATGTCGATCCCAGCGAGTCCGAAAACGGGGGCCTAGCACTACATGATCGGACTTCCCGCACCGGGCATGAGGAGGTGGTGAGACCACTACTCTTGCGAGATGGCCTAAATCCCGACAAGTCAGACAACCGTGGCAGGACTCCACTCTGGTGGGCTTCCCTCAATGGGCACGAGACGGTGGTGAGACTATTGCTCATGCGGCGTGAGGTCGATCCCGATAAGCCAAACCGTGACGGCCAAACACCCCTCTGGCAAGCTTCTTTCCATGGGAATGAGGGGGTGGTGGGACTACTACTCGCGCGGGACGATGTCGATCCCGACAAGCCAGGCGAGTATGGTAAAACACCACTCTGGTGGGCTTCTTGGAAGGGGAATGAGGGGGTGGTAAGGCTACTGCTCACACGGGACGATGTCGATCCCAACAAGCTAGACAACCTTGGTTATCCGCCGCTCTGGTGGGCTTCTTATCACGGGCATGAGGGGATGGTAAGATTACTTCTCACACGCCATGATGTCGATCCCAACAAGCCAAACAGGTCTGGTCAAACCCCACTCGAAATTGCCTCCAAGCGTGGCCATACGGAGATTGTGGCGCTCCTCCAGCATAGAACAAACGCAATCTCCAGCCTTGATTAATCTCGATAGCAGTTTGCCTACAGCCTTCCCTGTACACACCTACCTCCACCCGTTTCGCCACAGTTTCTACCCGCATGCCTCTTCTCGGCGTGGCCTCCTACTTTTCCCCGGCACCATTTAACTTGAACCCTTCCGCACTATTTGTTACTATTTTGTAGATTTTTTCCCTTCACCATTTTCTTTTCAGCCATTACTATCCCCAGTTTTTTAGCCCGCCTTAGTCGTGGGCTCGTCGTATAAAGGTAGCATCAATTTTCCTCTCATGTACAAACTAAATCTTCCTACATCTTTCCTACTCACGGCGTTTCGTGGTGAGTGGTAATGCTTTTATGTCGGGATGCTTAGAATCATGGCTCGATATTCTTGCGCCGAAAGGCTTTCATCTTTCCATCAATTTAGAATCTGTTGCTTCAATAATATTATATTTTCTTCCCTCCTTAGCCATAGAATTCGAGTCTCCCATACCAACCTCCGACCATGGTTGACCCTAGTGTGTAAACATGGACTAGAGAATAGCTTGGTAGGAAAAACCTCCCCCATACTGATTGCATCCGGCCTAACACCCCCTCCATGCTGAACCAAAACCTGCCAGCCCTGCTACACATGCCAAGAAATCTTGCGGGAAGTATTAAAAATACATATTTCTTCTATTTTTTCCAAAGCGGAACACACGGTAAACGAACGGCAAAATGCTGACTAACTAAGACCCCTATCCTTAGTGATACAGGGAGGGTATGTAGCACCGACCTCGCCCACCCCATGCATGTATGATACCATTCCAGAGATACTAGAGGGGCCGGAGCTTGGAAAAATCGTAGGTTACATCATTCCCACACGTATTCACATTCGCTAATCTGTTTGCCAGCAACAAATCTCAGCATGGCCCACGGCGTTACTGCCTTTTTTGGCTTTAAAGAAGGGAGTAAAGATCAGAAGTAACCAAAGCTGGATTCGTATGGGCTTTCCCTTCTGTTTTCTCGATCTTCCTGTATTCCTAACCTTCCGGAGGACAACTTCTGGTCGGATCCTGCAGCCCACAGCGCAAAGATGTTAGAGCCTGCGTTCTGGTATTATGCCTGTGCTGTTTTCTACTTGATCGGATTATTCTTTCTTTCTTTCTTTCTTCCTCCCCTCTTTTTTTTTCGGGGGGGTATTGTGAATTAATGTGACTGCTGACGGGAAAGAAGCTTGATTTTCCCACCACCTGCGTAGCCGTGGGTTTTTATGCTGAGCTGAACTATCGAGTGAAAGAAGAGAAATACCGAAAACCCGAGGTTGGTAATATGAGAACCTCAGATAATGAAAGGATAGTAATACCATGGTTGAATATGGCATGGTTGTGCGGTTGTGAGACGAACGGAGAAGAGATGAAGAAAGACTCAAACAGTAACTAAGGTTAAAGAGAGTGGTGAGGAAAGTGCTAGGAGGAACTAAACGAAAGGAAACTAGTCTGTTTGGCGGATATGCATTAAATCAAACAGGTATATCGAGTGATAAACTATGAAGAGAGGGCTTCCCTGTATCCTCGGATCTCAGGTATATAGTTCAGGCGCACTAATTGACGAATCCCGATAGATATGGCGATAAGGGAGCGAAGTTGAAAAAGGGAGACATACGGGATGGGAGAGTAGCCATTGCGTAGGAGAAAGAAACTGGAGTGATCAGGAAGTAACTGTTCGGATTTGTTCTGATTGAAGTGATAGGATTCGGCCCACAGAAGCCCTCGATATGCTTGAAAACCCTAGGCAACCCTCGCCCTCAAACTAGCGTTCCTAAGTGGAAACCTGTTCCCGACGTGGACTGATTTACCTCCTCCTCCACCTTCAGCGCTTTCTCCACGAGAAACTGTGAACACTAGCGTTGTCCATCACTCCTATAACTACCCCGGCGCCTCCCTTATTTGATCCGGGATGGCATGATATCATAGAATACAGAAATTCAAGCCCTTATAGAGGCAGATAGGATGCGCATCCTTTTGTTCCTCTTTAGGTTCCGCAACTCTTTCCTGTTTCTACACCCCTTTCCCCATCCCAGGTCGCGGATAGTATCACATGGTAAACCGTGCCAGGGCCGTGATAGTGCTAGCTTTGTGAAACCCGTGCCGGTTGTGCTTGATAGGCTATCCAATTTTTGGTCCGCGGTATCAATGCGTCAGTGTAAAATAGCCCGTTAACTTACAGTCCTGAAACATTCTCGCAGGGAGTTTTTTTTCCATATATACCCGCTGGGTGGTCAGGGTTTTTATGTGGGGGCATCCTTTTGTCCGTTATCCGTCGGGCGGGTAGGGAGTAGTGCCCCATGCCGGTAGTCTACATGGTGGAGGGAAGATGTTTACACTAGAGGTCAATGTTGTGAGAACCCGCCAAATGCCTAGTTATGAACCTGAGCACGGTCAGTGGCTGGTGGCCAGGAATAAGGAGTGATGGTGGGGGATGGGGGTCACCAAGGGCTTGGTATCATACCCCCTGTGAGTTCCTGCTTTGAAAGTTATTTATGATACAGATTAAGAATTTTAACCCTAACCCTTTTCTCCCCCCTACGAGGACCCCGTCACTCACAGCACTGCTGGAGGTATGATAGATTATTTGTGGTTGTTCGTTTGACCTTAGTCGGGGATTTCGAGTGTTCGGGGTTGTTAGACGCGAGGTGTGGAGCCGAATTTATTAAAAGCCATGCGGGTTGTTTTCCTCAAGTTAAATTGGTTTAGCAAACACTCGAGTACCTGTCTTGTAGAGCGATACCCCCATGGCCTGCGGAGAGTGGTTAAGAATGGTCAAAATTTGGCTTGGGTGGGGGGGGGGCGTCGTCCTCCATGGATGGAACTAATTTAGTACTAGGATTGTGGCTTTTTGTAGGGGAAAGAAATGAGTGTCCCGGAACAACGGTCGTGTTCACGAGCGTCGCTCAATTACTTGTGCGGCCGCGCTTGGGCGGAGTGGGGTTGTACTTCACAGTGCGACCGAGCCGGGTTGTTCTAATCCAGGTTGATGCAGCTCAAATTTGTGCCCGCCTCCCAATGCCTACCTACAAAGTTACTAAGTACTTGTATGTTATTATACTAATTTAAGTGACTAATTCACCGGTACCACTATCACCTACCAGTACCGTTATACCCTCTCTACCTACCATTTGGAATGTCTCGCACCTACGATCCACAGATCCACAAAATAATAGAAACTCCTGTGGCTAATTGGATGCTTTACTAAATTCAGTAGTCTAGGCAGTAATGTACCATATGGGTAGTGACGGTAGGGGAAACCGCTATTCCGCAAACCCCAGCATAACCACTATGACTCCTACTTCATTAGTTTCACAGTATACCATTAACATATTCCGGAATAGGGGTTTGTGGATCTAGCGGTGAAGAAGCATTGCAAAAACTTGCATGTAGGTGGTGTATTTCTTTAAGAAAGGACCGAAGTCAGCACTTAATGCGGAGTGTCAGATGAATTCCTGTTGGCACACCGATAGCCACTAGGTTTTGGTGCAAGACTTCAGCTCAGGTGCGCGAGTATATATCATTTATTGGCAGTACAGGTGCTTCTGGCGGTGTTTTTTTTTTCCTGGTTTCCTTTGGGACTAGTATTTATTTATTTTTCTTCCCCGTTTGTAAATCTGCTTTTGCTGCACTCTTTGAGGATGGGAAAGGTCCGAGGATGAGGGCATTTGCAATTTCTAGGGAATTCTTGGCGCAAGCCACTAAGTTACAATACGGTACCGTAAAAACTGGCTAAATCCACCATCGGCAATCTGGCCCCCAGCCTTCGCAATCCGAGACAAAGTACCCTGAGAAGGAATAGTGTTATCCAGATAGAGTATAGCTTGTGAGGGCTGAGCTTGCTGGGTCTCATTAACTGGTATTCGTAATTTTGTTAACCTAACCTATTAGGCCTAGTGCGGTTTAGACAGTGACTTCTGCAGATCTCCGATGGTGGATTTAGCGAGTTTTTACGGTACCAGGTTCCGACAGCCGCTAAGCGAGACCGATTACACGTACTGTAGGAGAGCCTTCTCTAATCGTAAAAAAACAAGGCTGAAAATATAACTGTGCATATGCGGTATTTGTTTTTCCTTTTTCGGCTTATGTGGTCAATTTTTCCATCTCATTCTGTACAAGTACTTGTAAAGGTGCAAAGGTGAGGCTGAGGTCTCACTCTCTCAGTGGTAGATTTCCTGGCTAATGGCATCCGAAGGGCTGATTGCCCAAGCGCAGGGTATTGAAAAAGTTGGCCTCACCCCAGCTGAATGGAATCCCCGCTTTCCCTTGCTTGAAGGAAAGGGACGTCTACCGCCTCCTCTCCAAACTACTGTACTCGAGTACAGTACTCCTATACTATCATTGCACCCACCACCGAAAATTATCCGCTATGAATACATTACCCACGAGTTACGGAACAACTAGCATCAGCAGTGATCCCCGCCAATACGGCATATCGGATATGCGCACCAATAGCACTACCCATAATGTTCACGGTGACGCAAACACGAACTTTGGAAACGTGTTGCACAGCTACAACAACACCATCAACGTGGGACTAAACGAAGAGTCATCGCGGATCCAAGTATGGTTGTCGCCACTAGAACCCCATAGAAGGCACCAAGATGTGAGCCGCCGTCGACTCGATGGTGTTGGGGATTGGGTTTTACGAAAGAATGAGTTCGAGTCGTGGCGTGACGGTCGGGACGGATCGGGGAATCCTACTTTGCTGTGTTATGGGGGTCAAGGAGTAGGCAAGACCTACATAAGGTAAGAGAGCATTCCTCAGCGAGCATGGCCGATGCTAACTGGTAGCAAACCTAGCTCACTAGTAATAGACACTCTGTATGAGCAAGCTGGTGGACAGAAAATTGCCGTTTTATCCCTCTATTGTGATTACCAGGCGCAGACGGCTGCAAATCTGATAGGGGCTCTACTCAGGCAGATAGCTGTACGAGCAGCAGGGGTTCCAGGCGAAATTCGAAGAGCCTTTTTGAGGTCGAGGGAGCAAGGTGGAAAATGCCTTCGATTGCCGGACATGGCGAAATTATTCGTTGCAACGATCAGTTCCATTGAACGGGTATACATCTGTTTCGACGCGGTGGACGAGCTATTGCCAGAGCATAGGTCAGAGTTTCTTCGGGCGTTACAACAAATTATTCGAGATGCACCAGGTGCGCGGCTATTTCTTACAGGAAGGCCCTACGTTCGAAAGGAAGTTGGCAAGCATCTTGCGGAGGGTGCATTTATCATACACATTGTGACCGATCCAGATGATATCGCTAAATTTATAAGGAAAAAGATTGACGATGACGATGACCGAGATCCGGAGCTGATGACGGATGATCTCGAGAATGATATCATGACAACGCTCTCAGCAAGGTCTTCGGAGATGTAAGTAGGAGCTACTCTATTATAAATCTGAACCACTGATTGATGACGGGCAAAGGTTTCTGCTTGTCGCACTGAATATGGAGGCAATCTTAGGTCAGACCTCAATAGCGAAGAGAAAGGAGATGTTGAAAAAGGTGGAGACGACTGGTGTGGACCTGGACAGTGTGTACGCCCAAACACTGGAGCGAATCAAGGAGCAGAAGGGTGACCGATCAAGACTTGGGATGGAGGTGTTAATGTGGGTATCCCACTCGGTTCGGCCGCTGAGGATAGATGAACTTCGTCATGCTTTAGCGGTAGAAATAGAAAAGCCGGATCTAGACCCCGACAACATCCGGCCCCAAGACACAGTCTTAGGAGCTTGCTTAGGGCTTGCTGTAGTTGACGGTACGACATCGACGGTCCGGCTAATCCACTACACCCTTCAAGAATACCTTTCCCGGCCTGGTATCCTTCCTGATGCTCACTCGACGCTCGTGCAGTCATGTTTGGCCTATCTAAACTATGAAAAGGTCAAGCGGCTTCCAGCCAATAACTTTTCCCACGCTAGAGACATGCCCTTCCTCGAATATTCTTCCTCGTATTGGGGAAGTCACGCAAAAGCTGAGCTCTCAGTTCACGCGAAATCGCTTGCCTTGGAGCTATTAAACCAGTTTGATCGCCATATATCCTCTACCCTATGCTTCAACCAAATAAAGCTTTACTATGATCGTCCATTTCCTAATCGCCGATTCCCGGGCTTACACTATGCATCCTACTTGGGGGCCGTCTGGGCTGTGGCAGCCTTGATGGAGATGAAAGGTTGCAATATTGAAGAAAGAGATTGTGCCGGTTTTACGCCACTTATTTGGGCCGCTTGGAAGGGTAACAGGCAGGTGGTGGGACTACTTCTCTCACGGGGAAATGCCAATCCCAACACAGCGGACAGTTTTGGCCGAACACCTCTTTCGTGGGCCTCATACAAAGGGAATAGAGAGGTGGTGCAGCTACTGCTCGCGCAGAAAGGTGTCAATCCCGACCAGCAGGACGAAATTGGCCAAACACCACTCGCGCGGGCTTCTTTCGACGGGCAGGAGTGGGTGGTAAGGCTCCTGCTCACATGTGGCAACGTTAATCCCAACAAGGCAGACAACTATGGTCGAACACCACTATGGTGGGCTTCCTGTCAGGGGCATGAGGGGGTGGTGAGACTACTACTCGCGCAGGACAATATCGACCCAGACAGGTCGAACATAAATGGTGAAACACCACTCCTGCAGTCTTCTTCCCTAGGGCATGAGCGGGTGGTGGAACTCCTGCTCGCACGGGAGGAGGTCGATCCTGACAAGCCGGACAACTATGGTCAAACACCGCTCTTGAGGGCTTCCTTAAATAGGAGGGTGGGGGTGATGAGGCTACTACTCGCACGTGGCAATGTCGATCCAGACAAGCCGGACGGAAGAGGTGAGACACCGCTATGGTGGGCTTCCCACCACGGGGATGGGGGGGTGGTGGGACTACTGCTCGAACGCGGCAATGCTAATCCCCACATGCCGCACAAATATCGTCAAATGCGACTCCAAATTGCCTCTAGGTTTGGGCATACGGCAATTGTCACACCTCCCCAGGACGGGACAGCTGCCAACTCTAGCTCGGATTAAGACTTCGGAGAGATTTTCCCACACCTTTCCCCTACCCACATGTTCGTGCACTCCTTTCGCTGCCGTTTTCATATAGCGGTATATACAAATCCCCCTTATTAGCACAGCACTAGTTCTCTCTCCGGTCCTATTTGTAGCCACCTGGTATATCCGCTACTATTTGTGGGAAGCTATCCCATTTCTCCTCCTTTATTTTACTTTTTCCTAACCCCCGATTCCCGGAATCTCCTTGGACGTGGGCTTGTTACATAAGTGTATAATATTTGCATTATATACGCTTTAAGTCTTCTCCCACCTTCACTATCCATGGCGGGGGGAGCTGGGAGTCGATATTATTTATTGAGATGTCTGGGGTCATCGTTTGACGTTCATCTGCTTCAGAAATATTTACGTTTAATCCTCTCCTTCAACAATATTAGACTTATTCCCCTCCGATAAAATTCAAATCACCCATACCCACCAATTGTCAACTCCCATGGGTGGTCATATGACTGGGAATGGTAAGAAAACCCCGCCAATTCTGACAGTTTTTTTGGACTATCCTTGCCTCCTATGCTCAACTAATACCCTTTACGGGTTTCTATACACGTGCCGAGATTCCGCGGGAATGGCCGGAAATTCTGCCCACAATACCCCCATCGTAGCGGAATATATAGTAGATAGTAAGGCCTTAGTTGACCAAGACACCGATCCCGTATCATACGGTGAGGGTGTGCGGCAACCTATCTCCCCTATTTCCGACATGGACTATCTTGGGTTGCTTAAACGCGAATTGCATTAGTATCCGGACACCATAACCCTAAAGCCCGCCAAAAGCAGATGTCCTTATTGGCAAGGGGTCCCGATATCCTGGAAGTTGGCAAGTCTATGAGAGCCATAGAATACTGACTACTTCAGTGCTTGATACGCCTGAAATACACAGACAACCATCTCCCTGACTCCGGGGTTTCCGACCAAAGTCCGATTCAAGAGATTGGCTAGTTTACCTGCCGCTCCTCCAACAATTTTGAATTCCAGCAATAACGAGTGAATACTACCCGAGAACATCAGTCGGTAATTGCTACACCACTATCCGTGTTTAACATAGGGCGGGCATGACAGCGAGTCAAAGTTCGATACATTACACTGTGGCCATTAGAAAAGCGGATGCAGTGTGCGGTATCGTCTATTATCCACAGGATGCTTTAACCCGCCTAGTGCTGGGCTTACTCAAGTTCCTACCCGTAAGTCCTAGCACAATTGCCGGATCTGAGCACCATTTCCGCCCGTGAGGGTTGGACAACCCCCCTTTTTCCTTCCCTTTTTCCGCTCCGGCTGTTTTTTTATTATTAGCAAATCCTGCAGCGTATAGCATTGCGAATCGACTAAAGGAAGGCCGTACATGTGGAAGGAACTTGCTAAGCATCCTGCGGAAGGTCATTCATCATAGGCATTGTGGCCGACAAAGGAGGTATCGCTAGGTACGTCAGAAAAAATATGGACGATGAAGATGACCGAGATCCTGAGCTGATGACAGAAGATCTCAAGAATGATATCATAAAAAGGCTCACAGAAAGGTCTTCAGAGATGTAAGTAGGAGGTACTCTATTATAAATCTGAATCACTAATTACTTTTTGGTAAAGGTTCCTGCTGGTTTCGCTCAACATCGATCCAATCTTGGGCGAGACCCCATTGAGGAAGAGAAAGGGGATGTTACAAAAGGTAGCGACGACCAGTGTAGATATAGACACTATTTACGCCCAAACGTTGCAGAGAATAAGGGATTAGAAGGGAGACTGATCAAGACTAGGGATGGGGGTGCTGATGTGGGTATCCCACACGGAGCGTCCGCTGCGGATTGACGAACTGTTATGCCTTGGTAGTTGAGATGGAAAATCGAGGTCCTGATCCAGATGATATCCGGCGACAAGATACAGTCTTGGGGTCATGCCTAGTGCTAGTCGTGTTTAATAGCGAGACATCCACAGTTCAGTTGATCCACTACACACTTCAGGAATATCTTTCCCCGCCCGGTATCCTCCCTAATTCCCAAACAATACTCTCACAGACCTGTTTGGCCTACCTGAATTCCGAACAGGTCAATGAGATTCCGGCCAAAAAAATTGCGAATCTTGGAGGAATGCCCTTTCTTGAGTATTCATCCTTGTATTGGGGAATCCATGCAAAGATGGCGCTCTTGGACCGCGCAAAATTACTTGCTCTACAACTGTTAAGTTAGTCCGGGGACCTTGTATCCGTTACCTTACTTTTAAACAAAACAGGCCTACGCCACAGTTGTTCGCTGCCAAGTCACCTATTCCCCAGTTTACGCGCTGCATCCTACATTGGAATTGTGGAGGTCATGATTGCATTAATTGAGATGAGACATTGTGATATTAATCGTAGAGATTGTAAGACTACTGCTAACTCAGCACGGCGCCGATCCCAGCAAGGCAGACAATCGTGGCTATCCACCACTATGGTGGGCTTCTTATCGCGAGAATGAAGGGATTGTTAGACTACTACGCACACGCCACGCTGTCGATTCCAACAAGCCGGGCACACGGGGTATACCTACTCCAAATTGCCTCCCGGTTTGGCCGTACGAATATTGTGACGCTCCTCTAGAATTGTGTACGCACAATCTCTGGCCTTGATTGAGATCTAGAGTAATTTTCCTACACTCTCCGCTAGACACGCCTGCCTTAGCCCCTTTCGCAACGGTTTCCGCACATACACCCTTTATCTCTGCGGCTCCCCCATTTCCTCCGCCCCCCTTCCACACTATCTATTACCGTTTTGTAGACTCTCTCCCCCTTCACCTTTTTCTTCTCGTTGTTTACTAAACTCCAGTTTTTAAGGTTATCTGCGGCGTGGGCCTGTCGCATAGAGGTGCCTTACCTTTTCCTGTTATGTTACACTAAATATTCTTGTGTGTTTTCCATCCAAAGAGTTTGGTGATGGGGGGGATGCTCTCATATTGGGATACCTACGATCTCGGCTTGATATTCTTGCACCTGAAAAGCTTTTTGTCTTTCCATCAATTTAGAATCTGTTGCTTCAATTACATTATACTTTATTTCTTCCCCCTTTTGTGGTAGAATTGGGGTCTCCCATACCCATTACCGGCCATGGTTAACCACAACGGGCAAAAGAAGATAGAGAGAACAACTTGATAGGAAAAACTCCCCAATACTCATGTGTTGGAATCCATGGAGAAAGCGAGCCGCAGTTAATGACGCAAGACACGGGAAGGACCCTGGAGGGTCAAGGTTGTTTCTGGGAGTCTTGGGAGTCCGTTTGATCGTTCAGGAGCACTATAGATTTGTTTGAAGGTTGAAAAAGGATTTTAGAGATATCTCTTTACTTTGTTATCATGGAAGTGTGCGGAGGGACCTGGGGATGTGTAAACCACAGAGATGGGTGTAATGATCTGTGGAGGGATCGAGTTGGTTAGATGTTTTTCTTGTACATTTGTCATCACCGATTAATTAGTTGTGAGAGAGTTGCAAGAGCGGAAACGAAACGAGATTCATGCCTTTCATACTTTTCCAGCTACGGCGCAGTCCCACCCTACTCGGATCATTTCACCGTTGCGCTACTTGGTGTTGACCTTACTAAACGTCGGATCGGCGGAGGCTATAGCGACAGTGAGCACGAATGGCGAAACTGCGCACGGCACTGCTACGGAACAGGACGCCAGCATCTCATACACCAAACGATCGCACAGCTCAGGAGCGGGGAGAGATGCTGCACTTCAACTACTATAATACTCTCTCGCACTCACCTGGTTAAAGGTAAAGGCAGGAGTATATATCAACTACAAACTGAGTCCTTCTGTCCTTCCATAGACTACCACACATGTCCATGCTATTGCTCGTATGCTCCCTTCTTCTTTCTCTGACTCCCGTGCTAACAAGCTCCCACTGTCTAATGCCTCCGGACATTGACCTTCCGGCCTTCCGCCATCATTTGGGGCTTTCCCGCTTTCCGTCTGGAGGATACTGTGCTTCTAGACCCCCCCTCATTCCCGCGGCCCAAGTGCTTTCCCGTAAAGCCAAAAACTGCGGGCGCCGAAGCCAAAGTGCGCCCGAATCTAAAGCGCACTCGCACAGGCTATGCGAACGAACAAACAACGCATCGTGAGAGCATACCGAGCAGCACCTCGCAATTTCCAACAGACCTCCCACTAATAGAATCCTCTCAACCTAGAACCACTTCCTATACTAGACTAAACCCTGTTAGGCACTACTGCACATGCGAAGAAATCTGGTGGGGAGGGTTTGGAATTCTTATTTCTATATTTTCCATGGCGGAAGATAAGGTAAATTCATGGCAAGATGCCAACCGATTAAGACGCCAATGCTTGGTGTTTCAGGGAGGGTATTCGGCACTAAAATTGCCCGTTCTGGACCAGCACTACTCTGGAGATGCCGGGTGGTAGAAGCCCGGAAAATATTGTAGGCTATATCTTTCCCCGACGTATTCAAATTAGCTGATGCATTTGCCAGCAAAAAATCTCAGCCTAGTGCCTAGTACTCTAGCCCTTTTCTTTTTTCTGGTTTAATAAAAAGAAGGAAAGAAAGGAGAAAACAAAGGCCGGATCTAAAAGTACTTTCCCTCCTATCTGCTCCCTTCCGTATATTCCTCGTTGGGGGAGGTGTGAGAGGGGCTTTCATGGTCAGACCGTGCAACAGCCCACACAACCATGTTGAAGCTCATTTGCCTGTATCATACTTGTGTCGTTTATGAATTTGACCAATTTGGGACTTGACTTTTTCTCTCTTATTCTCTCGGGAAGTAGGTTGTCCGGCGAGTGATAGGATATGAAGATGAGCCATCTGGAACACCACGCCGGATCCGTGGTATATGGTTCTGGCGCACCGCTCGGCAATCTAGATAGATGTGGAAATAAGCGGGTAAAGTGGGAAAAGTTTCATAGTCTATTTCCATTTTTCTTCCCTCTCACTCACCCTCCAACCCAAATGTGACCTAGCCTGGGGCATCAATGGAGAGCTGAGTATTGTCCCTGGTGTTGGCGCTTTCGTACCGATTCGGAGAGCGTTCTTTCGCGGTCCCTGAGTTTTCTCCCGTGCTCTTGATACCCGCCTATAGCGGTAGTTACGGCCCACCATCGATATCCCAGGTGCCTTCTTTATTTCTCCCGGAGGATTACAGAACAATACTTGCGCTTCTTCCTGGTCCGGCGAGCAGGGCGGGATAGCACAAGTTACTATATGTGATTAGCAGATATTAGGGTTGGAGGTTCCGCTGCTCGTGAACCGGTGTTAGCAGGTTGTGAGGGAACGAAAGGTAAATTTTATTGTTTAGAACTACTCGTCCGAGCCAGTGAGGGTGGTCGGGATGGTTTGAGGCTCGTGCTGGGGCTGTTTGGTGTAGTCGTGCATTTGGAAGTATGTTGATAGGGGTAGTCGTGGGGGTCCAGTTGTGGAATAGAATTGGTGCGGTGGTAGTGGTTGCCTACTGTATTTCAAAGGCGGCGGGAGAAATCATTGGTAAGGAGTGACGCGGAACTTGGAAGAAACTTGGGTGTTGTAGGTGGGTGGTTCCTACCCAACTCTCCGCGTCTGCTCTCTGCACTTGCCTCCCCAAGCAATTCTTTCTCCTGCTCTCCCCACTACGGCGTAGTACCATCACTTCCCCTCTGCTTCCTTGTCTGGCCTCCCTAATTCCATTGCACCATACCTGCTTGTGATTGTTGCCGTGTGTCGGCCACTCGGATGCTTAGAAACAGGGAGAGGTTCTTTTCCAAAGATCCTGCCAAACGTATACATTTATTTCGCCCACACCTTCACAACTTTCCTCATGAGGTTTACTGGGTTTTAAGGAGCAGAAAATTTATCCTTGGTTTCATATCTCTCTCTTATACCATTTTTCCCTATGTTCATGGTTTTGATCTGCGGCGGGGTGTGGTTGGTTTTGCGGTGACGTCCAAAGATAGATGTTCTATCATAGTCATTTTCGGTAGCTTACGCGATGGTCCACACACCGTAGTAACCCAGCCACCCACCTTCCAACTAGGACGCCGTATAAACTCAAACTTCATGGGAAGTGCGAGGTCTGGGGGGCTATATTTTCCTCTCCTAGCGAGGGGCTATGTATGATCTTCTACTAGGCCCTGATTGAAGGCTGAATCCCGCGGTTTTCCCGATCACTGAGGATGGGGATTCCAAGACTCTAAAATAGGCATGATATGCATCATGCGAGTTCTTACACTATATTATCCCAATGCTAAAACCAATCTATGCCTATCCCGGGGATTGGGAGACCCTGGGGTTAGTGCCCCGTAGGAGTTTCGAAAGAAGGAGTGTAGCAGTGAATATAGGTGATCGGCTATGGACAATGAAATAAAATCAGAGAAGGAAACGCTGCTACACCTGTTATTGAATGCGAAGTGAGAGCTGGACAAGATGAGAAGATGACTTTCTTAATTGACCGAAATAAGCGAGGGTGACGGTGCTGGGATAGGAGGAAGAACGAGAGGCGTCCCCTCTTTAAAGAACCGAACACAGATAGTAACCCCCCCACAAGCTATAAAAATATGAATATCTGGGAACGGGTGGGTAGCTCATGACAAATTCAATCCCATGGGCATATACAACACCATGCGGTAGGAGGCCCTGAGTACCTAACGCCGAGTCAATATTGGAATAGAAAACCTTCATAGTGTTGTGCCCTCTTGTTCATTTTTTCAAGCAATATTCCTGATAGACAGACCATTCAATTGGTTTCATATAACCTGTTACTGTTCTTTTGTGTTGTTTTTACGCGGTAGGGAGATGATTATGGCTATAGTGTGTTCTCCCTAGCGCGTTTCCGGACTACTAGTATAGAGTGTATATTAAAGTCTACGCCGTAGGTAGGTATTCGGGTTGGAGGATTATACTGTATAGCGTTAGCCCTTCTTTGCAACTTTGTTAGAGATTTTATCGCTCTTTGGCGGGGGTGGATGAGTATCATACGCAGGATGAGAGTGGGGTGGGTCTCTCATAGCTGAATAAAGCTCCCTTCGGTTGTAGTGCCCCAGGCGGGCAGGGGCATTTGACGCTTGTTATTGGGCCTAGGGTGCTAGGCTTAGCGTATCAGAGAAATTTAGCGTGGTCGTGGTCCTTGGGATGTCAGTTGCCGGGGGAGGGGGTGGACGGGTACGGTAGTGGAGTGGATGCCCTTGGTACTTTACCCGGGTGAGAGTAGATTGGCTCCTGACGCCGGACTCTCACTGTACTCGGGTATGTCGCCTACTGGTATTTACGGCAGTGCTTATGCTGCGCTGCAGTACCGCACTTGAGCACAGGGTGGATGTAGTGTACTGTACACCCCGTAGCAGTTCGCGGTCTCTCTTTTTCGGATCCGGACATACAGGTAATTGAGACTAATCTAGCAATGGCGCTTCTACCCCTTCCATTCTACTTTCTTATCCGGCGAACCGCACTCGTATTGGAACGTTTTGGATTGCGCCACCTTGTATACGTCACCGCGTACGGCGACCATAATTATAGGGAATGGGAAGGGACTCTTTTCATAGTTTTCACAAAACCAGCATTATTTCATTCATTTCTTTGTAACATTCTTCCCCGCATTTTCCGGGGTTGGGAGTAACATGCTTTCCTGGTGGTCCGAGATTTCTCTTGAATTAATTCTTACGTACAGTATATTCTTGGTTTTAATTTTTCATACAGTGGAACACAACTGTGGCAGGACTCGCATGTTGCTTCCAGTTGAGATCTCGTATGAGATCTCGTAGTATCCCACTGTTAAACCAAATCTATAACCATCTTCTCAGTCAGTGGACGGTTCAGACCCGGCGGTAGGGATACCCTGCTGTGGTTATAAGGTAAGCTAAGTAAATGGACGATAAGGCATGAATAACTTGAAGGGAACATGAGGGCGAAAGTTTTAAATACCTGGCCCTTGATTGCATGGCCTCTCGGGTGCACTACTGTACTCTAGTACAGTACAGCTATTATGCTTAGCCAAGACATATCGTACCATCTAGGGTCCGACATTGCATCAAAGGCCAAGATAATTGCAGACTTTTTGGTACCCCTACTCCTCAAGTCACCCTAATAAATGGAAAAGAAAGATCAAGAGGAGATGCTTGTGAATAACTCGAATCCGCTAAATACTTTTTTCCACAATTGTGGAGAGCGACATCAAGAGGTGCTAGGATGAAGGTTTGGTGAGCTTCTGGGAAATCTTGACCCAAGACGCTGCCAAGAGCCTGGATTGTGCACTGCTATTACGGGTACTGTACAGGACAGGTACCGGTAAGCAGGGCAACGTAGACGGGCAGAAATCTCTTCTGACTATGAAAATCCACTATTTCACTCCATAATATTTGACTCCCCTTTCCTAAATTTAATTCTTTTCGCAATTTCAATAAGAACGAAAGGTGGTCAGGAGTCACACATGTTCAACTAAAGTACTAGGACAAATCTTTTCGTCCGATCGGTGGTTACCGAGCAACCCCACAAAAAACCCCACCTCAACAATCAACCACTCCTCAACAACTATGCCTCAGGAAAAGACTGGCCACCCTACAGAGTTTGAGAAAGGGCAAATTGTTGCCTTGAGAAAAAAAAGTCTTTTTTTTTCTGAGATTGGGAATCTCTTAAATTGTCCCAAAAGTACAGTCCTCAATTTCTATAGCTGGTATCAAAAGAGGGGTGATGAGAAAAACCTTCCTATGCCTGGCAGACACAAAATTATTAATACCAGAACCTGCCACCACCTAGTCAGACAGTCTAAGAAGGCATGCCACTAGCCTTTATCAGAATTGTGCAATGAGATTGTGCTCAAGCCTCTGTAAAAACAAACAAGAGAGCTTTAGCCTCTGTCAACATAAGGAAGTAGAGGGCTAGGAAAAGAGCATTGCTAAAGAATGAACATGCTATCAAGAGATTAGCTTAGGTGAAGGAGTATAAGTATTGGACAAAGGAGGAGTTTGAAGGTGTCATCTTTAATGATGAATGCATGGTTGAAAAATCCAAAGATTTTAAGGGTATTTGGGTATTCAGAACACCAGAGGAAAAGTGGTATAAGGATTGTATTCAAGAGGTAATAAAGGGGCCAGGAGTAAAGCTGATGATCTGGGCTTGCATCTGGGGTAAAAATAAGGGTCTCCTGATTCCTATTTGTGACAGGAGTGTGGATAGATTTGTATATATTGGAGTATTAGAGGATGGCTTGGTTGATGTCTGGCAGCAGGTAGAGGACACAGTTGGAAATCCTGTCTTTCAGCAGAATGGTGCAAAGATACATACTACAAGAGATACCATGGCTTGGTTTGCAGAAAACAACATACAGCTTATGGAATGGCCTCCTAATTCCCCAGACTACAATCCTATTGAGCACTGTTGGAAGAGGGTCAAGGAAAAGCTGCATCAGCACTTTTCTAACATTCACAAGACTAAGGGGGGTCCTGATACTATTAGGAAATGTCTAGCAGAAGCTCAAAATCAGGTTTGGGCTCAGGATATTGAAGGTGAATTTTTGAAATGCTTGTGGGAGTCTATGCCTAGGAGGGTGGCTGCTGTTTTAGATGCAAAGGGGTGGTATACAAAGTATTGATTTTTTCTCTCTATAATTTCATATGAAGGTTTTCTTATATGTACTGGATATATATCCAAATTTTCAGTTTATTCTAAGCAGTTGTGGTTGCATAGATAGTAAATTTGTTGTGGTGGTGGGGTTGCCATTGCCGTGCCGGACGAAAAGATTTGTACCCGTACTTTATATATTTCTCCCACCAAAAATACGCGAGGGGTTAGTTGCCAAGCGCTTGGCATTGAGAAGGCTAACACCACCCCCTCTTTGTTTGGCTGGGAGGAGAGAGGCTCCTCCATCAACTCGCGCACTCCTATGATAACCTCCGGGACCGCACTACCGCACTAATCCCACATACCACGGGACCCTATACACCATGGAGAAAATATTTGCCTGGTACAGAGGTCCAAGTCCTAGCGGTAATCCTGGTCGGTATCGAGACCCGAATACCCTTACTGAGCATAGCCTGACGAATAATATTGACGGTGACTCGAATACGAACGTTGGGAATGTGTCGCATAGCTACAATAACACCATAAACGTGGGGGTAAATCAAGAGTCTATGCAGATCCAATCATGGTTGTCTCCGCTCGAGCCACATAGAAGGCATCATGATGTGAGAAACCGTCGGCTCGATGGTGTTGGGGACTGGGTTCTACGGAAGAATGAGTTTGAGTCCTGGTGCAACGGTGGAGACGGCTCGGTGAATCCGACATTATTATGTTACGGTGGCCAAGGGGTAGGCAAGACCTATATAAGGTAAAATAATACTTTCGAGCAATGTTAGATGATGCTAACCGGTAATGAAACTAGTTCACTCGTAATAGACACCTTATACGAGAAGGCTCGCGGACAGAATATTGCCGTTTTACCGCTCTATTGCGATTACCAGGCCCACAAGGATCAAACAGCAGTCAATATGATAGGTGGTCTACTAAGACAGATAGCTGTACGAGCAACGGAGATTCCAGTTGAAATTCGATCTACCTTTCAGGAGTCGAGGAGGGAGGGTGGCAAAAGTCTTCGATTACCGGAGATGCTGAAATTATTTGTCAATACGATCAGCTCTTTCGAACGGGTATACATCTGCTTCGACGCAGTGGATGAGTTAGTGCCAGAACATCGATCCGAGTTTCTTCGCGCCCTACATCAGATCATTCAAGTTGCACCAAAGACGCGGCTTTTTCTTACAGGAAGGCCTTATATCCGGAAGGAGCTGGACAAGCATGTGGCGGAACGGTCGTTTGTCATACACGTTACGGTCGACAAAGGAGATATCGCTAGGTATATAAGGAGAAAGATGGATGATGATGATGACCGAGATCCGGAGCTGATGAAAGAAAATCTCAAGAATGATATCATGAAAACTCTCACAGAAAGGTCTTCGGAAATGTAAGTTGGAGCTACTCTATTAATATGAATCACTAATTGATGGTCGGAAAAGGTTTCTACTAGTTGCACTCAACATCGATGCAATTTTGGGCGAGACGTCATTGAGGAAGAGAAAGGGGATGTTACAAAAGGTGGCGACGACTGGTGTGGATCTGGATACTGTATACTCCCAAACACTGCAGCGGATAAGGGAGCAGAAGGGAGGCCGATCAGCACTCGGGATGAAGGCATTAATGTGGGTATCATACGCCGAGCGGCCACTGCGGATTGACGAACTCCGTCATGCCTTAGCAGTTGAGATGGAAAATCGGGATCTTGATCCAGATGATATCCGGCCACAAGATACAGTACTCGGGTCATGCTTAGGGCTTGCTGTGGTTGACAGCGAGACTTCGACAGTCCGGTTAATCCACTATACACTTCAGGAATACCTTTCCCAGCCTAGTATCCTCCCTGATGCCCACAGAACTCTCTCGGAAACCTGTTTAGCCTATCTGAATTATGATCAGGTCAATGGGCTTCCGGCCGGGATCGTTCCGAACCTTGGAGACATGCCCTTTCTTGAGTATTCATCCTTGTATTGGGGAATCCACGCAAGGGTGGAGCTCTCAGACTGCGCAAAATTGCTTGCCCTGCAGTTGTTAAACCGGTCCGGGGGCCATGTATCCGTTACCTTACTTTTCAACAAAATTAGCCGGTACCATAACTGTTCACTACCAAATCACCTATTTCCTAGTTTACACGTTGCATCCTACTTTGGAATTGTGGAGATTGTGGTTGCTTTAATTGAGATGGGAGGTTGTGATATTAATGGTAGAGATTTTGTGGGTCGTACACCGCTCATATGGGCCGCTCGGCAAGGGAATGAAGCAGTGGTGGAGCTGCTACTCTTACAGGTTGGCGTCAATCCGGAAGTGTTAGACGACAATGGGCGAACACCACTCTGGTGGGCTTCCTGCGGTGGGCATGAGGGGGTAGTGAGACTACTTCTCAAGCGGGATGATGTCGATCCCGACAAACCGACCAGCGGTGGCGAAGCACCACTATTTCGAGCTTCATTCCAGGGACATGAGGGGGTGGTAAGACTTTTGCTATCTCGGGACGATGTTGATCCTAACAAGGCAAAAATGTCCCGTAAAACACCGCTATGGTGGGCTTCTTATCTTGGGAACGAGGGGATTGTTAGACTACTACTCACACGCCACGATGTTGATCCCAACAAGGCGGACAAACTTGGTCGAACTCCACTCCAAATCGCCTCCACACATGGCCACACGAAAATTGTGGTTCTCCTCCAGCATCGCACATGCACAATCTCCAGCACTGATTCGACTTGAAGGTCATTTGCCTGCACCATCCTTTACAAACAGCTACCCCCTCCCCTTCCGTAACGGTCCATATATATATACCCCTTATCAGCGTGGCCCCCTATTCCTTCCATCACTCTTAACAGCCTTCCCCACTATCTATTACCGTTTTGTAGACCTTCCCTTGACCTAATTCCCCCCAGTTTTTACTAAACCCCAATTTTGGAGGTCTGCTCAGGCAAGGGCTTGTCGTATGAAGGTACCATTCATTTTTCTGTCTTATATATATTCTAAATCTTGTGTTCCTTCTACTCGCCACGTTCGGTAGTGAGGCAATGCTCTTTTATTTGGATAGCTCGGATCATGGCTTGATACCTTCCCGCTTGAAAGCCTTTTATCTTTTCATCAATTTAGAACCCTTTGCTTCATCAATATTGTATTTATTTTCTTCCACCTTTCGCGGTAGGATTTGAGCATCCCAGACTCACCTCTGGCCAAGGTTAAACTAAGACGATAAACATGGGTGAGAGAATAACCTTGCGAGAAAAATTTCCCCGATACTGAATGATCTTGACCTAGCATCTCTTCCTATACTGGGCCAAAAACCTGTCAATGCACCGTCGCACACGAGAAGACATCCAGTAGGAATAGTTGGGAAACCCTGCCTCTGTGTTTTTCATGGCGGAATATAAGGTAAATACATGGCAAAATGCCAACTGACCAGGACCCCCATCCTTGGTGATACAGGGGGGGTATGCTACACTAATCTCGCCTATTCTATACCTGGACTATTCTCGAGATACTTGACGGCAGAAGCTTGGAAACATCCTATGCTATATTATTTCCACACGTACTCACATTAGTTGATGTATTTGCCGGAAGCAACCCTCTACGGGAGGCGGTACCCTTCACTCTTTTGTTTGATTAAAGGAAGAAAGAGAGAATACAAGGGCTGGATCGAGAACGTTTTTCCCTCCTGGTTTCTCTTATTTCCTATGTTGGTAATTTGGCGGAGACGGGAGAGGGAGATTTTCATGATCAGTTCCCGCAGCGGCCCGTTCACGGATGTTATAGCCCGTGTGCCAGTATCTCACTTTTTTCGTTTCTGCATTCGATTAACTGTAGCTTTTTCTTTTCCCCCTTTTTTTTGTTCTCGAGGGCAGAGGGGTTGTCTGGAGAGTGATAGGATACGAGGATTTGGCTCTCCCGGTATCATGTCGAATATGGAGTATATAATTGTGGCACGCCGTCTGCCGAATCCCGATAGGGGTGGAAATGACGGATTGAAATCGGAAAGGTTTCATAACTCGCTTCTCATTTTTCTTCACCCAGACATCCTTTAGTCTAGGTGGCACTCTAGCAATGTGTCAATGGAGATTCGGGTATTGTCCCCTATATTTGTTTTTGCGCCCTTTAAGTGATCATGTTTGTGGCGCCCATGAATTGCCTGCGGCGGTGTCGTGGTGCTGATTTGCGATTGAATGGGCTTTATTCGGCGGAGGTCGTATGCATAGGCATATATTCTATCCAGGCAATCGAGCACAGAAACTTACTTGGCTTGCTGGGCATCCCATTGAAAGTGGGGCAGATTCTCTAGGAGATTTCTCCCTAAGTTAGTGATGTGATGTGCTTATCCTGTTTTTATCTACAACTGAAGGGTTAGTTCGGCGGGTTTTCCTCTTGCGTCCTTCAGAATGGAATTCTAAACTCTCGGCACTGCACAAGAAACTTCCGTTTGAGTCCTTACAGTATCCTAGTGCCGAACGAAACTTATATGGTATTATATTTATCCGAGCACTCCGAGGACGGCCCCGGGGTTGGGATACCGCAGACTTGAAGGGGCATCCGAGGGAGTGAAATGTTATGAACAAGTGAATATGGAGATGACGAAACCATTTGAATTCAGCTCCGCACTCTACTTGTACAATACCATCAATCTCGTGCATACATTCGGAGACTTACCTCGGGTGAGACATATTCCGAAACGTTTTACCTAGCATAAATAGCCGGAAACTCGAACTCTTGCCGACCACTTTGTTCTTCATGTGACATAAATAATGAATTTTTTTATAAAATTCGCTGGCGTTCGAAAATATTTTGAAGCCTACAAATCCTTTTTCAGTAATTTCGAAGGGTAAGTTAAAGCCCAGAGAGCGGATGAGGGATGTTGCAACCTCTTGGAAAATCTTGGGATAAAGCGCTACCAAGAATTCACCATTATAGGCAAGGCCTATTAAACATAGAATCTTCTCTAATTGTAAGAATAGTTGAAAAATGAGCGCGTTCATTGTACGGCATTTGCCTTCAAGTTCCTTTTTTTGATTTTATCAGGTAAATTTCTCCACCCCGTTTTGTACTTGTAAAGGACAAAAAGTGAAGCTGAGGTTACACAGTTTCAATTACACATTTCTCGACGAATGGGATCCGAAGGGTTTTTTGCTAAATTTAAGTTCATGGTTTAACAAGGTTGACCCCGCCCGGCAAGAGTGCGATCCCCGCTTTTCCTTCCAAGACGCCGGGTCCCCATCAACCTGTTTGATAAATTAAACTACGGTACAGTCTATTACCATCTCCCCTATCATCGATATCATCCACTACACATTCCTTACCTACGAGCAGCGGAGCATCGAGCCTCGCCGGTGATCGCTACGAGTATGCTAGATCGAACACGAGCGCTGAGCATAACATGATGAACAACATTCACGGTGACTCAAATACGAATGTTGGGAATGTGTTAAATTTAAATAGCTACAACAGCAACACCATCAACGTGGGAGTTAATGAAGATTCTTTGAAGATCCAAGATTGGCTGTCACCACTAGAACCTCATCGAAGGCATCATGACGTGAGAAACCGACGACTCTATGGGGTTGGGGATTGGGTTCTAGGGAAGAGCGAGTTCGAGTCATGGCGCGACGGGCGGGACTGCTCGGTGAATCCGACATTATTGTGTTATGGGGGCCAGGGGGTAGGCAAGACCTACATAAGGTAAAAACTATTTTCGAGAAATACGGAACGATGCTAACGAGTGAGGAAATTAGTTCACTAGTAATAGACACCCTGTACGAGAAAACCCGCGGTCATAATATTGCCGTTTTATCACAATATTGCGATTACCAGGCACAGAAGGATCAGACTGCAGTAAATATGATAGGTGGTCTACTTAGACAGGTAGCTGTGCGAGAACCCGAGATTCCGGGCGAAATTCGAAGTGCGTTTCAGGCGTCGAGGAGGGAGGGTGGAAATAGCCTTCGATTACCGGATATGCTGAAATTATTCGTCAATACGATCAGTTCCTTCGAACAGGTATACATCTGCTTCGACGCAGTAGATGAGTTAGTGCCACAGCATCGATCCGAGTTTCTTCGCGCCCTACATCAGATCATTCAAGGTGCGCCAAATACGCGGCTTTTTCTTACAGGAAGGCCTTATATCCGGAAAGAACTTGACAAGCATCTTGCGCAACGGTCATTTGTCATACACATTATAGCCGACAAAGGGGATATCGCTCACTATGTCAGGAAAAAGATGGATGATGATGATGACCGAGATCCGGAGCTGATGACAGAAACCCTCAAGAATGATATCATGAAAACTCTCACAGAAAGGTCTTCGGAGATGTAGGTAGGAGCTCCTCTATTGCAAATTTGAATCACTAATTGATGGTCGGAAAAGGTTTCTACTAGTTGCACTCAACATCGATGCAATCTTGGGGGAGACGTCATTGAGGAAGAGAAAGGGGATGTTACAAAAGGTGGCGACGACGGGTGTGGATGTGGACACTGTATACGCCCAAACTCTGCAACGAATAAGGGAGCAGAAAGGCGACCGATCAAGACTTGGGATGAAGGTGTTAATGTGGGTATCACACGCTGAGCGGCCACTGCGGGTTGACGAACTCCGTCATGCCTTAGCAGTTGAGACGGAAAACCACGATCTTGCTCCAGATGATATCCGGCCACAAGATACAGTCCTCGGGTCATGCTTAGGGCTTGCCGTGGTTGACGGTGAGTCTTCGACAGTAAGGCTGATCCATTATACACTTCAGGAATACCTTTCCCGGCCTGGTATCCTTCCTGATGCTCATCGAACACTCGCGGAGACCTGCCTAGCCTATCTGAATTATGAACAGGTCAATGGGCTTTCGGCCAAAGACATTCCGAACCTCAGAGACATGCCCTTTCTCGAGTATTCACCCCTGTATTGGGGAATCCACGCAAGGGCGGAGCTCTCAAACAATGCAAAATCGCTTGCCCTTCAGTTGCTAAACCGGTCCGGGGGCCATGTATCCGTTACTTTACTTTTCAACAAAATAGACCGATACCATCGCTGTTCAGCAAATCACCTATTTCCTAGTTTACATGCTGCATCCTACTTTGGAATTGTCGAGGTTGTGGTTGCTTTGATTGAGATGGGAGGTTGTGATATCAATGGCAGAGATTGTATGAGTCGTACACCGCTCATGTGGGCCGCTCGGCAAGGGAATGAAGCGGTGGTGGCGCTGCTACTCTCACATGGCGTCAATCCGGAAGTGTCAGATGACCGTGGCAGGACACCACTCTGGTGGGCTTCCTGCAATGGGCATGAGGGGGTAGTGAGACTACTTCTCAAGCCGGGCGATGTCGATCCCGATAAGCCGACCGGCTTTGGCGAAGCGCCACTCTTGCGGGCTTCTTTCGCGGGACATGAGGGGGTGGTAAGACTACTACTATCTCGAGACGACGTTGATCCCAACAAGCCCGACTGGCATCGTAGAACACCACTCGAGTGGGCTTCCCGGAGAGGGCATGAGGGTGTGGTACGACTATTGCTCACACACCACGATATTGATCCCAAAAAGCCAAATAAATATGGTCAAACCCCACTCCAAATCGCCGCCGAACTTGGCCATACGAAGATTGTAGTTCTCCTCCAGCATCGCAAAAGCCTAATCTCCAGCACAGATTCAACTTGAGGGTCATTTGCCTTGCAAACAGCTACCTCTTCTCCTTTCGTAACGGGTTCCATACACATACCCCTATGGCACCCTTAACACCCTTCCCCGCTACCTGTTGCCATTTCGTAGACCCTCTCCCCCTTGACCACATTCCCCTCTGTTTTCATTAAACCCCATTTTTTAATGCCCTCTCAGACACTGACTTGTCACATATCGGTACCATCCGTCCTCCTACCCCATGTATATACTAAATCTTCTCGTTTCTTTTCTACTCGCTGCGTTCGGTGGTTAGGCAATGGTCTTATATTGGATACCTAGGATCATGACTTGATATTTTCCCGCTTGAAAAGGTTTTATCTTTTCCTCAATTTAGAACATGTTGCTTCGACAATAGTGTACTTATTTTCTTCCACCGTTTGTGGTAAGATTCAAGCTTTCTATACTCACCTCCAGCTGTAGTTGAGCGCAGCGGGTAGGCATGAGAGAGAATAACTTTGCAAGAAAATCTTCCCCGATACTGAATGCTCTTGACCTAGCAGCGCTTGCTACACTGGACCAAAACCTATCAGGGCATGCCGCCTATGTGCAGAAATCTTGTCCGGAGAGTTGGGAACCCCTGTTTCTGTGTTTTTCATGGCCGAAGGTAAATAGATGGCAAGACGCCAACCGACCAGGACGCCCATCCTTGGCGATACAGGGAGGGTATCCAGCACTAATCTCGCCTATTCCATTCCTGCTCTATTCTCGAGATACTGGACGGCAGCAGTTTTGAAACACCCTACGCTAGTATTTCCACATCCACCTGCATCAGGCGATGTATTTGCCGGCAACAACTCTCTATTGCAGGTGGCGCCCCGGACCCTCTTGTTCACTGGAAGGAAGAAAAGAAAAGACAAGCCATGGGCAGGGTCCATGGCTGTTTTCCCTCCCGGTTTCTCCCCTTTCCGATGTTGCTTCTTTGGCTCAGACGGGAGAGAGAATCTTTCATGATCAGACCCCCCCGCGGCCGATTCACAGATGTTGCAGCCCGCCCGCCTCCATCGCACTTTTATCATTTATGAATTTGATCAACATGTGCTTTTCCCTCTCCCTTTTTCATCGTTCTAGAGGGCTTGGGATTGTATGACGAGTGATAAGACATGAGGTTTTGGCTCTCTGGTATCATGTCGAACCTAGAGTATATAATTCGCCGAACCTCGATAGGGATAGAAATAAGAGTGAAGTCGGAAATCCTTCACAACTCGCTTCTTAGTTTTCTTCACTCTCAACATCTTTAGCCTAAGCGGGACTCTAGCATTATGTATCAATGGAGATTCGGGTAATGTCCCCTATATTGGCCCCGGCGCCCTTTAGGTGACCGTGCTTTTAGCGTCTTTGAATTTTTCATTAGCGGTATCACGGTCATGATACCTAATCAGAACGGTAGTTACAGTGGTTTATCGATCTCGTAAGGGCCTTCTTTTTTTTCTCGGAGGGGGTTCATTACGGCACTCACCCTTCATCTTGGCCCATTAGCCCTTCACGCAGCCGACGGTAGAAGTGTGCTATATGTTGTTAGCGAGTGTCAAAGTTTGATATTCCGCTGCTCGTGAACTGGCGTTAGCAAGCTGTGAGTGGGGGGAGGGATAAATTTTAATGTTGGATTCTGCCCTCTCGTGGAACCGAGGGCGGCTGGGATGGTTCGGCGCATGTGGTGGGACTGCGGGGTGCTGTGCCCGGTCGCAAATTAGCTGGATCTGCTCTAAGCATACGTTAGGGGGTAGGTTGCCGGAGGCGGTCGTGGGACGGCATTGCGGATGAAATCGGTGCTCCAGTCTGGCTCTCTGCCACATTTCGACGGGGATGAGAAAGAAATCTTTGGGTAGGGATGACGCGGTATTTAGAGGGAACTTGGGCAACGGAGGCAGGCGATTCCTACCCAGTCCAGTGCCCTACATCCACCTTTTTTATTCATCTCCCCCGCTGCCCCTTTCTCCTACTCACCCCACCTGCGACGCACCCACCGACCAAGTATCGGTAATGCTGTCGCTTCCCTCTGTGCTCTTGCCCGACCTCCCTAATTCTTTGCATGGCGCCGGTTTCTGGTTGTCGTTTATCAGCAATTCGGGTGCTTGGAAGTGGGGAAAGAATCTTTTCTAGCTATCTTGACGAACATATAGCTTTATTTCCTTCGCTCTCCCTGAACTTCCTTCCTGGAGTTTGCTCGGGTTTCAAGGAGCAGAGGATTTCTCGTTGGTTTGATATTTCTATGTAATACCATTTTTCCCTCTTTTCGTTATTTTCATTTGCGGTCGGGTGGGCTTTATTTTGCGGTGATGTGCATAGATGGATGTTCTACTATTGTAGTTAACTTCGGTAGCTTACGCGGCGGGGTGCATACCCTAGCAACCAAGCTAGCTATGATACTTTCCAATTCGGATGCCGTATAAACTCAATCTTCATGGGAACTGCGGGGGATGGGGGGCTGTAGTTGCTTCTCCCGGCAAAGGGCAGTGTATATCCTTCTGCTATTCCTCGATTAAGGGCTTAGTTACGTGATTTTCTCCCATGACTAAGGGTGGGGATTCCAAGACTCTAGAACAGCTATGCCCCATGCGAGTTTTTATATCATAGTATCCCAGCACTAAAACAAAACTATATCTATTCTAAGGATTGGATGACCCGGTGTTTAATTCCCCGTAGGAGTTCTGATGGAAAACGGGCGACAGTGTGAGTGAATGATGGGTATGGGCGACTAAACAAAATCGGGGGGAAGTAAACACTGCTAAAGGTGTTATTGTAAGTGACGTCAGCACTGCTCAAGCTGAGGAGATGGCTTGGTCAACTGAGTGAATAAGCGAAGGTGGTGCTGCCGGGAAAGGGGAAAGAACGAAATAGCATCCTTTCTTTAAAGAACCGAACATGGATAGTAAACCCCACACGAGCTAGGAGGTTATTGATATGTAGGAGCGCGTAGTAGTCCATAACATATGCAATCCCATGGATATATACAATATCAGGCGATGGGAGGTCTTGAGCACGCGACACTGAGTCAATATCCTAATAGAACCCTTTCTATTATTGGCCCTCTCCTTCATCCTTTTTAAGTAGCACCCCTAGTAGAGGCATACAATTCAAAAGGTGCAACAATGCCCGTTGCTGCTTCCCTTTTTTGCAGTTTCTTTTACCGGGTGGAGGAGGTGGCAACGGCTTTTATGTGTTCTCCCCAGCGCGTTTCTAGGCTATTGGTGGTGAGTAGTATACTTAGATCTACCCGGTAGACAGGCACTGGTGTTCGAGAAATATAGCGTATAGTCGTTCTTCGCGGTCTTGTGGGAGATTTTTGTCACTTTTGTATGGGGGTGGGTGGGCGCGCAGGAGAGGAGAGTAGTGAATCGCATATTGTTCATGACCACTCTTGTGAATTGTAGTGTCATAGATGGGCAGGAAAGTTTGGGGCTTGCAATGGGAGCGTAGGGTGTTGGGCCTGACGCACCGGAAGGAGCTGGCGCGGTTGCGCGTTTGCAATGTTAGTTGCCGGGAAGTTATCCGAGTGAGGGAAGCTTGCCTGGTAGTTGTTGCTAGTGTGACCAACTAAGTCAAGTGTATGTTAGTTTAGGAAAGGATGATGGATGAAATGACCCTACCACTGGTTTGCTGTATCCCTCCTTCCGAAGAGGTTCGCTGCGCACCGGAATTTCAAAAAAAAAATACACCATTACCGAAACACCTGTGCCTTCCGTGTACTGAGAGCTTTGCACCTCCCTATTTCACTCCGCGCATTTCAGATTCTCTGTTTTTCCGGCCCGAGAACAGATGATGACTAATCTGCCATGACCTTATCCATCCCTTCCACCCTACGAGTACTTTCTTGTCCAGCAAGCCATTTCCATTGGAATGTTTTAGATTACACTATCTAGTATACGTCGTCACATATGGCGACCAAAATTAGGGGGAACGAGGAGGGGCTCTCTTCGTAGTTTCCATAAAACTGACGTTTATTACTTTTATTTCCTTGCCCTTGTACCGTGCTTCTCCATATTTTCCGGGGTTGGGGGTTACACTCTTTCCCAGTGTTCGGGGAACTCTCTTGAATTGATTCCTCCTTGCACAATGATATGTTCTTGGTTTTGATCTGTTACGGAGCAGGCTTTGTTCCGATGATATCTATAAATATCACATGCCCTATCCAAAGGATAACCCATTGACCACGGAAGCGAATTTTCTTGCCTGGATACCGGTCAAGTGAGGTATGAACCGGAAGAGAGTGGAACACAAATGTGCCAGCACTTGTGGTACCCCCCCTCAGTAAGGTATTGCGAATATTCCTGTGTTCCGCCTCAAGTGAGGGCTAGGTTTTCGTGTTTTCTCGTGTAGTTTAAAATTCCAAGGGCCGACCGAATAGGTGTTGCTTCCGGTCGAGTTCTTGTAGTATCTCACGGCTAAACCAGATCTATAATAATCCTATCAGTCAGTGGACGGCCCGAGTCTAGTGGTTGGGATAGCCTACTATCCCTTGGGGGTCTGAAACAGTAAAATTCGTTGCCAGGGGGCTGAGTGGCTTGTCCACACTTTAATTGAGCCCTCATTGGTAGAAGTAGAAACACTCCGGGTGGCCCCGGTGACCTGACCACAATGGCGAAGTCACTCATCCACCCGACAATGGATTCTACCCCCAAGGGATACTCCAGTAGCCAGGGATGGGGGCGAAACTCCCTGATACCTTGCCTTCTCGTGCATAACCCTTCGTGTGCCGCAGCCTCGAAAGGCAAGATAATCACAGACTTCCGGCTGTTGCTACTCCTCGAGTCACCCAAATAAATGGAAAAGAAAAATCTGGCAGATTTTCGGACACAAATTGAATTAGGTAAATATGTTTTCAATAATTTTGAGGGTGACATCCGGGGGTCTGGGGATGAAGGTTTTGTGAGTTCCTGAGAATTCTTGGTCTAACACACTGCCAAGAGCCTAGTATCCCTTAAGCCGTCGAGACATTCCGGTCCATTTTAAAATCTGTAACACTAGCCTATTTGAGTAATTGGGAGTAAATCTACGCCGAGTGTCTTGTTTCCATCATGGTCATACTGAGAAGTACATCTTTTGAGGTATTCTGAGAACTACACTTCTTTCGCACAACTAGGTTTTTCCTATCATGATTACTCAAATAGGCTAGTGTTACAGATTTTAAAATGGACCGGAATGTCTCGACGGCTTAAGGGATACTGCTTTTACAAGTAAAGAAAGGCAGCTTGGACTCGCAGAAAGCTTTTCTGACTATGAAAACCCACTAGTTCATTACTTAGGTTTAATCCTTTTCGCTATTTCAATAAGGAGCAAAGGTTTTCCGGAGGCACACTTCTTCAACGGTATATCCCCCGACCCATGATACGCGAGAGGTTAGCCGTGCCACGGTTCCCACCCCTCCGAGGTTTGGGCTTTGGCCTGGGGCTGCCTGTCGACCGCTTACTTGGTAATGATGCGGTCTTCCTGCGAGTTGTGTGGGTGGTACAGTCCCAGATGTACT
This sequence comes from Tuber aestivum, assembly GCA_900010015.1. NCBI lineage: Eukaryota > Fungi > Ascomycota > Pezizomycetes > Pezizales > Tuberaceae > Tuber > Tuber aestivum. Next base: position 413,409 of record LN891044.1, read on the forward strand.
GCGGTCTGGTTGGCATTTCGTGTTTGGTTGGCTTACCCGATGGAACGTAATGCCGTTAAGCTGGTTACCTGCATTGGGATATGGCTTGTAGTTAGTTGTAGCTACGAATTTAAGATATTTATCCGAAGGACGCGACGCGACCTTCGAAGGAAGTGGCACTCCTACAGAGTGCCCAACGGCTCAATGGTAGATTCATCGAATGCAATAAGAAATTTATTCATTTTTTCAGCTGCTATTTATTTGAAAACTGCTTGTTTGTAGTTGTTTGCAAGTTGGTTTTTCCAAAGTTTCCACAAACCCTGAGGAGAAGGCCGAAAAGCAGTTTAAAAAAAATTAGAAGAATACTAGTGGGTGCGGTGGCAATGAATAGGGACAACAATCATAGATCTAAAAGGTATCAAACTGATAAAATTGGTGATTACTCAAGTAAATTTCTCATTGCATGTGATAGATCTATCGTTGGGCAGTTAGTAGGGTTGAGCTGGCTGTTAGGCACTGCGTAAGAGTGCCGCTTTGTTCGGGCTTCCAAGAGCTGGGAACCTTAGCACGGTTAGATGCCAGGCGCATAGCACCGAGAGGGCTAACACCGCCCCTTCGTTGGTCGGCAGGAAGGAGATCTATTTACTCGAGCACTCCTACGACAACTTCACTAGCTCCATCCCACTCACTACGGAACCCTATCCACCGTGGAGAAAATATTTTCCTCGTACAGAGGATCAGGTCCTAGCAGTAATCCTGGCCGCCAAGGAGGCCCAGGTGCCCTTACTGAGCATAACCTGACGAATAATATTCACGGTGACTCAAATACTAACGTTGGGAATATGTGGCACAGCTACAATAGCACTATCAATGCGGGAGTGAATCAAGAGTCTTTGCAGATCCAAGCATGGCTGTCTCCATTCGAGCTACATAGAAGGCATCATGATGTGCGGAATAGCCGGCTCGATGGTATTGGGGATTGGGTTCTACGGAAGAATGCATTCGAGTCGTGGTGCAATGGCTCGGTGAATCCGACATTAGTGTGTTATGGGGGCCAAGGGGTAGGCAAGACCTAGATAAGGTAAAAGAGGATTTTCGAGAAATTTTAGATGATGCTAACGGGCAATGGAATTAGTTCACTAGTAATAGATACTATATACGAGCAGGCTCGTGGACAAAATATTGCCGTTTTACACCTCTATTGCGATTACCAGGCGCAGAAGGATCAGAGGGCAGCAAAACCTGATAGGTGATCTACTAAGACAGTTAGCTGTACGAGCATCAGAGATTGCAGGTGAAATTAGAGTTGCATTTGGAGAGGCGAGAAGGGAGGGTGGTAAGGGTCTTCGATTACCGGAGATGCTAAAATTGTTTGTCAAAACGATCAGTTCTTTCAAACGGGTATACATCTGCTTCGACGCAGTGGATGAATTAGTGCCAGAGCATCGATCCGAGTTTCTTCGCGCCTTACATAAGATTATCCAAGATGCACCTAATACGCGGATTTTTCTTACGGGAAGGCCTTATATTCGGAAGGAACTCGACAAGCATCTTGCGAAACGGTCATTTGTCACACATTACGGCCGACAAAGGAGGTATCGCTGACCACATAAAGAAAAAGATTGATGATGACCGAGATCCGGAGCTAATGACAGAAAATCTCAAGAACGATATCATGAAAACGCTCACAGAAAAGTCTTCGTAGATGTAAGTAGGGGCTGCTCTATTAGAAATCTGAAGCATTAATGGATTTTCTGCAAAGGTTTCTGCTGGTTGCACTCAACATCGATGCAATCTTGGGCGGGATCTCATTGAGGAAGAGAAAGTGGATGTTACAAAAAGTGGCGACGACCGGTGTGGATGTGGATACTGTATACGCCCAAACTCTGCAACGAATAAGGGAGCAGAAAGGAGACCGATCAAGACTTGGGATGAAGGTGCTAATGTGGGTATCATACGCCGAGCGGCCGCTGCGGATTGACGAACTCCGTCATGCCTTAGCAGTTGAGACGGAAAACTACGATCTTGATCCATATGATATCCGGCCGCGAGATACATTCCTCGGGTGATGCTTAGGGCTTGCTGTAGTGGATAGTGAGGGATCCACAGTCCGGTTGATTCAACATACGCTTCACGAATACCTTCCCCGGCCTGGTATCCTCCCTGATGCCCAAACAGCACTCTTACAGACCTGCTTAGCCTATCTGAATTACCAACAGGCCAATGGGCTTCCGCCCAAAAACATTCCGAAGCTTGGAAAAATTCCCTTTCTTGAGTATTCATCCTTGTATTGGGGAATACACGCAAAGATGACGCTCTCAGACCCCGCCAAATCACTTGCCTGCGGCTGTTAAAACGGTCCGGGGACCATGTATCTGTTACCTTACTTTTCAACCAAACAGACTAATACCATAATTTCTCACCGTCAGGCCACCTCTCTTATAGTTTACACACTGCATCCTACTTTAGAATTGTCGAGGTTGTGGCTGATCTACTAGAGGTAAAAGGTTGCGATATTAATTGTACATATTGTATGGGCCTTACACCTCTCCTTTGGGCCGCTCGACAAGGGAATGAAGCAGTGGTGCAGCTACTATTTGAACAAGATAATGTCGACCCCGAAAGGCTGGACAGCTGGGGCCAAACACCACTTTGTTGGGCTTCCTATAGCAGGAATGAGGGTGTGGTGAGGTTATGGTCCTCGCACGTTGGCGTCAATCCCGACAAGCCAGTCAATCGTGGAAAAACACCGCTCAGGTGGGCTTCCTTCCGTGGGCATGAAGGGATGGTGAGACTACTGCTCAGGCTAGACGATGTCGATCCCAACAAGCTAATCTACGATGACGAAACAGCGCTCGTGTGGGCTTCTTGGACGGGGAATGAGGGGGTGGTAGCACTGCTGCTCATGCGGGACGATATCGGTCCTAGTGGGCCGGGTGGCCTTGGCTATCACCCACTGTGGTGGACCTCTTTGAAGGAGAGTGAAGAGGTGGTAAGACTACTGCTCGCACGCCGCGATATCGATTGCGATAGTAGGAACGGGCACTGTCGCACCCCACTGCGAGTTGCCTCCGAGCTTGGGCAGACGGAAATTGTGGCACTCCTCCGGAATCGGCCAAGCGCAATCTCTATCCTTGGTTAAGCTCAAGAGTTATTTGCCTCTCATGTACACGGCTACCTCTGCCCCTTTCACAAGTGTTTCCGCAAATCTACCCCTCACCGGCACAACCCCATTCTTTCCCGCAGCACCCTTCACAGCCTTCCACACTATCCGTTCCTGCTCTGTCTTGCGGACACCCCCCCCCTCCACTCTCTCCTTTTTAGTTCTTACTAAACCCCAATTTTTGAGTTCATTTTAGACATGGGCTTTTCGCATAAAACCAACATTCAGTCTTCCGCACCATGTATATACTGATCCTTCTTGTGTCTTTTCTGCCCACAGCATTTAGTAGTGAGAGGTAATGCTCTTATATCGGGATGCTTAGGGTCATGGTTTTTGCTATTGTTCCGCTTAAAAATCTTTTATCTTCCCATCAATTTAGAACCTGTTGCCTCGCTGATAGCATGCTATTTCTTCCCCCCTTTGCCGTAGAATTCGGATCTCCCTTGAGATCATCTGACCATGGCTAACCTCAGCGGGTGAACATAGAGGGGAGAATACCTTGGTACGAAAAACCTCCCCGATACTTAGTCCTTTCGGCCTAGCACTGCTTCCATTACTAGACTAAAATCTATCCCGCCCTACCGTACATGTGAAGAAATCTCCTAGGGGAGCCGGAATTTGTATTTCTATATTTTTCACGGCGGAATACAGGGTAGATAAATGGAAGATGCTAGCCGGCTAAGGCGTCGGCCCTTGATGATGTAGGGGGGAATGCAGTCCTAACTTCATCCATTCCAGACTTGCACCGTTCTGGAGATACCGGTGAGCAGAGGCTTGGAAATATCGTAGACTGTAGCTTTCCCACCCGTGCTCACTTTAGTTGATGTGTTTTCCAGGAAAAAAACTCCCCGCCTAGTAGGTGGCGCTCTATCCCATATATTTAGTGAGAACAAGGAAAGCAAAGAGTAAGCCAAGGCTACATCTAGGAGAGCTTTCCCTTGCTCCTCATTCGGCAGAGACAGGTGAGACATATTCATGATGAGACCCGCAGCCGGTGGCATGGGAATTTTACAGTCTTTATGCTATTATCAGCTTGCATCGTTGATACATTTGATGGTTTTTTGTTTTTATTTTTTGTCAGGGGAGGAGGGGCTTAGATGGCGAATGATAGAATATGAATATTCGGCCTCTTGGCATCACGTTTGATCCCAGGTATATTGTCCAGGCGCGTGCCTCTTGGCCAATTTTGATCGATCTGGCGGTAGAAGGGTGGAGTCGGAGGGAGGGACATATAATTCCCGGGAGTCCCGTACTGGGGGGGGTGTTATCGGTTGGGAAGTGGCCATTTCGATCATTTAGATGGGAGTGATAGGATCCGGTTCACCGGAAGGCCCCGATCTGCTTGAAAGGCCTCGGCACCCCTTTTCCTCACTCTACTATTCTTGGGAAAACCTGTTCACGCCATTGGCTGTTTTACCCCCTTCCCCCTCCAAGGCTTTTGACTATGAGTAATCACCAGTGAACGTACCCGAGCCAATAACTTTTACCACTTCCCCGCCGGAACTCGTCTTCGACCCGGCAACGTGGAGACAACGTTCCAGATCCCAAACGCTTACGTTGTGGACACGATAAGGTTGGACAGGATGTCTTATATGTTCAGAATCTGGTATTATCAATGCGGTTAATAAATCTAGCAAGTGCTAACCGAGCCCACATCGCCACCAACCCGAGCTCTCACCATTTGAAAAGTCAAACTCTCTTTCGTTTGGCCTGTGGGTTTCATAGCTCTTTCTTCTTCCCCTTCCCTTCTCCGCTTGCTCAGATCAGATCAGCATGGCGTATAGCGCGGAGTATTAATCGAAGGTTGGATACTGGCCCTTTTCTTGAGCTTTTCGTGGCGATAGGGAGAGATTGATTGCCGTGTGTTGAACTTTTCACTCGTGGTCTTGCGTTTATCATAGCTACTTATCAAGGAAGTTAGTTATGGTCGTGTATGACTCTCGCCGGGTAATTCTCTCATCCTTTCCTGGGGATTAGCTACCATTATTTCCTATCTCCTTAGTCCGTTTGCAGGACCTCCGCTGATGAGGTGGTAGTGAACTATATCTAGTTCGCTGGTGCTGGGGCGGGATATCTCGCTACCCATAGACTGGTATTAGTGGGGTCCAGAGAGAGGAAAAGGTAAGCGTTGTTGATGGATACAACTCTAGTACTACTGGGGGCCATTGTTAAGGTGTGAGACCCGCAACAAGACTTTTGGGCCTTGTGCTCTCTGAATTGGAGGAATTTCCTGTAATAGAGAGCTAGGGGGTGGATCTTTGTGAGTGGCCGTAAACGTACAGTTATGAAATGGGTACTATACTAAAGCTGGGTAAAATACTAACCTGGGAGAGAACAATTTATCTCAGAGCATCTAGCCTCGGGTTTCCTCCGTGTTTCAGTAATGGCGAGGGAAGTTATGGCAATGGGCAATGTCGCACCCAGAGGGGACTTTGGCAGCAGGGGCAGACCATTTTTATCCTAGTTAATGATTCATATGGAAGGTGCAAATTCGCTCTTCAGTGTGATTCCTGTCGGTTTCTTAATCTGTGGCATGTTTGGTGACTAAGCTATCTATAGTGCTACTATATCACCACTCCCTTTATTTCTTGCTCGGCCTGCTTGATTCTATTGGATCGTGCCAGTTTATGGTTATCGCTATGAATGGATTGTGGGCACAGATATTTAGGGATAAGTATGGATTTTTCTCTAGGTTTTTTTGATAAACATATTTACTTCTCTGGTTTCCATCTAGGACCTTCTTCCGGGAGATTCCTGGGACCTTGGGGAGTACAGGATACCACTCTTATTCCTATCCCGGTGTCTACTCATGGTGTTGACATGCGATTGAATAGGCTCGATTCGGGGGCGGTATGCTTAAGTATATGATCCATCCCTGTAATCGAGTGTCCGAGTACGGCAACTTACTTGGCCGGTTGCCTATCCCATCGAATGCGGGGCAGATGGTCTAGGAGATTTCTCCCTAAGTTAGTGACGCGGGGTGTATATCTTATTTTATGTAAGGTGGAGGGGCAAGTTCAGCAAGTTTTCCACTGGCGTGGTTCAGAGCGAAATTCTAAGCTTGCGGTACAGTACACGAACTTCCGTTTGAGTCCTCCCAGTATCCTAGTGCCAAACAAAACTCATATCATATTTATCCTAGCATTTTGAGGATCGCCCCGGGGTTGGGATACCCTAGCCATGAAGGGACATCCGGGGGAGTGATATATTATGAACAAGTGAATATCGAGGCAACAAAACCATTTGAACCTAGTTCTGCACCGTACCATCAACCTCCTCAGGACCTTCTGATACTTACCTCGGATAAGACAGATTCCAAAATGTTCTACATAGCAATAAATAGCCAGAAACTGAACCTCTCACCAATTACTTTGTCCGTCATGTAACATAAATAAGAGTGTAAAAATCGCGGTCGTACGGGTGTTTTGAAGTCTGCAAATCCTTTTTCCACGATTTCGGAACGTAGGTTCAGAGTGGGGATGGGGGCTTTGTGGAGTTCCTTGGCATTTCTGGGCACAATTCCCGAACAACAATACACCAATGTTAAACAAGGGCTATTAAACATAGAGAAAACTTCTCTAACTGTGAGAATAGTTAAAATAAGAGCATTCGATGTACGGCATTTGCCTTTCAAGTTCCTTTTCCTCTTTATCCGTTGGGCTTTTCTACCGCTCTTTGCGAAGAATCAAAGGTGCGGCTGAGGTTTCACAGTTTCAATTACATATTTACCAACCAATCGGATTCGAAGGGATCGATAAATTTAGGTTCAAGGTTTAACAAGGGTGACCCCGCCCGGCAAGAGCGCAATCCCCGCTTTGCGTTGCTAGATGTCGAGGACTCCATCAACCTGTTTGGTAGCTTAAAGGACGGTACAGTACAGCATTACTGCCATCTCGCCTATCATCACTTTTATCCACTAAAAATTCCTTACCTACGAGTCCCGGAGCACCCAGCCTCACTGGTGCTCGCTACGCCTACGGCAGATCAAACACTAGCGCTACACATAACATGATGAACAGCATTCATGGCGACTCCAATAGGAACGTTGGGAACGTGTTAAATAGCTACAACACCGTTAACGTGGGAGTAAATGAAGACTCTTTGAAAATCCAAGCATGGCTGTCGCCACTGGAACCTCATCGAAGGCATCATGATGTGAGGAACCATCGGCTCGATGGGGTTGGGGATTGGGTTCTACGGAAGAGCGAGTTCGAGTCATGGCGCGACGGACCCGACGGCTCCGTGAATCCGACATTACTGTGTTATGGGGGCCAAGGGGTAGGAAAGACCTACATAAGGTAAAATACTATTTTCGAGAAATACCGGACGATGCTAACGGGCGATGAAATTAATTCCCTAGTAATAGACACCCTGTACGAGAAAACCCGCGGTCATAATATTGCTGTTCTATCACAATATTGCGATTACCAGGCACAGAAGGATCAGACTGCAGTAAATATGATAGGTGGTCTACTCAGACAGGTAGCTGTACGAGAACTCGAGATTCCAGGCGAAATTCGAGATGCCTTTCAGGTGTCGAGGAGGGAGGGGGGCAATAGCCTTCGATTACCGGATATGCTGGAATTGTTCGTCAATACGATCAGTTCCTTCGAACGGGTATACATCTGCTTCGACGCAGTGGATGAGTTAGTACCAGAGCATCGATCCGAGTTTCTTCGCGCCTTACACCGGATCATTCAAGATGCACCAAATACGCGGCTTTTTCTTACGGGAAGGCCTTATATGCGGAAAGAACTTGACAAGTATCTTGCGAAACGGTCATTTGTCATACACATTATCGCCGACAAAGGAGATATCGCTCACTACGTAAGGAAAAAGATTGACGATGATGATGACCGAGATCCGGAGCTGATGACAGAAAATCTCAAGAACGATATCATGAAAACGCTCACAGAAAAGTCTTCGGAGATGTAAGTAGGAGCTACTCTATTAATATGAATCACTAATTGATGGTCGGAAAAGGTTTCTGCTGGTTGCACTCAATATCGATGCAATCTTGGGCGAGATGTCATTGAGGAAGAGAAAGGGGATGTTACAAAAGGTGGCAACGACTGGCGTGGATGTGGATACGGTTTACGCCCAAACACTGCAACGAATACGGGAGCAGAAGGGAGACCGATCAAGACTTGGGATGAAGGTCTTAATGTGGGTATCACACGCCGAGCGGCCACTACGGATTGACGAACTCCGTCATGCCTTGGCCGTGGGGGTGGATCATCGGGACCTTGATCCAGATGATATCCCCCCGCAAGATACAGTTCTGGGGTCATGCTTAGGGCTTGTTGTGGTCGACAGTGAGACTTCGACAGTCCGGCTAATCCATTATACACTTCAGGAATACCTTTCCAAGCCTGGTATCCTCCCTGATGCCCACACAACACTCTCAGAGACCTGCTTATCCCATCTGAATTATGATCAGGTCAATGGGCTTCCGGCTGGGGTCGTTCCAAACCTTGGAGACATGCCCTCTCTCGAGTATTCGTCCTTGTATTGGGGAATCCACGCAAGGGTAGAGCTCTCAAGCCACGCAAAATCGCTTGCTCTGCAGTTATTAAACCGGTCCGGCGACCATGTATCCGTTACCTTACTTTTCAACAAAATCGGAGGATACCATAACTGTTCACTACCAAATCACCTATTTCCCAGTTTACACGCTGCATCCTACTTCGGAATTGTGGAGGTTGTGGTTACTTTAATCGAGACGGAAGGTTGTGATATTAATGGTAGAGATTGTATGGGTCTTACACCGCTCTTGTGGGCCGCTCGGCAAGGGAATGAAGCGGTGGTGGCGCTGCTACTCTCACAGGTTGGCGTCAATCCGGAAGTGTTAGACGACGATGGCCAAACACCACTCTGGTGGGCTTCCTTCGGTGGGCACGAGGGGGTGGTGGGATTACTTCTCAAGCGGGACGATGTCGATCCCGATAAGCCGACCAGCGATGGCGATACGCCACTCTCGCGGGCTTCCTTCGAGGGACATGAGGGGGTGGTAAGAATATTGCTATCTCGGGACGATGTTGATCCTAACAAGCCAAACAAGCTTTGTACAACACCACTCGCGTGGGCTTTGCTGAAGGGGCATGAGGGGGTCGTGAGACTACTGCTCACTCGGAACGAGGTCGATCCCAACAAGCCAGACCATGACGGCTGTCCACCACTACTGAGAGCTTCTTTTCATGGGAATGAGGGGATTGTTAGACTACTGCTCACACGGGATGATGTCGATCCTAACAAGCTAGACGAATTTGGCTATCCACCATTATGCTGGGCTTCTCATCGCGGGAATGAGGGGATTGTTAGACTACTACTCACACGCCACGATGTCGATCCCAACAGGCCAAACAGCTCCGGTAAAACCCCACTCCAAATTGCCTCCCAACGTGGCCATTCAAATATTGTGGTTCTCCTCCAGCAACGCATAAGCACAATCTCCAGCACTGATTCAACTTGAAGGCCATTCGCCTGCACCCTCCCTTACAACAGCTGCCTCCTCCCTTTTTGTAACGGTTTCAATACAGATACCCCTTATCAGCGTGGCCCCCTCTCTTCTCAAGCATCCTAACACCCTTCCCTGCTACCTGTTACCATTTTGTAGGCCCTCCCCATTGACCTCATTCCCCTTAGTTTTTATTAAACCCCATTCTTTTGATGCCATATCAGGCATTGACTTGTCGCATTCAGATGCCATCTGTTTTTCCGTATTATGTATGTACTAAATCTTCAATTGTCTTTACTACTCACGGCGTTTGGTAGTGAGGTAATGCTCTTATATTAGATGCCTAGGATCATGGCTTGATTTTATTTTTTTCTTCTTGAAAACCTTTTATCTTCCTCATCAATTTAGAACCCTTTGCTTCAACATTATAGTACTTATTTTCTTCCACCTTTCGCGGTAGACATTGAGCCTCCCATACTCACCTCCAGCCCAGGCTGAGCTCAGCGGGTAAACATGGGGGACAATCGGTTTGCAAGAAAATCTTCCCCGATACTTAATGCTCTTGGCCTAGCACTGCTTCCTATACCGGGCCAAAACCTGTCAGGTCCTGTCGCACATGTGAAGAAATCCTGTCGTAAGAGTTGAGAATCCGTACTTTTGCGTTCTTCACGGCGAAACATACATGGGAAGCATATGGCAAGACGCCAACTGACTGGAACTGTCATCCTTGGCGATACAGGGAGGGTATCCGGCACTAATCTCGCCTATTCCATACCTGCTCTATTCTCGAGATACTGGACGGCAGCAGTTTGGAAACATTGTATGCTATTATTTCCACATCTACCTACATCAGTCGATGTATTTGCCAGCAAAAACTCTCTGTTGTAGGTGTTGCCATGGTCCCTCTTGTTTAATGAAAGGAAGGAAAGAGAGAAGAAAAGGGCTAGACCCAGAACTGCTTTCCCTCTTGGTTTCTCACTTTTCCTATGTTGCTTATTTGGCGGAAACGGGAAGAGAGAGGTTTTCATGATCAGACCCTGCGGTGGCCGGTTCATTGATGTTAAGGTCTTTGTGCCAGATTCTCACTTTTGTCATTTATCCATTTTATCAACTTGGGATTTTTCTCCCCACTTTTTTATTGTTCTAGAGGGGAGGGGTTGTATATCGAGTGAGAAGACATGAGGTTTTGGCCCCCAGGTATCATGTGGAACCTAGAGTATATAACTCCCCCAACCACAATTCGGATGGAAATAAGGGAGTGAAGTCGGCAACTTTTCATAACTCGCTTCTCATTTTTCCTCTCCCTCATACTCTTTAACCTAAGCGGGACTCTATAATTGTTTATCAATAAAGATTTGGGTATTTTCTCCTATATCGGCTTTTGAGCCCTTAGGTGATCGTGCTTGCGGCGCCCATAAATTCCCTGCGGGGGTCGTGGTGATGATTTGCGATCGAATGGGCTTTGTTCGGCGGAGGTATGCATAAGCATATGTTCTATCCCGGCAATGGAGCACGGCAACTTACTTAGCCGGCTGGAAACCTCACCTGGCGTGGGGGGATCCTCTAGGAGATCACTCCCTCGGTTAGCGAGGCGGTGGTTATGTATATCCCGCTTTCATCTAGAATTGAGGAGGGAGTTCAGCACCTTTTCCACTGGCACCTCTCAGAATGGAATTCTAAACTCGCGGTACGGTACAAGGATCTTCCGTTTGAATCCTTGTCGGAAATCGTGAGGTGCCGCTTGGCATGTTCTCACAATGATTTGGTTGTTCGCAGTGTCTCTATGAGATCGCTTTGGTCTCGGGGATGCTATGGCTTCCGCATGCGCAGTTTAGCTTTTCAGCAAAGCACTTCAGCCGCGGGAATGTACGGGAGTCTTGGAGAAATGCATCCACCGGAAGGGCAGCGGGAAGGGTGTAAGTAAAGGCGCAACGGGTGGTGGAAAGTCAGAGAGCTTGATGCTCGGGGTATTGCAAGCCTGGAGGCTATGGATAGCGAGAGTTTGTCTTTCTTTCATTAGTATTTCCTGTTGGAGACGTACCTGGAAGGATAGGAGGACTTTGTTATTTCGTCGTTGAAGAGTTTTTTCTCTTCGTGAGTTGTGCGATCGTTTCATGCGAAAAAGCTGGGCCTTTCATTTCACAGTTAGTCACTCGTTCGTTTCGTTTCGTCCCGCCGTTGCGCCGTACCGCCGTTCATATCCCAGTTTTGTTCGCTCCACCGTTCATTCGTTGGCTGGCCGTTCCTTTCGCTATCACAGAGGCCTTCGCCGATCCGACGTTTAAAAGTCCTTACAATAGCCAAACGAAGCTCAGATAATATTTATCCTAGCACTTTGAGTTTACCTAGCAATAAATAGCGAGAGACTGAGACTCTTGCCAATCACTTTATTCTTGATGTAACATAAATAATGAATTTTTTTATAAAATTCGCTGGCGTTCGAAAATGTTTTGAAGTCTACAAATCCTTTCTCTGCAATTTCAAAGAGTAAGGCTCGGGCTGCGGGTGAGGGCCCCTGCAATTTCTTGGAAAATCTTGGCATAACCCCCTACCAAGAGTACACCATTATAAACAAGGCCTATTAAACATAGAATCTTCTCTAATTATAAGGATAGTTGAGAAATAAGAGCGTTCATTGTACAGCATTCGCCTTCAGGTTCCTTTTTCGGTTTATCCACTGAATTTTTCCACTGCGGCACCCTATTTTGTAAAGGACCAAAAGTGAGGCTGAGGTTCCATAGTTTCAATTCGACAGCTCCCGACCATTGGGATCCGAAGGGTTTCTTGCTAAATTTAAGTTCATGGGTTAACAAAGTTGACCCCGCCCGGCAAGAGTGCGATCCCCGCTTTTCGTTCCAAGAGGCCGGGTCTCCATCGACCTGCCCGATAAACAAAACTACGGCACAGCTTTACTATCAGCTCCCCTATCATCGATATAATCCACTACACATTCCTTACCTACGAGTCCCGGAGCACCGAGGCTCGCTGGTCATAGCTACGAGTACGGCAGATCGAACACGCGCAGTGAGCACAACATGATGAACAACATTCGCGGTGACTCTAACACGAATGTTGGGAACGTGTTAAATAGCTACAACACCGTTAACGTGGGAGTAAATGAAGAGTCTTTGAAGATCCAAGCATGGCTGTCCCCACTGGAACCTCATCGAAGGCATAATGATGTGAGAAACCGTCGGCTCGATGGGGTTGGGGATTGGGTTCTACGGAAGAGCGAGTTCGAGTCATGGCGCGACGGACCCGACGGCTCCGTGAATCCGACATTATTGTGCTATGGGGGCCAAGGGGTAGGCAAGACCTACATAAGGTAAAAGACAGTTTTCGAGAAAAACAGGACGATGCTAACGGGCAGGAAATTAGTTCACTAGTAATTGACACCCTTTACTCGCAAACCCGCGATCAAAATATTGCAGTCTTATCACAATATTGCGATTACCAGGCACAGAAGGGCCAAACTACAGTAAATATGATAGGTGGCCTACTCAGACAGGTAGCTGTACGAGAACCCGAGATTCCAAGCGAAATTCGAAATGCCTTTCAGGTGTCGAGGAGGGAGAGTGGCAATAGCCCTCGATTACCGGAGATGCTGAAATTATTCGTCGATACGATTAGTTCCTTCGAACGGGTATACATCTGCTTCGACGCAGTGGATGAGTTAGTGCCTGAGAATCGATCCGAGTTATTTCGCAGCCTACATCAGATCATTCAAGATGCACCAAATGCGCGGGTTTTTGTTACGGGAAGGCCGTATATGGGGAAGGAACTCGACAAGCATCTTGCGAAACGGTCATTTGTCATACACATTATCGCCGACAAAGGAGATATCGCTCACTACATAAGGAAAAAGATTGATGATGATGATGACAGAGATCCGGAGCTGATGACAGAAAGTCTCAAGAACGATATCATGAAAACGCTCACAGAAAAGTCTTCGGAGATGTAAGTAGGATCTGCTCTATTCCAACTTTGGATCACTAATTGGTGGTCGGGAAAGGTTTCTATTGGTTGCGCTCAATATCGATGCAATCTTGGGCGAGACGTCATTGAGGAAGAGAAAGGGGATGTTAGAAAAGGTGGCGACGACTGGTGTGGATGTGGATACGGTTTACGCGCAAACACTGCGGCGAATACGGGAGCAGAAGGGAGACCGATCAAGACTTGGGATGAAGGTGTTAATGTGGGTATCACACACCGAACGGCCACTGCGGATTGGCGAGCTCCGTCATGCCTTAGCAGTTGAGACGGAAAATCGGGATCTTGATCCAGATGATATCCCGCCGCAAGATACAGTCCTGGGGTCATGCTTAGGGCTTGCTGTGGTCGACAGTGAGACTTCGACAGTCCGGCTAATCCATTATACACTTCAGGAATACCTTTCCGGGCCCGGTATCCTCCTTGATGCCCACAGGACACTCTCGGAGACCTGCCTAGCCTATCTGAACTATGAATTGGTCAATAGGCTTCCGGCCGGGGTCCTTCCAAACCTTGGAGACATGCCATTTCTTGAGTATTCGTCTTTCTATTGGGGAATCCACGCAAGGGTAGAGCTCTCAAGCCACGCAAAATCGCTTGCCCTGCAGTTATTAAACCGGTCCGGTGACCATGTATCTGTTACCTTACTCTTCAACAAAATACACCGATACCATAACTGTTCACTACCAAATCACCTATTTCCTAGTTTACACGCTGCATCCTACTTTGGAATTGTGGAGGTTGTGGTTTCTTTAATCGAGACGAGAGGTTGTGATCTTAATGGTAGAGATTGTGTGGGTCGGACACCGCTCATGTGGGCCGCTCGGCAAGGGAATGAAACGGTGGTGGCGCTGCTACTCGCGCAGGTTGGCATCAATCCGAGTGTGTTAGACGGCCGTGGCAGGACACCGTTCTGGTGGGCTTCCTTCGGTGGCCATGAGGGGGTGGTTAGACTATTTCTCGAGCGCGGCGATGTCGATCCCGATAACCCAGACACCTATGGCGAAACGCCACTCTACGGGGCTTCTTTCGAGGGACATGAGGGGGTGATAAGACTATTACTATCTCGGGACGATGTTGATCCTAACAAGCGAAACATCCTTCGTAAAACACCACTCGAGTGGGCCTCGCTGACCGGGCATGAGGTGGTGGTGAGACTACTGCTCACCCGGAACGATCTTGATCTCAACAGGCCAGACGATAACGGCTATCCACCACTATGGTGGCCTTCGTATCACGGATATGAGGGGGTTGTTAGACTATTACTCACACACCACGATGTCGATCCCAACCAGCCAAGCAGATATGGTCAAACCCCACTCCAAATGGCCTCCGAGCGTGGCCATACCAAGATTGTGGTTCTCCTCCAGCATCGCACAATCGCACTCTCCACCGCTGATTTAGCTTAACCGTGATTTATCTACACCCTCTTCTACGCACACCTACCTCAGCCCCTTTCCCAACGGTTTCTCTGCACATACCCCTTATCAGTGCGGCCCCCTCTTTTCTCCGGCACCCTTCACACCCTTCCCCACTATTTGTTACCACTTCGTAGGCTCTCTACCCCTTCACCTTATTCGCCCCTGTTTTTACTGGTGCCTCGCTGTTTTGGGCCACCCTAGGAACGCTCCTGTCCAATGAAGGTACCATTAATTTTTCTGCCTTACGTACATACTAAATCTTCTTGTTCCCTTTCTACTCACGGCATTCGGTAGTGAGATAATGCTCTTATGTTTGGATACCTGTGATCACGGCTTGCCAATTTTCCAAAGCCAAGCGAGTATGTTAAGGAGATACCTGACAGGACAGAAAACATAATATGAGAATGAGAAAATAAATACAAGCAAAGAACATAATACAAACACCTTCCCCCAATATGCGTATCGCGTAATTCCACTGCCGGAGGCGTTGGTGAGGTTGTCGCTGCCCTTGTCGCTGGAGATCGTTGCCACCGATATATCCCAAGATGACAATAGGGGCGCTCGGAAATCTGAGAGGGCGGGTCGGTGGGACAATAAAGAACCCGAGAATGAAGTACGTGAGCTGTGGAGAGCTTGGTGCTTCCGTGTTCGGGGATGATGGAGGGTGCATATATACCGGAGCCTCACAGACCCCTCCCTGGTGGACTATGACCCTGTGCTTGGCAAGCGGTCGGCTATACCTTTTTCCAACAACCTCCGAGACGCGTCTTCATGGTTGAGTGGTCCCGGTCCGCTTTGCCTACTGTAATTGGCACTGGGTTCTTCAAACCCACCATATAATCTTCAGCTTGAAAACTTTTTTATCTTTTCATCAATTTAAAACCTGTACTTAGTTTCATCCACCCTTTGCGGTAGAATCTGAGCCTCCCGTACTCACCTCCGGCTAAGGTTGAGCGCAGAGGGCAAACACGGGAGAGAATAAGTTTGCAAGAAAAACTTCCCTGATACTTAATGCTCTTGTCTTAACACTGCTTGTTATACCGGGCTAGAGCCTGTCAGGCCCTGTCGCACATGTGAAGAGATCCCGTCGCAAGAGCTGGGAATCCGTACTTTTGCGTTCTTCACGGCGGAACATAAGGCAAACATATGGCATGACGCCACTGACCAGGATGGCCACACTTGGTGATACAGGGGGGGTATTCGGCACTAATCTCGCTTATTCCGCACCTGCACTATTCTCGAGATGCCGGACAGCAGAAGCTTTGAAATATCATGTGCTATTCCTTCCACACGTACCTACACCAGGCGACGCATCTGCATGCAACTCTACATGGTAGGTGGTGCCCTGGCCTGTCTTTTCTAATGAAAGAATGAAAAGGAAGGAGAAGACAAGGGCTGGAGCCAGAACTCTTTTCCCTCTTAGTTTCTCCCCTTTTTTATGCTTCTTGTTTGGCAGAGATGGGAGAGGGAATTTTTCAAGATCGGACCCCGCAGCGGCCCGTTCACGGATGTTAAAGCCCGTGCGCCTGTTTCGCACTTTTCCTATTTATGCATTTGATCAACTTGGGCCTTTTCTTTTCTCTGTCCTTTTGTTCAGCTGGTAGGGGGGTTGCCCGGCCAGCGGTAGGGTATGCGGATTTGGCCCTCCGGTATCAGATCGAATCTGGAGTATAAAGTTAGCCCACCGTTCGCCGAATCTCTAGAGGGATGGAAATCAGGGAGTGAGGTCTGAAAAGTTTCATAACTCGCTTCTTATTTTTCTTCACTCTTACACTCTTAAGCCTACGGAGGTACAGCCGGTAAGTTTTGTATATTTTACTAGCAGGGGGTGTTCGGCTAGCTGGGGGTGAGGGAGTGAATTGGGTATGGTTACAGCTAATTGGGTATCGTCGCTACCTGATTCAGCCGTTCACCTTGGACCAGTGCAACACCCCTGCTAGTAAAATATACAAAACTTACAGGCTGTACCTCCGTAGGTGGCACTCTAGCATTGTGTATCAATAACCGTGCCAAGGTTCCCGCCACTTCGAAGAACACTAAGCGATCATCGAAGATGACGGCACTCCCAAGGGAGTGCCTGACACCGCAACGAAAAACGACAGCCCAACGAGAATCTTTTCGTCAACTACCAACCACTATCGCTGCACAGCACATTCCTCAACCAGTAATACCATAATGCCTTCCGAAGCTTATTCCGAGACAGAAACATGAATTCAGCAAGCAATAGAAAGACTGAATAGTGAAGCGAAGCCCAACATCAGTGCCATCGTGTGGGAATTCAATGTACCAGAACAACGTTTACGTGGCTGGTGGCAGGGACACCAATCTCAACAAGATCAACCGGTAGTCAACCGGAAGCTAAGTGATGATCAGGAATCAAGTCTTTGCTTCTATGTTAGCAAACTGGATCAGATTGGTATTCCACCTCGATACCTGTCACGGCCACCGGGCCCGGTATGGGAAAGGAACATTGGGTTTTTGGCTGCACATATTGGCTGTAGTTTCCTTGGTTGCATAGTAGGATTTCCTTTGTTTTAGGATGGAGATAGGTTGCCGCGTGATGGAGACTGGTGGAACCAGACGGGAGGATCGCGGCTGCACGCCATGCCAAGAGTTTTCTTTTGTATTAGTGATCATGGAGGATTTCCTATCTATATAAGGGGGTGTGCCCCCTTATATTTTATGTTCTTTATGCAATCTGGTAATCTCCTTTGGACACCCTTTCTTACGTGCCAGGGAATTATCTTATCCACCACGATACCTTTCTTTGGCCCGACCGGGGTCAAAGTTTCCCTTCATCACCTTTATCATGGAGTCATCTCCTCCTCTCGTTCCGCAACCCCCTACACAGCCTGACGGGGCCTCACAGTCTTGTGGGCAGGGTTGCTTATCACCTATCTTTCGGCCTCAGGGCCCCCCCTCGCTTAAACGGCCATGCAGTGGCACCACCACAAGTTTACCACGATACTCAGAGAATGACTTTCCCACCTCTAATGGGGCCTTCATGAGTATGTTCGATGAGTTCTTTGAGTTACAGGGACATACAGCACCAAACTCGTTTGCAAAAGCGTTCCCTATCATGATCCACATGATGCAGATTTTGCACGAAGACTACAGGAAGGTGACTGATGGGCTAACCGAGCACATCACCGCCCTTACTGAGGAACTGGATGAGCTCCGCGCTTCCATCCCCTCTCAGCCTGCTCCCACCACTGCCCCGCCGGCACCTCCTCCCACCAACACCACAGAGCAACCCTCTGTCCCTCCTCTACCTCCTACCCTTCCCCATACCCAGCCTCCAGGCCCAACAGCTCCTCCTTCTTGGGCTACTGTCGCTAGGAGGACGAGGAAGACCTCCCAGAAACCCACCAAGCCTGGCCCCAAGCCAGCCAAATCTTCCTCTTCCTCGGCTAAGCCCCTTACCGAAAAGAAAAAGGGCCTCACCATGCGCGAGCGTCGGCTTATCATTAAGCGAGATGCCACCCCCCTCACCATCAGTGCTGTACAGCTACGCGACAGCATCAACCAGGCCCTGGCCTCCACCCTCGTTCAGTCTATCACCTTTAGGGATGGGCATGTTACTCTTACAACTATGGACACGGTTCGAGCCACAAATGTCAACAGCAAAGTTGGCACATTCCTGCACCTTATTTCTGGTGCCTCTACCGTCCACCTCGATACCTCTGCCACCCAGCTTCTAGTGCATGGCATCGCCCCTACTACCTCCCTGGCTTCTCTTGCTCAGGAGCTAACTACGTTTAACCCTGGCTTGTCGCTTACTGAACAGCCTAGGTGGCTTACCTCTGACTTAGCACGGATCGGCAAACTCGCCTCAACTGTTGTTATTTCTATCACTGGACCCAAGGCTCCTTCTTTCATTGGCAAACGCCTCTCAGCCTTCTCTAACACCTACTGTACCGAATGTCGTTTACGTTTCAACAAATACACCCAGTGTGCCAACTGTCATAAGTTTGGCCACCACAGTATCAAATGCATTCTACCAGCCTCCTGCTGCTGGTGCCTCCTCCCTCACTCCACTGGGGATCACGCCTGCCCCACCGCTACTTGTCACCTTCGAGGTCGTCCCTGCAGCCATACCATACCCAGGTGTGTGAACTGTGATGGCCCGCACGAATCCTACTCACCAGTTTGCCCTTCACGCCCCCATCCAGATACCCAAGAATCTGAGGCTGCGGAGGAACATGAGGAAGAGGTGGACATAGATGGTTTGACATAGGTTGGAATACCTATTTTATGATATAATGATTTATGTTTGGAATTTTGTTTTGTGATTTTTTGATTTGGTTGAGATTCCCGTGGCCTGGTTAGGTGGAACAGGTGGGTGCCAGACTGTTGATAGACTTGTACTTTAGCCTTTGTGTTTAGCTTGCTCACAGAGGTGTTGGCTTGTGGGGTTACCTTGGTGTCTCTAACGGGTCAGGATGGTTTGGGTTTGGAGGTTACGGTATCTTGTACTTAGTTGCCTGTATGTTGCGGGGGTAGCAGGGTCCCAGTCCCAGCGGTGGATCCCGACCGGCGTTAAGCCCCTGTCGGGGGGGCACTCGATCATAAGCCATGTTTGGCGCGACGAGTATAAATAAACTTAGATTGAATTTGGACACTCTTTCGTTCCCGTATGGCGACGATGAAGCCTTTCTTTGGATACTAGTGGGGGAGTCATCTGGGTTCGCCTAGTAGTCCTGCTGGTTGAAGTTGATGTTGGTGGAGTTGTTGTTTGGTATTTATTCGTTTGTGGTACCTGTCTTGCCTTTCCTTTGCTCGTCTCTATCGTGAGGCTGTATGGGCTTGGGGACCTTCTTTTCTGCTTGACGGGTCTTCTCTTCAGTAAGATGTTTCGGCTTTCCTGTACTCGTTTACTCGCAGGATTTTGCATTCGTTGGGATGGTTGGGAGTGGTTGCTGTGGGGGGATCACCCTGTTGCTGAGAGGATCGGGCGCCTCCATTCTTTGTGTTGGAGTTCTAAAGCCCACCCTTTGGTTGTTTCACTTGTTGTTTCCAGCGACACTAACACCTACAGAGTTGACTGATGACCGCTCTGTATTTAACTCATCGTACCGATCGCATCACACTTTTACGGTCGGGTCCCCTGCCTGTGTAGGGAATACCTGGCTGTCGGCTATATACCTCAGTCAGAATCCTACGGTGTTGTTTCCTCCCGTTCCCACGATGTTTTCCGTTCGTGTGGCAGTTACGGGTAGTTGTGGGGTCTACCTCCTCGCCTGACTTGGGTGGGGATGCCTTTGACCCTGGTGGTTACGCCTCCTCTCTTGACTTCTACGGTTGGGATTGTGGTGGTGGTGGGCGATTGGCTGCTGGGTTCCCTCGCATGGGGGCCTTGGCAATAGCCGTGTTAGGTGTTGGGGGGCCTTGGCGATCACACCCATTGCAAGTGTGGTATTCCTCAGCTCGCTTAGCCTGGCTGGTGCTTACTCTCTATGGTTGCGACTGTTCTGAGGCTGGTCGTCATGATGATGCTGTTCTGGGCCTGTCTCCTTTGGCCTGGATGTTCTATACCTGCTTTCCTGGGCTTACGCTGCTTGGGTGGGTGGATGGCCGGCTGTTGGCTGCCGCGTTGTATGTGGCCTCGGTCTATTAAATGGCCCTTCCTTGGCCTTCCGGCGGCTTGGTTTGGGTCCCACCTGGTGTTGTTCCGCTGGGTGTCCCTGGGGCTGTCCTCCTGACTTGGGAGCTTGACGCCCGTCTACATTACCTACACCCCATGTTTCCTCAGTAAAATGGCCCGTTGTTGTGGCCTTCGCTAGTCGTTCGGGCGCTGGGCTCTGTGGGGCCGTGGCTTATATGTGTGGCTGCAGTTGGGCTGTGGCGGTGCTGGCAGATAATGGCCGGCCGTCATGGCATTGGATATATATAGTCACAAGGTAGTCTAGGTTGAGCTTCGGCTTGATGCGACTTGGTGGGTGGATCGATGTTATGGTGCGGCGCCTGGGGGCGCCTGGTCTGGTGGACCTGATCTGCGCCTGATGCATTAGATGATGCTGAAAGATGGATAGATGGCAATGCGCTCGGAGCCATGTGGGGCTAGGCGGGAGAAATAACACTGGGGACATGGTGCCACCTTTCAGGGTATTGAGTGGTTACTGTTATCCCCCGGGGCCTGGGCTGAAGTCTGGATAGATGTCGGTTGTGTTGGGGGGTGGTGACGGTTTTGCTCTCGTTATCTGAGTCCGGGTCCTTGACCGTGGGAAAGAGTGGGAGTCCTGTCTTGGGGAGGGTGAGGGAGTTGGTGGTATCGCTGGGTTGGGTTTCTTTGGGTGTTGTATTGTTTCGTCGGTTCGGCTGTTGGGTTGGGGCATGGGTGGCTGGTTGGGGGTAGGATACCACAGGTGGGAGATAGGCCCCACTGGCTTTCACGGTCTGTCATCGCCCCCTTTATATTTACTTTGTGTTTTGTTGGGGCCCTGGTTTGTGGGGTGCCCAAGTTTGTTGATGTGGTGACGGTTGTGGCCAACCCTAGGGGCCTGCTGAGTTCGTTAATACGGTGCAAGGGGTGTGGCTGTCATGCCTGCCCCCATAGATTACTTAGAGGAGACTGGCTTCGTACCGCCCCTCTGTCATGGCCCCTTGTCGACTAGTACTGGAACACTTCTTGGGTGCCGGGTGGGGTTGGGGTGGGGGGGATTTCCTTTGTTATGTTGTTATGAGGAATTTTGGTGCGAGACGGAAGCAGTGCTGCCCGTGGTAGTGATTTTTTAGTTGTGCTAGGATTCCCGTGGCCTGGCTAGGTGGGACGGGTAGGTGCCGGACTGTTGATGAACCTTTACTTTAGCTTTGGTGTTTGTGCTTGCTCACCGGGATGGTCAACGGTATGGGGTCGGAGGATCGGTATCTTGTATTTAGTTGATATCCGGGTCGCACTTACTCCTGGTCGGAGGGGGACTAGATCATAAGCCATGTTTTGGCATGACTAGTATAAATAAAATTGGATACAATTTGGACACCCTTTCTTACGTGTCTTCAACACCGGATCCCTCGTCGTCCTTGACTTTATCTCGCGATAATTTCAGGTTTTGTTTGTGAAGGAAACTTTACCTTTGCTTACATTTATTAACCTCGAAGGGCTTTGTCCTTTTGTTTATTGCCTTTAGGTTCTTCACTTCCGTCATTCGTTTGCTTCGGTCGGTCGCTTCGATGTCTTAGCCAGGTTCTTCCCTTTCGGCAGGCAAGGTCGCCGCGGCCTTGTCTTCCCTCTCGGCGTTGGTCGATGAGGCCTCTCGTCTTCAGAAGGAGGTCTCCCGCCTTCGCCATCACGTCTCGGTGCTGTCTCGTCGACTCCACTTGTCGCAGCGGGAGCGTGCGGCCTTGGTTTCGGCTGGGCGTTCGCCCTCCCCTCCGTTCGGCGGGCCAGGGGACATGACGCCGCCTCCCAGCGGGGGGGTGGCTGAAGAAGAGGAGGTGGCTATGGTGCAGCTACCCACAGTGACGTCCTTCCCCTCGGGGATGTAGGCGCCTGGGCCATTCGTGGCTGAGCCTGGGGTGCCGGCTGGCCCTGGCAGTGTGGCATTATGGGTGGCTGATGATGCGCCTGTGTTCGCGAATTGGTTCATCGGTTCTTCCCCCCCTCTGGCCAGACTGGAGCTGCCTTGGTCCCCCATCAATGAAGGATTGATTGATAGGTCCATCTCGTCGGACGGCTCGGTGGTTACGGTATTGGTGGATGTTGCTGAGGGTCCGGACCTCCCCCCAGGGCACTTTCCTCGTGGGTACTGGCCTAAGGCAGAGAACCGGTATGTGGTTGGGTGGTACAAGACTCGGTTCCCGTCGGCGGCACCTGTAGGGCGTCGAGATATGAGCTCGCCGCCGAGCGTGGGAGTTAGCATGTCTGACTTTCTTGGGTTGAGGTTGCCGGGGCAGCAGGCTAGGAAGCGGGCACTGGTGCAGGAGGTGGGAGTGCAGTGTGGGGTTGGGCATGTTGCTGATAGGGAGGCTGGCTCTTCCAGTGGTCGGTGACGTAAACGGCGTTCGGGGAGGGGGCGTGGCCGGGTGTGGGGTGAGGCTTCGGCTTCTGTCTCGAGGGCTGCGCAGGATACACCGTTCGCTGCTCTTCAGGAGTTTACGCCGGAGCAGTTGTCAGGGGAGGTGGATGCTTTTGGGGAGCCGGTGGGGGGTGATGGGTGGGATTCTACTGTGGAGAATTATATGGATTTCGTGGGATGGTATTAAGACCGGATTTGATATTTTTTATTTATTTTTTATTTTGTGATTGGTCGTGGGCCATAACTACCTTCCTCTCACTTAGCGGGACCAAGGACTTTGGTCGCTCTGTTCCTGTTGGGTTGGGTGTCGGTTTGTCGGTTGGGGCGGGTGTGATCGGGACTGTTGATGGACTTGTACTTAGCTTTCGTGTGTGCTCGCTCGCAGGAGTGATGGCTTGTGGTGTTCCTTCGCGGTCGCTAATGGGTCTGGACGGTTTGGGTTTGGAGGTTTCTTGGTCTTGTATATTGTTGTTACGCGCACTGGTGTATCATGGGGACCCCAGCCCCAGGCAGTTGCTTTCGAGTGCTGTTCCGGTCCGCTTGTGGTCCGCCGGAGGCCCCCCTGCCCTTATGGTAGGTGTATGATAGGATGATTGCTCGACCATAAGCCATGATTTGGCCTGGCGAGTATAAATAAAATTAGATAAAATTTAGACACCGTTTCTTACGTGTCTTCAACACCGGATCCCTCGTCGTCCTTGACTTTATCTTGCGATAATTTCAGGTTTTGTTTGTGAAGGGATCTTTACCTTCGCTTACACTTATTAACCTCGTAGGGCTTTGTCCTTATGTTAGTTGCTTTTAGGTTCTTCGTTTCCGTCGTTCATTCGCTTCAGTCGGTCGCTTCGATGTCTAAGCGAGGTTCTTCCCTTTCGGCAGGCAAGGTCGCAGCCGCCTTGTCTTCCCTCTCGGCGTCGGTGGATGAGACCTCTCTTCTTCGGAAGGAGGTTTCTCGCCTTCGCCACCACGTCTCGGTACTGTCTCGTTGACTCCACTTGTCAGAATGGGAGCGTGCGGCCTTGGTTTCGGCTAGGCGTTCGCCGTCCCCTCCATTCGGCAGGCCAGAGGAAATGACGCCGCCTCCCAGCGAGGGGGTGGCTGAAGAAGAGGAGGTGGTTACGGTGTGGCTGCCCATGGTGGCGTCCTTCCCCTCAGGGATGCAGGCACTTGAGCCATTTGTGGCTGACCCTGCCGGTGTGGCGTCAGAGGTGCCTGGTGTACCTTACTTCGCGGATTTGTTGGTCAGTTATTCCCCCCCCCTGGCCGGACTGGAGCTGCCTTCGTCCCCCGTCGATGAAGGAGGGATTGATTGGTCTGTCTCATCAGGTGGCTCAGTGGTTACGGTACTGGTGGATGTTGCTGAGGGTCCGGACCTCCCCTCTGGGCACTTTTCTCGCGGGCATTGGCCTATGGGTGAGAACCTGTATGTGGTTGGGTGGTACAAGACTTGGTTCCTGTCGGCGGCACCTGTAGGGCGTCGAGCTGTGAGCTCGCCTCTGAGCGTGGGAGTTAGTATGTCTGACTTTCTCGGGTTGAGGCTGCCAGGGCAGCAGGCTAGAAAGTGGGCACTGGTGGAGGAGGTGGGAGTGCAGGGTGGGGTTGGGCATGTTGCTGGCGAGGATGCTGGGTCATCCGGCGGTCGGCGACGTAAACGGCGTTCGGGGAGGGGGCGTGGCCGGGCGTGGAGCGAGGCTTCAGCTTCTGTCTCGAGGGCTGCGCTGGATGCGACGTTCGCCGCTCTTCAGGAGTTTACACCGGAGCAGTTGGCCGGGGAGGCGGATGCTTTTGGGGAGCCGGTGGGGGGTAATGGGTAGGATTCTACTGTGTAGGATGAAATGGGGCTAGCGGGATGGTATTGAGACTGGATTTGATATTTTTTGATTTGTTTTTATTTTTGTGATGGCCGGGGGCTGTAACTACCTTCGCCTCGCTTAGCAGGACCAAGGACTTCGGTCGCTCTGTTCTTGTTGGGTTGGGTGTTGGTTTGTTGGTTGGGGCGGGTGTGATCGGGACTATTGATAGACTTGTACTTAGCTTTCGTGTTTGCTCGCTTGCGGAGGTGTTGGCTTATGGGGTTCCTTCGGGGTCTCTAATGGGTCTGGACGGTTTGGGTTCGGAGGTTCATGGTTTTGTTTATAGTTGTTAGAGATGCGCCAGTGTATCATGGGGACCCTGGCCTCAGGCAGTTGCTTTCGAGTGCTGTTCCGGTGCGCTTGTGGTCTGCCGGAGGCCCGCCTGCCCTTATGGTAGGTGTACAATAGGATGATCACTCGACCATAAGCCATGTTTTGGTGCGGCGAGTATAAATAAAATTAGATACAATTTGGACACCTGTACCTAGGAATTACATCCTCTTCTACTTCGCGTCCTCCTGAACATCTGAACCCTGACCCTGAACCCCTGAACCCCAAGCCTCATACAACTCACTTCGGTTGTACCCCCATCTCTAGACCTCGCCTCCAAACTGTCGCCTGTCCCTGTTGTGGTGTGCTGTAATGGGGGCTCCCTCAGGTAGATGGTTCCTAAGGATGCGACTGCACCAAACTTCGAATCTCTCGAACACAACTCTTGTAAAGTGTAAAGAATAAAAGTAAACGGTAAAACTTAAT
>LN891045.1:0-27258 GCA_900010015.1 Tuber aestivum
CTTGGCCCCTGGAGGGGGCTGCAGCGCTGGCGTAGGAGGAGGAGGGGGGAGCGAGTGTGAGAAAGGAGGGGGCGGGACCCGGACGGAATGTAGACTCTTCCGGGAACTCACCTTGGGCAAACTGGAAAGCTGCAAAGGAGCGGGGATGTCTGGCTGCGAAAGTCCGTGGGTTACCATACCACACTCCATCACCCTGTACGGGGGAGTCGATGTCTTCGACTGGGATATCCAGGACGTAGCCTGGGGGGGGGTGCGGTACTTTGCTCCAGGGGGAGCAGGGGGGGGAGGGGGCGGCGGCGGGCGCCTTGTCGGTTTCGGAGAAGGGGGAGGAGGAGGGGGGCCCAGTGGGGCAACCGGGGGGCGTTCGGCCGACGCCGTGACTCTCAGGGAGAGGTCCCAGACAGTGGCCTCTAAGGCGGGGAGGGAGGGGGGGTCGCTGGGGGCAGCCGCGGAGGACTGTTCAAGGGCCTCCGGTCTTTGGCTGATGCTGCCTATCCCAGAAAGGGCAGTGCAGACTAGTGGTAGGAGGATGACCTCGCCAGCAGACAGATGCAGGGGCTGGGCGTCGGTAGGGGGAGGAATAGGGGGGGCTGCCTGTCCTATGTGACGGAGAGTGCGGGCTAGTTCATCCCGTATCAGGGTGAGATTATCGGGGAGAGAGGGGGTTGGAGCCCTTGACTCATAGGGCGAGGCACGACTGGAGGCTCGAGAGCCAGACCTTGAAGGGCCCGGACCAGGCCCCTCCATGGTGAAGGGGGCTATGCGGGTTAGTGAGGGGGCTGTGCACTTAGAGACTGAAGCCTAAGCGAGGGAGGAATTAGGTGTGTGGAGATGGTTGCCACGCAAAACCCTGGAGTTTTGCCTGGCCGAATGCGGTAATGTTTTTAAGCGAGAGGAAAGTAGAGGGCGCGGAGCGTGGCTTAAATGCTAGGGATTTTCTTCTTTTTTTTCTTTTTTTTGTTTAACTCATATATTCTTTGTTAAGGTACAAGAACCTGCATGGAGCGCTAGCTACGGCAAAAAGAAAACCTTAATGTTAAAAGCAACAAACGATAACGAGATATCTCTCCGCCAGCAATCCCCGCCTGTGAGTAATGCAACCCACTGCGCCCGCCAGGGCGACTAATCACAAAAGGAAAGACAAGCCTCCTCCGGCACAGAGAAAACATAAAACGCGAAAAGTCAATTAAAACAAGGAAGGATAACAGAAAGAACTACTCCTTCAATCTGAAACGGGGTTGGTGCCGGGCGAAGCCCGTCCCCCACCCATTGGGGGGGGAAAGTTGGTTCTGGTATCGGAAATGTATCGCGCCAGGCCCCATAAGAGGTCCTTATCAGTCCACAGGGAAGCCTCGCCGCCCAAAGAATCAACTCCCGGGATATGGAGCAGTCTCGAGGTGGCCTTAGAGGGACAGGAGAGGATGGCATGTTGCATGGTCTCTGGCTCTAGGCTGCAGGCTGGGCAAGGAGTGGGTTTGTCTGGCTCATTCCAGGGGGTATGGGCAGCTAGATAGCTCTTTCCAGCTCTCATCTGATGTATTCTTCCAGCCAGAAAACGCTCCAGCCCCATGAAGGGGTGTGGGGCCTCCGGTGGAGGATAAGGATAGTATAGAGGAGGGGGGGCTTGTAGGGCCCAGTCCTGAGAGAGGAGGGACCGAGTAGTAGCTTTTAGGAGGGAGTACTTTTGAGAGGAGGAGAGATTGCTGATCGCCCCGGGGACTCGGTGCCTGTTCAGGCCTGGGAGGGTTCCTGTAACGTGTTCACGCCGGGGCGCTAATCACGCTGTCGGGTACAATAGGAGGGAAGTGACGCCTACCGGAGACTGTCAACTTCTAGGCTCGCTAAGGGAGGCTTCGGCGGTGTACTTGAGAGAATAAAGATAACCGTTCAACCGAGTATATTAAAATACTGTCTGTCGAAGTCTGCCGTTTCCAGAGTGGAAGACGGCGGTCTTTTTAAGTACATGTGTTTGAGTACGATCATGAATTCTCACTCATGTTCTTACTCAATCAAAGCATAACAATAACCAAGTATCAACCGATACTTAAAACAAAACATAAAACAAACTAAGTATCAACCGATACTTAAAACAAAACATAAAACAAACTAACCGAGCACCAGCTCCGGTTACAGTTCCTTTGGCAGCGATTCGAGCGAAGGAGTGAGCTATGCCATCAATGGGCAGGTGTGACCTTACGGCAGGAGAGGGTCTGGGGGTCTTCTAGAGTAGGGGGTAAGCGTTTCCCTTCAGTCCGGTGGACAGTGCCCGCTTGGAGTCCGGGGCCCTTGCCACTGATGCGGAGGGAAAGGACGAGGGGAGCCTGGCCGCGGCCGGGTTAATTTCGCGTGGGGAGGAGGCCAACCTCAAGGCCGCCATTCGGCACTTATGGGGGAGAAGGACTACCAGAGGGGGGATGCTGGCCTCGCAGGGGAGGATTGATGTAGGGGTGGAGTGGAAGCAGTTGGTCACCCATCGGAGTACCCGGTTCCAGAAGACCTCCATCTTGTGGAGTGAAGAAGCGTTGGGTACCAGAAGATCGGCCCCGTAGGAAAGGATGGGGAGGATGAGCCCCACAGCGAGCCTTCGATTGAGATAAGGAGGCAAGCCTTTGCCGGGGGGAGAGAGTTGTCTTACAATAGCAAAGGCCCCCTGGGCGAGCGCCAACCGTTTTGCGAAGTGAGGAGAGGTTTCCAGGCTAGGGGTAAACCAGTAGCCGAGCCAGCGAACTAGCCCGGCGCGGTGGAAGAGGGTACCATCCAGGCTGACTGGGGTGTAGCAACGAGCCCCATGGTCCCTTGAGGTCCTCCAGTGGGTCAGTTCGGTCTTGGGCACCGAGAAGGACATACCTATAGCACTCGCCCTCCTCTTCAGTGCCAAAAAGTAATGTTGTAAGCGCTGAACCTTGCGCCTGTAAGAGAGAGAAGCCACCATGACAGTAAAATCATCAACATAAGAAAACATAATCCCCTTGGGAATGCTCAAATGAAGAGGAGACACATAGATAACAAAAAGAAGAGGAGAAATAGGAGAGCCTTGTGGCGCGCCCACCTGCACTGGAGAGAACACATTGGGAGATCCTTGAAAGAGAAGACGACAATGTCTGTTAGAAAGGAAAGACTGAACCCAGGCACAGATGTACGGAGGCACCCCCCTGGACTTCATGAAAGTAGTGAGTAGCGTTGAATTGATGTTGTCGAACCCCCCTTTGATGTCAAGGGAGAGTGACAAGGCTTTGAGCCCGGGCCTCTGGAGGCATTGGATCTGGTGGGTGAGGGTGGCGCAGGCGTCGTAGGTACTGAGTCCAGGGAGCGAGCCACACTAATTTGGGTTGATTAGGCCGCATGAGCGGGCAATTAGGGAAAGGCGAGAGGCAACAATCCGCTCTAGGATTTTTGAGACTGGTTGGAGGAGGACAATGATGCGGAAGGAGGAGGGGGAGGAATAGTCTGGTTTACCTGGCTTGGAGAGAACGACTCTGTTGGCCTTTATGAGGGAGGGGGAGTGGAAGCCAAAAGCTAGTAAAGGAGAGAGGAGGTTAACAAGGAGGGAGGGATTAGCTGCATGGACCTTCTTCCAGACCCCGTAAGGGATCTGGTCCGGGCCTGGGGCTGATGAGTTTGATGACTTAGACAGGGCCTTCTGTACCTCCTCGGGGGAGAGAGGGGGCGAGTCTCGGAAGGGCCTGAGGATAGGCAGGGTGAGAGTGGAAGTTTTGTGGGGGAAAAAGTGGTTCAGGAGTGCTGAGTTGATCTGTTCGGGAGAGTAGAGGCCGGGAAAGGAGGGGAAGCGGTCGGGGGCTCTTCTAGTGGCAAGCCTTTTGGCTGTCCAGACTGAGCGGGAGTCAACCTTGGCAAGGAAGCTCTTCCAGTGCTCGGCCTTTGCCTTCTTGGTCGCCTTGAAGTAGAGGGAGCGGGCCTCACGGGCCTCGGTATTGAGTGTGGGAGAGGGAGAGGAGCGGGACCTTCTGGCAGAGGCATTGAAAGCACGGCGCAGTGAGGTCAAAAGGGGGGACCACCAAGGCTTGGACCTAAGTGAGGGGCGTTTTAGAGGGGCAGGGGCCAAGAGTAGGGCTGAAAGGGCACCAAGGTGTCGATCGAACCACGAGCTGAGGGCGGAGGCGGTCGGGAGGGAGGGCGGCGGTGGGACATCGACTCTCCGCAGGGTTTCAAGCACCGGTGGCCAGTCCACCTTGTCCCAGTTCGGGCTCGGAGGGGCCTTGTGCATCAAGGGCGTGGACAGTTTAATGCGGATGGGGACGTGGTCAGACCCGGTGGAGGGGAGATCAGCCGTCCAAGAGTCATGGAAGGGAGCTAAGAGCGTGTTGACAAAAGCCAGGTCAAGTACACCTGGCCTTGTAGTCAAGTCGAAGGGGAACCTGGTGTGGATGCCAGGCGTGTTGAGCAGGTTGTAGCCAGCCTCAGAGGTGGCCTCGAAGTAAGGGGAGGACACCAGTAGGTCTTGGTCCGAGAACTGGCGCAGGGGGTCAGAAAGAGGATGGTGCAGGTTGAAGTCACCAAGGGTGAGGGAAGGAAAATCATGAAGAGGAAAAGCATCTACCGGCGACACTGTCCGGCGGTGAGAGGAGACAAAATTAATGGAGTACAAATTGTAAATCCGAAAAACATGGAGAGATGATGAAAACAAGCCCCTAGGCGAGTGGATATCCAGTGCCATTAAGTCAGGCCGATCAAAAAAACAAGGGAGGACAGGGTAGGCTCTAAGGAGCTCCTGATAAACAAAGAAGGCTACCTTAGGCTTACGGCCTGAGGCGACAGGGGGGGAGAAACACTTATACGTGGAAAAGGACGGTAGCTTCCCTCTCCAGACTGGGGGGTCTTGGAGGACCACTACCTGGGGGGGAGATGGCAGCGCAGCGAGGCTGTTAAAAAGTGAAAGAAAAACATTCCAGCACCCTAAGCAGTTATGTTGAACAATGGAAAGACAAGAAAGGAAAGAAGGGGTTGGCGGCAATTGGTCTACCAAATTTGGATCCATGGGTTGTACTATCACTTGTGAAAGGAAGATGAAGGGAACGGAGACGGGCTACTGGATTCCCCTAGGGAGGCGAAGAAGGCAGCAAATCGTGAGTCGGGTGCCGGAGCACGGGGAATAGGGGCCACAACGGGGCGGGGGGTGGCCGAGGAGTCGTTTCCAGGGAGGGGGGGAGAGGGCGTGCTTGCGGCTGCTGGCAGGGCATCGTCTTGGTCCATGGTGTCATCCTCCTCTTCATCTTCCGCCTCAGACCCTGAGGACTGTTGCGTCGGCTGGGAAGGACGGGAGGGGCAGGATCTGTCGGTAGCAGGGTGGCCGCCAGAGCATTTAGCGCATTTGAGGGGGGAGGCCAGGCAGCAGCCGAGAACGGGTTCGAGGTAGCCCAGCTTGGGACATGATGGGTTGGCACAGCGGTGGTTGGCCCTCGTGTGGTTTGACGCACAAATTGGGCAGACAGGAATGGTGGCAGTGCAGGCTGGGGCGGGATGGCCAAACTTCCAGCAGTGCCTGCATTGCATGAATTTGTTCTTGGAGACCGCATTCTGGACGTTGCGGAGCTTGGAGTAGAGGAGGATCTTGGACCCAATATGGGCCACATCGGAGGGGGCGACAATAAAGACCACTAAGGTGGTGGCCTTGCGGAGGCTTGGGTCGGGTTGGAGGTAACGGGCGCCGAAGATGTCGACATCCTTGGCGTTCTTAATGGACTCGGCTAGGGCGGGGAAGAGCTCAGTTTGATCCTGCGGGAGGAAGGCAACAGGGAGGCCGTGGATAACCAGCTGGATCTCACTGGGTGCGGGGCGGAAGGGGCGGTAGGGATTATTCCCAACAGCGAAGGACTGGTTGATTTTGTTGGCAAGTGCCTCATAGTAGAGGGAGTAGCTGGTGGCAGGCGTGAGGGGATCGGTAGCTAGGAGGGTGATCACGCCACGCGTGTTGACTGTGGCTGAAAAGGAGACGGGGAAGGGACAATTCGCTTCTCGAAGAACGGAGGCAACGATGTCAGGGGCAGTGGCCGCCAGGTGAGTTGCGTCGGGGTGTGGGACCGGGGCGGTTCGAGGGGCGAAGAAGCGACGTTCGGCAGCAGGAAGGGGGGCAGCCTCCCAGACCCGGGAGGGGGCACCACCCGACGCCGCGACTTGGGCTGCAGTGGCTGCTTTCTTCTTGCCCTTAGCGCTGGTCTGTTGCACCATGCCCCTAGGAGGGGCTGCAGCGCTGGCGTAGGAGGAGGAGGAGGGTGGGACTAGTGTGAGGAAGGAGGGGGCAGGGCCAGGGCGGAAGGTAGCTTCTTCTGGGAATTCACCCTGTGCGAACTGGAAGACAGCAAAGGAGCGGGGGTGTCTGGCCGCGAAGGTGCGTGGGTTACCGTACCACACTCCATCAACTTGCACGGGGGAGTCGATATCTTCAACCGGGATGTCTAGGACATAGTCGGGAGGGGGGCGGTACTGAGCTCCAAGGGGAGCAGGAGGAGGGGGGGGCGGCGGCGGGCGTCTTGTCTGTTTTGGAGGGGGGGGAGGGGGAGGGCCCAACGGGGCTGCTAAGGGGCGGGCAGTTTATGCCGTGACTCTGAGAGAGAGGTCACGGACGGAAGCTTCTAACGCAGGGAGGGAGGGAGGATCCTTGGGAGCAGCCGTGGAGGACTGTTCGAGGGCCTCTAACCTTTGGATGATGCTGCCAATGCCGGAAAGGGCGGTGCAGACAAGTGGTAGGAGGATGACCTCGCCAGCAGATAGGTGTTGAAGCTGAGCGTCGGTAGGGGGAGGAATCGGGGGGGCTGCCTGTCCTATGTGGAGGAGCGTGCGGACTAGTTCATCCCTTATCAGTGTGAGATTATCTGGAAGGGAGGGGGTTGGAGCCCATGACTCGTAGGGAGACGCACGACTGGAGGCTCGAGAGCCAGACCTTGAAGGGCCCGGACCAGGCCCCTCCATGGTAAAGGGGGCTGTGCGGGGTAGTGAGGGGGCTGTGCACTTAGAGACTGAAGCCTAAGCGAGGGAGGAATTAGGTGTGTGGAGATGGTTGCCACGCAAAACCCTGGAGTTTAACCTGGCCGAATGCGGTAATGTTTTCAAGCGAGAGGAAAGTAGACGGCACGGAGCGTGCTTAAAAGCTAGGGATTTTTTTTTCTCTTTTTTTTTTTTTTCTTTTTTTGTTTAACTCATATATTCTTTGTTAAGGTACAAGAACCTGCATGGAGCACTAGCTATGGCAAAACCAAAACCTTAATATCAAAAGCAACAAACAATAACGAAATATCTCTCCGCCAGCAATCCCCGCCTGTGAGTAATGCAACCCACTGCGCCCGCCAGGGCGACCAATCACAAAAGGAAAGACAAGCCTCCTCCCGCACAGAGGAAACATAAAACACGAAAAGTCAGTTAAAACCAGGAAAGATAACAGGAAAAACTACTGCTTCAATCTGAAACCAGGTTGGTGCCGGGTGAAGCCCGTCCCCCGCCCATGGGGGGGGGAAAGTTGCTTCTGGTATCGGAAATGTATCGCGCCAGGCCCCATCAGAGGTCCTTATCAGCCCACAGGGAAGCCTCGCCACCCAGCGAATCAACTCCCGGGATATGGAGCAGTCTCGAGGCGGCCTTAGAGGGACAGGAGAGGATGGCATATTGCCTGGTCTCTGGCTCTAGGCCGCAGGCTGGGCAAGTAGTGGGTTTGTCTGGCTCATTCCAGGGGGTATGGGCAGCTAGATAGCTCTTTCCAGCTCTTATCTGATGTATTCTTCCAGCCAGAAAGCGCTCCAGCCCCATGAAGGGGTGTGGGGCCTCCGGTGGAGGATAGGGTTAGTATAGAGGAGGGGGGGCTTGTAGGGCCCAGTCCTGAGAGAGGAGGGACCGAGTAGTAGCTTTTAGGAGGGAGTACTTTTGAGACAAGGAAAGATTGCTGATCGCCCTGGGGACTAGGTGCCTGTTCAGGCCTGGGAGGGTTCCTTTGGCAGCGATTCGAGCGATGGAGTGAGCTATGCCATCAATAGGCAGGTGTGACCTTACGGCCCGAGAGGGTCAGGGGGTCTTCCAGAGTAGGGGGTAAGCGTTACCCTTCAGCCCGGTGGACAGTGCCCGGTTGGAATCTGGGGCCCTTGCTCCCGATGCGGAGGGAAAGGACGAGGGGAGCCTGGCCGCGGCCGGGTTGATTTCGGGTGGGGAGGAGGCCAACCTCAAGGCCGCCATTCGGCGCTTATGGGGGAGCAGGACTACCAGAGGGGGGATGCTGGCCTCGCAGGGGAGGATTGATGTAGGGGTGGAGTGGAAGCAGTTGGTCACCCATCGGAGGACCCGGTTCCAGAAGACCTCCATCTTGTGGAGTGAAGAAGCGTTGGGTACCAGAAGATCGGCCCCGTTGGAAAGGATGGGGAGGATGAGCCCCACAGCGAGCCTTCGATTGAGATAAGGAGGCAAGCCTTTGCCGGGGGGAGAGAGTTGTCTTACAATAGCAAGGGCCCTCTGGGCGAGCGCCAACCGTTTTGCGAAGTGAGGAGAGGTTTCCAGGCTAGGGGTAAACCAGTAGCCAAGGCAGCGAACTAGCCGGGCAGGGTGGAAGAGGGTACCATCCAGGGTGACTGGGGTGTAGCAACGAGCCCCATGGTCCCTTGAGGTCCTCCAGTGGGTCAGTTCGGTCTTGGGCACCGAGAAGGACATGCCTATAGCACTCGCCCTCCTCTTCAGTGCCAAAAAGTAATGTTGTAAGCGCTGAACATTGCGCCTGTAAGAGAGAGAAGCCACCGTGACAGTAAAATCATCAACATAAGAAAACATAATCCCGTTGGGAATGCTCAGATGAAGAGGAGACACATAGATAACAAAAAGAAGAGGAGAAATAGGAGACCCTTGTGGCGCGCCCACCTGCACTGGAGAGAACACATTAGGAGACCCTTGAAAGAGAAGACGACAATGTCTGTTAAAAAGGAAAGACTGAACCCAGGCACAGATGTACGGAGGCACCCCCCTGGACTACATGAAAGTAGTGAGTAGGGTTGAATTGATGTTGTCGAACCCCCCTTTGATGTCAAGGAAGAGTGACGAGGCTTTGAGCCCGGGCCTCTGGAGGCATTAGATCTCATGGGTGAGGGCGGTGCAGGCATCGTAGGTACTCAGTCCAGGGAGCGAGCCACACTGATTTGGGTTGATTAGGCCGCGTGAGTGGGCAATTATGGAAAGGCGAGAGGCAACAATCCGCTCTAGGATTTTTGAGACTGTCTGGAGGAGGACAATGATGCGGAAGGAGGTGGGGGAGGAGTAGTCTGGTTTACCTGGCTTAGAGAGAACGACCCCGTTGGCCTTTTTAAGGGAGGAGGTGTGGAAGCCAAAAGCTAGTAAAGGAGAGAGGAGGTTAACAAGGAGGGAGGGATTAGCTGCATGGACCTTCTTCCAGACCCCGTAAGGGATCTGGTCCGGGCCTGGGGCTGACGAGTTTGATGACTTAGACAGGGCCTTCTGTACCTCCTCGGGGGAGAGAGGGGGCGAATCTCGGAAGGGCCTGAGGATAGACGGGGTGGGGGTGGAAGTCTTGTGTGGGAAAAGTGGTTCAGGAGTGCTGAGTTGATCTGTTCGGGGGAGGAAAGGCCAGGAAAAGAGGGGAAGCGGTCAGGGGCTCTTCCAGTGGCAAGCCTTTTGGCCGTCCAGACTGAGCTGGAGTCAACCCTGGCAAGGAAGCTCTTCCAATGCTCAGCCTTTGCCTTCTTGATGGCCTTCAAGGAGAGGGAGCGGGCCTTGCGGGCCTCGGTATTGAGTGTGGGAGAGGGGGAGGAGCGGGACCTTCTGGCAGAGGCATTGAAAGCGCGGCGCAGGGAGGTCAACAGGGGGGACCACCAAGGCTTGGACCTAAGTGAGGGGTGTTTTAGCGGGGCAGGGGCCAAGAGTAGGGCTGAAAGGGCACTAAGGTGTCGATCGAACCACAAGCTGAGGGCGGAGGCTGTAGGGAGGGAAGGCGGCAGTGGGACATCGACTCTTCGCAGGGTTTCAAGTACCGGTGGCCAGTCCACCTTGTCCCAGTCTGGGCTTGGAGGGGCCTTGTGCATCAAGGGCGTGGAGAGTTTAATGAGGATCAGGACGTGGTCAGACCCGGTGGAGGGGAGATCAGCCGTCCAAGAATCATGGAAGGGAGCCAAAAGCTTATTGGCAAAAGCCAGGCCAAGTACACCTGGCCTTGTAGTCAAGTCGAAGGAGAACCTGGTGTGGATGCCAGGCATGTTGAGCAGGTTGTAGCCAGCCTCGGAGGCAGCCTCGAAGTAAGGGGAGGACACCAGCAGGTCTTGGTCTGAGAACTGGCGCAGGGGGTCAGAAAGGGGATGGTGCAGGTTGAAGTCACCAAGGGTGAGGGAAGGAAAATCATGAAGAGGAAAAGCATCTACCGGCGACACTGTCCGGCGGTGAGAGGAGACAAAATTAATGGAGTACATATTGTAAATCCGAAAAACATGGAGAGATGATGAAAACAAGCCCCTAGGCGAGTGGCTATCCAGTGCCATTAAGTCAGGCCGATCAAAAAAACAAGGAAGTACAGGGTAGGCTCCAAGGAGTTCCTGATAGACAAAGAAGGCTCCCTTAGGCTTACGGCCTGAGGCGACAGGGGGGGAGCAACATTTATACATGGAGAAGGACGGTAGCTTCCCTCTCCAGACTGGGGAGTCTTGGAGGGCCACTACCTGGGGGGGAGATGGCAGCGCAGCGAGGCTGTTAAAAAGTGAAAGAAAAACATTGCAGCTCCCTAAGCAGTTATGTTGAACAATGGAAAGAAAAGAAAGGAAAGAAGGAGTTGGCGGCAATTGGTCCACCAAATTTCGATCCATGGGTTGTGCTATCACTTATGAAAGGAAGATGAAGGGAACGGAGACGGGCTACTGGATTCCCCTAGGGAGGCGAAGAAGGCAGCAGATCGTGAGTCGGGTGCCGGAGCACGGGGAATAGGGCCCACAACGGGGCGGAGGGTGGCCGAGCAGTCGTTTCCAGGGTGGGGCCGGAGAGGGCGTGCATGCGGCTCCTGGCGGGGCATCGTCTTGGTCCATGGTATCATCCTCCCCTTCATCTTCCGCCTCAGACCCTGAGGACTGTTGCGTCGGCTGGGAAGGACGGGAGGGGCAGGATCTGTCGGTAGCGGGGTGGCCGCCAGCGCAGTTAGCGCATTTGAGGGGTGAGGCCGGGCAGCAGCTGAGAACGGGTTTGAGGTAGCCTAGCTTGGGACACGACGGGTTGGCACAGCGGTGGTTGGCCCTCGTGTGGTTTGACGCACAAATTGGGCAGACAGGAATGGTGGCAGTGCAGGCTGGAGCCGGATGGCCAAACTTCCAGCAGTGCCTGCATTGCATGAATTTGTTCTTGGAGACCGCATTCTGGACGTTGCGGAGCTTGGAGTAGAGGAGGATCTTGGACCCAATGTGGGCGACATCAGAGGGGGCGACGATAATGACCACCGCGGTGGTGGCCTTGCAGAAGCTTGGGTCGGGTTGGAGGTAGCGGGCGCCGAAGATGTCGACATCCTTGGCATTCTTAATGGACTCGGCTAGGGCGGGGAAGAGGTCAGTTTGATCCGGCGGGAGGAAGGGAACAGGGAGGCCGTGGATAACCAGCTGGACCTCATTGGGTGCAGGGCGGAAGGGGCGCTAGGGATTATTCCCAACCGCGAAGGACTGGTTGATTTTGTTGGCGAGCGCCTTGTAGTAGGGGGAGTAGCTGGTGCTTAAAAGCTATGGAGGCACCTCGATATATATATCCTGCCTCTGAGTAGTCGTGGCCTACATCCAATCCCTTACTGACTATGTACCTTACCATACTAACACTTCAGTATCTATAGAGTGCGAACTCCGTTTGACCCTGAAAAATAACTTCCGCGCTCTCTTCCTGAGTGGAGTAATCAGCTCCCTCAAAGGACTTATCAATGACTCTTCTATGTGCATAGCTTAGAGTGCATGACGAAGATAACTAACTCGACCAGTGAGCTGTTATTAACCAATTGTAACTAGGTCTTCCGGATGACTCTAGCTTACGCGAGCCGTAGGGACATGCATATTACTTCTTGTAATTGCATATAGACTTGCAGAGGTCATAGCTCTATAACTAACTGACCAATCTGAACCAACTAAGTCTTATCTTGTAGAGCGGAGCTCCTTCTATGTTATCTAGCGAAAACCCCTCGGTCGCATGCCTCGTATCTCCGTGGAGCAGGCTGCATAGATGCCTTGTCGCTTCGTGCGATAATATGATATACTCACGATAATTATGGTGGGGCCCGGAGTCGAACACGTGACCTTATGCATTTACTCATGTGCTGCACCGATTACGCTTCTATGTGTAACATTAGCTTCCTCTTCTTCGAGACTCGTCCTCTAGTCTTTCTATGTTCTCAGGTAATCTATATAGCGTACATTTTATAGTAGTGAAAGAAAATTCCGTCTAGGAATCTATCCAGGTAGGATAAAAAACCTTTGCGCGTTTACTTGTCCACGTCTAGGAAAAGCTTCCCTGATAATCCTACCTCAGCCGGGGCATTTCCGGGTTATCCCTATGGAATTCCTCCACTAAGTCGGTAGCATGTTCAAGATGCTCCACCAGTTCCCAGGTGTTTTCATCCTCTGAACACCCTTTTCATTTAACCAAATATTTGAGTTCTCGGATGCGTTTATTGCGTCCGAAGACTCTTTTCATGTAGGAGAGAATTTTGCTTTTAATGATTTTCTCAACCTCCCATTCCAGATCGCCATCGATTTCTTCAGGTGCCTGCGGCCTCTGGTCCCTTTCTGGTCGAGCCGATGTTCGATAGGGTTCGAGGAGTGACACATGAAATACTTGGTGTATTTTGCACCGCTCTGAAATTTCCAACTTAAAGGCGCCGTCACCTCGTTTCTCGAGTATTTGAAAGGGTCCGTAAAGTTTTAGGCCCAACTTCTTGGACGGTCCTTTTGTTCGAATATTCTTTGCATTGAGCATTACTCGGTCTCCAATCTTATAAGCCAGTTGTTGCTTAACCTTGGGGTCGTGGTCTTTGCTCATATCTTCTCGAGTGAGTTGTAGGGTGTCGGGGGCTTGTTGGTGTATTTCCTTCATTCAGTGAGCGTAGGTTGTTGCTCTTGGATTCCATACTTCTCTTTCTTGCATCCACTCCGTTTGTGGATGATAACCGTAGTTTGCGTAGAATGGGGTCAAACCGTGTACTTGGATCACTGAGTTGTTGCATGCGTGCTCGGCTAATGGTAATAGAGAACACCAATCATCCTGATCATAGTTGACAAAGCTTCGAAGGTACCTGTCACAAACTGTGACTAAGCAAGGCAGATTTCATATAGCTCGGATTTCCGAGTTATAAGTATGTTGGGATTTCACATGACGCACACTCCTACGCCATAGGTTATTATGTTTACCTGTTCGTGACTCACAGTTGTGAGTCACATGATATTATGATTTTCGCACATGACTCATACTTATGAGTCATGGGTTTCACTCAGGTGACGCGAGTTGCGTACCTGACTTGGTTATTATGTTTTGATTGGTTTAGGCAGGTTGTGCAGCGACTCATAGTAGTCGTCTGATGGATTTCATATGACTTATGGTTATGAGTCACAGGGTTCACGTGACACGAGGGGTGAGTCACGCCGGGTGAAGAGCAACTATATAAAAGGGTCACTAGGACCCCGAGTATGAGCTCTTCACACGTTCTTCTTGTTTATTTCCTACCTTTAAGTTATTATCAATAAAACCTACCTTTACGCTCTTTAAGATTTATCTTAAGAAACCCGAGAAGTGTCTTTCCTCCCACGAGAAAAGATTAAAGTCCTAGGCGAGGACTAAGCAGAAGAATAAGGAGATAGGCGCTAGTACGATAGTAGTCAAAGGACTGGACTATCGGGTTCGCGTAGGCATAGGCCTAAGAGCTATCACCTTACAGAGAAGTATCGTTACCTGTCGCTAGGTCCTACCCAGTAGGATTCTTAACAGTACCCATCCAGTACTTGGCTGGTTCTTTCGGTTTGTCTGTCAGTTTGAGGATGGTAGGCGGTTGACATCCTTTGTTTGATATCTAGTGATGCACACAGGGATTCCCAGAATTCTCCTGCAAACTTGGCGTCCATGTCCGAAACGATTTCAGTGGGCAATCCATGAAGCTTCCAAACTTCTCATAGGAATGCAGTTGCCATATCCTTAGCACTAGCGGTCCCTGGTAATGGGATAAAGTGGGCCATTTTGGTGAATCGGTCGACCACAACCATAATCTGGGTGTTGTCATTCGACGGAGGAAGTTGTGTAATAAAATCTGTAGAAATTGACCTCCAAGCTGTGAAAGATGTTTGTAACGGTTGTAGTAAACCGTACTTGGCATGTCTTGGGGCCTTACTATGTTGGCATTCGTCACATGACCGAACATAGTCGTTGACCCAATCGGCTAATCCTTTCTAGTGAAAATCACGTGTAATGATTTCTAGAGTCTTTTCTTGTCCGAAGTGTCCGGCTACTTTGGAGTTGTGACAACTTTTCGTGATCAAGGTTCGTAGTTTCTCAGAGGCTGGTACGTATAGCCTATTTTTAAAATAGATGAGCCATCTTTGGTTGACCAGTGCTTAGGCCATTGTGCGTTATCATTTCTTAATCTTTCTAATTCCTTTCTCCTGGATTCCTAGTCCTTGTCTTCTTCTCCTGTCTTCTTTACTGATGATGTGAACTCTTCTTGGAACTTCTTGGGGTTTGCATTAGCACTACCCTGGTTGCCATGACCACTGATTCTTCATGCAGTTGGTTGTGAGTTTCTTCGTCGGTTAAGTCAAAATGTTGGTTGAGGTTCGAGTCTTCGTTTAGGAAGTTGATATGAGGTAGGGTCTCGGTTAATCCAGTTCCCGTGCTCCCGAATCCTTGTTCTCCTCTTTCCGTGTCATCCAACTCCATCTCTTCTTGGAGTTCTCCAGTATGAATCTTTTCTAAGATTAACTGGGCAATCTTAATGCCAGCTTGTACTTTGTAGTCTTCCCTATGCGTGTTGTACAGCAGTGCCTTGACTTCTCCTCGGTAATCTGCATCGATGACACCGGCGTGGGTGCCAATTTAGTATTTGGTAGCTGAACCACTTTTTGGTGTGATGTGACCGTAAGTTCCTTTAGGTACTGCTATTGCTATTCTAGTTTTAAGTAATGCTTGTCCTTTTCCTGGTACAATAGTATCTTTTAATGCATACAGATCGTAGCTAGCTGCTTCTCTGGTTCCTTTGGTTGGTAACTTAGCCTTCTAACAGAGTCGCATTGCTCAAAATAGGTTTTGTGTAGGGTTGACTGTTACTTTCTCATCGTCTTCCGATCCTAGAACTATAGAAATTCGTATAACGGCGAAGTGCGCTGGTTTTAGAATTGACAGCTTAGTTCGTTCAGCTCCTCCCTCAGGGTGGTACTCTGGCCACCTACTCAGCGCATCTGGTTTGCTGCTGCTCGTTCCTGGTCCATAAACA
Source organism: Tuber aestivum (assembly GCA_900010015.1). NCBI lineage: Eukaryota > Fungi > Ascomycota > Pezizomycetes > Pezizales > Tuberaceae > Tuber > Tuber aestivum. The sequence goes on from LN891045.1 coordinate 15,431, forward strand.
ATTTTGAAGTTGAAATCAGTTAACTTCTACGCCCAGCGAATTTGTCGGGCGCTCCACGCTTTCGGGGTGAGAAAGTACTGCAGATTCTGGTGATCCGTATACACGGTAATCGGATGATCTGTTCCTATCAAATAATGTTGCCATTCTTTGAATGCTTCGACAATGGCAAGGAGTTCCTTGTCATGGATATCGTAATTGCACTCGGCAGGATTTAACTTTCGGGAGTGGTAAGCGATTGGGTGTAGTCGTTTTTCCAAAAACTGGGAGAGTATGCAGCCCAAGGCAAAATCGCTAGCATCAGTTTCCACAACCGTATCCCGTTCGGGTTTGAAATGACACAGTATTGGTGTGCTGATGAACTTCTCTTTTAGAAGTTCAAAGGATTCGTTTGCTTTGTCAGTCCACAGGAAACCACTAGGGTTTACCTTCGATAATTCCGTAATGGGTTTGCAAATAGCCGAGAAATTCTTTATGAATCGTCGGTAAAAATTCGTGAAACCCATGAAAATTTGTATGTCCCTTATGGACTTTGGCAGCATGCATTTTTTGATGGCGTCCACCTTCCTCTCTATCATTGATACTCCTGTCATTGAGATAATATACCCTAAAAATTCCCACTCCTTCACATGGAAGACCGATTTTTTTAGCAAGATGGCTAATCTATGCCGTCGTAGTTGCCTGAGGACTTTTCGTACGAGTTCGATGTGTTCCTTTTCGTTTTTTGAATAGATCAGTATGTCGTCTATATAACATATGACTCCTTGATCCAAAAATTCTTTCAACACAACATTCATCATACTCTGAAATGTTGCCACTCCATTAATTAGTCCAAACGGCATGACTTCGTACTGCTTCAAACCGTACTTTGTCCCAAAAGCGGTTTTGTCCCCATGTCCTTTTGCTATTCAGACTAAGTTATAGTCCTTAGCTAAATCGATCCATGACATGATGTCGCATCCTTCCACTCTGTCCTGTAACTCTGACATTAGAGGTAATGGACATTTATTCGCTATTGTAAGCTCGTTTAGCTTACGATAATCCACACACAGTCGTAGGCCACTACCCGGTTCTGGGGTGAAAAGAACTGGCGCTCAGCAAGGAGATTTGCTAGGAATTATCTTTCCTTGCTTAGTCATCTCGTCCAGGTATTCTCTTAGAACTTGAAGTTCTTTTTCCGACATCGGATATATTGGTCCCCAGGGCGGCTTAGCTCCTGCGACTAGTTTGATTTTATGGTCGAACTCGCTATGGTCAGGTAATCGATCCGAAGCTTGTGTGGAAAATACGTCTTTATAATCCTGGTAGCACTTAGGCAACCTTTCCCAAGCTACTTCCCAGGGTTCGTCGGGGTACTCAAATGGCACTATCATGCGTTTGGCATGCATTCGTCCGATAAATATAGCTTTTTCGTCAAGTAGTAGGGACTCGTCCCATTCTACTTCCGTAGGATCCTGTGTGGGTCCGGTATGGTCCATGCACTTTGCGTCCATAAACGTCCAAGATTTCAAGTTGCCAATATTGGTAATTCGATGTTGGTCATGCCACTAACTGAAGGGTATTATCATATCCTAAGCGACTGTGTTAACTACGTCGCAGGATACTAGTGACGAGTGCTGGTTGGTTCCTATTTCCAACCGTGTAGGATGGGTATAAAGCCATCCATTTTTCTTAGAAGGTTTCCCATCAAATCCTTTGATCTGGAGAGGTTTGTCTCATTTCTCAGTGGGTATGCCTAATCGGCGTACTAAGGCTTTGCTAATAACAAAGATATTAGAGCCCGAGTCTAATAACACGCAAATCGGTTCTCGATCTTTGTTGGAATGAAGGTATGCTGTGCCTTCAGGGTACTTATATCGTTCCTGTTCTGGTATACTGGTTTTGGCTCGTTTGGCCCCCACATAGGGGCCCTGGTTGGTTGTCTGTTGTTTGCTCATGGTTGTGGGAGTGGTGATTGTTACCACGCCAGCATGGTTTCGGCTATTGAAGCCTCCTCAGACAACCTTGGGACTTTTCGCTTAATTACCCTCAATGACGATATTTAATCATACCAAACTCAGAAACCCAAACTGAGTTGAGGATCGACCTTTTACCCCATCTTTAGGGTTTGCTTTTGGTTCCCATCATGGGGGGACCCTCTGGGGCGAGCACGCTGTCCCCAGTTTTCCTCATCCTGATGATAGACTACCCCATTGCCGTCACCATGGGTGCCCCTTCCCATACTTGCACTAGCCTCTCCTTGGGAGACGCCCCGTTTATGACTAATGCATGTGGAGTCCTCACACATCGGGTTGTCTTCCCTCGCTTAAAGCTGTTTTAAACTGGTACCTCTTTTTGGGACTCCTTCCATCAAGTGTACCGCCTTGCTGAGCGCTCTATCGCCAGTTTCAACTCATATCAGGCTGCGTCCAGCCAGCTTGGACTCCTGTTTAGCTGGTTCGATAGGTGTGCACTATCTGGTTGTACCCTCGATCTTCTTTGCTGGTTTTCACATGCAACGCCTAGCGGAGGCCTCCGAAGGGTGTGCATCCTGCTCCTTAGGTGCTTTGCATACTTCGGCACTTTCTCGGAGTGCGCCTCTATGTCATTCATGTATAATGTGTTCCAAAGAGCAAACAGCTAGGTCCGGGAGAGGTGTACTAACAGACAAGAGCGTGTATTTCTTCGTCTTGCTGACCATCCTATGTAGCGTGCGCTTTCCTTGTACAGATGCTCCACTGTTGCCTTGGACTTCGTTTCTATACCCTTGCTTAATCCGAAGTCATTTCCCAAATCCGAGATGCTGGGTTTGCTCGAGTTTGGCCCACCTTTCCACCTGCAGGTTTTGGGCGGACTTTCACTCACCGGGTTCTCGGGACTGCGATCCTGTGCCCAGTAGTTAGGTTTACCATGGCGGCCTTTTGACATTCTCCCCACTTATGATTAGTGAGTCCACAGCGCGTGCAGCCATTATTCTTGTGCAAAGAGTCGATTGTTTCCTGTGAAATTCCCTCATGGGCCGATTTCCAATCGGTATATACTCGTTTTGTAGGTGACGAGCATGTTTTCGTGGGTTTCCAGTTTCCGTTCTCCTCTCGCTTTGCTGGGGACCAAGTCTTAGCCTTTTCTTTTGGTTGGCTACTTCGGTCCTTGTCCCCAAACTTCTGTTGTGGAATTGTTGTCTCGGAGCTACCACCTTTCAACCGGAGTTGCTCTTTGAATTTCTCATCCTTCATGCCTACAGCTCGTAGCTGTTTTATCCATGCATCATCTGAGTTGACTTCCTCATACGACATCCTAAGCAGGATGGAAGACTGGAGTTTACTTTCCACAAGTTGTCTGCAACTTTGACCTTTCATTTGCCCCTGGATATTTAACAACTCGAGTTGAGTCATATAAGCCTCGATGTTGTTCTGGTAGGGCACTTTCATCATCTGATTCAGTGCCTTTCGAGCCTCGTTGTACGGAGTGTAACACTGAGTTATTTCTGTTCGGAAATTTTCCCATAGTTGGAATTCCTCTCGTCTCTCCTGGCCCGCTAGTCCATCCATGGCATTTTGGTACCATTCCTTGAAGGGTATCATATCCTTCCCTTTCATTCTGCCTAGGACACACACGATCTTGTCATGATCGTGTTCCCAATGGTAAGGGTTTTTTCGAAAATAGTTTTCGCATTTGGTTAACCAGTTTTCCACCTTCTGGTAACTAAGATTTTTGAAGTAGGATGGCAGTTCAGCTGGTTTCCTACTAGTCCCTCCCACTGCTCGCGTCATCAAGGCTGCCCACTCTTCAGCCTCAAAGTGTACGTTTCCTGGTCCATCGGGTGGTCCTCCTCCGCCGGGAGGGCCACTACCGCCACCTGGAGGCCCACCGCCTCCACCAGGAGGTCCACCGCCTCCGCCTGGAGGTCCACCGCCTCTGCCTGGAGGTCTCCCGCCTCCGCCTGGAGGTCTACTGCCTCTGCCTGGAGGTCCACTGCCTCCGCCTGGAGGTCCATCGCCTCCGCCGGGAGGTCCATCGCCTCTGCCGGGAGGTCCACCACTTGGGTCCCTTTTTGGGGGCACCGGTAGGGGTGGTGGGGTGTAAGCACTTTGGTGGTCTGCTTCAGTTTCATAGACTGTTCCGGCATAGGAAGCTTCTTCATAGGGGCTTGGAGGAGGTAGAGGTGAAAAACCAATATTGCCTGGTTGGTTGGCGTAGCCTGTTGGGACTTTTCCGAATCCTCTTTCTAATGCCAGGGTTACTTCATCGGCAATTAGCTCGCTCATCATTCCTGTCATGTCCGCTATTTCGGGCCTGACATTGGTTTGGAAATCCTTCATTTGCCGTGACAAAGTGGCAAATTCCCTTTCCTGTTATTTTACCGTGTCTTTGACTGCTGTCCGGTGCTCGTTGGAATTGTTGACATATTCCGTCAATTTGTTATTGAGGGCCGCGGTCAGGTCCTCATGGTCCTTCGCGGCTTTCTTTTGGAACAAGTCGAAGGCCTTTCTATCAGTCCTTCGTTGTTCTTGGAGTTCCGCAATCATTCGAGCTAAGGTATTGTCTTGTTCTATAGCGTCCACGCTACATTCTGCACCTTCCCTTTCCAACCTTGCAGTCTTTCGGTACTGCTCCTGTTGGGCCAAGTTTGACCTGGTCATTTCTTCGGCTACCCTTAGATGGTAGCTTTCCAGTTCTGTCGTGACACTCCCTTGCAGCCCCTGGGCTGTTCGTTCCATCCTAACTAGTTCATCTTCTATGAACCTTTCGCCTTTGTCCATTCTCTCCTTCACACCAACTAATTCATCGGCAAGGCGTTTTCCTGTTTCTGTCAGCGCCGTGTAAGCAACTTGCTGATCGTTCTGGGTCTGGGTGATACTTCGGTCTAACTGTGCCGTCACCCTTCCTACTAACATTGCTAAGTTTTCGAATCTTTGCTCTTCAGAGAATGGGCTTGGTTGTAGAGGTCGTCCTCCTAAAAATGAGCCCAGACCAATTGGATCTCGTGGTAGGCTAGGTTGTCCTATTCTGGAAAAAGGGCCGTCGACTGTTCGGGGGTCCCAGCCACCAATGGATGGTGGAGACTTAGTGGTTTCCTCCATTTCCATGTCCGGCGGCTCACTGCTTTCTGTAATTTGAGGTATTTCCATCATATTGTTCCTCATTTAATTCGCGTTGGTGCAAAAGCTCAATTTCCAACGCCCAAGGAGCCAAGGATCCCTCGTAGCCTCCCTCGTCATCACAGAGTACGGAAGTCGTACCGTAGTATGTTATATCGAAGGTGGGTTCTTCGTAAGATTCCCAGTCAGGGTCGTTGAAGTAGTAGTGGAAGAAATCAGGTTCCGACCACTCTTCAGAGTAGGTGAACCAGAAGGGTTCGTCTTCTTCGAATAAAGGGATTTCTGCTAATTCGGTTTCCCAAAGTGTTTCGAAGGAGACGTAGATAGGCGTGGATCATGGTTCGAAGGTAGTGTCTAAATGTTCTTCAAAGTCTACTAATTGAATTTGTGGTCGCAAAGGGATCATTCAGAGAGCCTTGGTAACCAGAGGTTATGAAAATTGTGTAAGGGGGTAGATAACTCTGAAGTCAAACGAGTATACACTAGGCCTTGTAATCTTTTGTCTCAGAGATTGTCAAGAAGGCTCGTAAAGATAGAAGTAAAGTAGAATGAATATTTTGAGAAGATCTCTTCTCCGGTCGCTGATGATAGACTTAAAAGCTAGGGAGGTACCTGGATGTTGATATTCCGCGTCTAGGTAGTCACGGCCTACATCCAATCTCTTACAGACTATGTACCTTGCCATACTAACGCTTCAGAGTCTATGGAGTGCAAACTCCGTTTGACTCTGAAAAGTAACTTCCCCGCTCTCTTGCTGAGTGGAGTGATCAGTTCCGTCAAAGGACTTATCAATGACTCTTCTATGTGCATAGCTCAGAGTGCATGGCGAAGATAACTAACTCGACCAGTGTGTTGTTATTAACCAATCGTAACTAGGTCTTCCAGATGACTCTAGATTACGCGAGCTGTAGGGACATGCATACTACTTGTTGTAATTGCATAGAGACTTGCAGAGGTCGTAGCTCTATAACTAACCGACCAATCTGAACCAACTAAGTCTTATCTTGTAGAGCGGAGCTCCTTCTATGTTATCTAGTGAAAACCCCTCGGTCGCATGCCTCGTATCTCTGCGGACCAGGCTGCATAGATGCCTTATTGTTTCTTTCGATAATATGATATTGTCACGATAACTACGGCGGGGCCCGGAGTCAAACATGTGACCTTATGCACTTAGTCACATGCCACACCGATTACGCTTCTATGTGTAACAGTAATAGTAGGTTTTATTGATAATAACTTGAAGGTAGGAAATAAACAAGAAGAATGTGTGAAGAGCTCATACTCAAGGTCCTAGTTACCCCTTTATATAGTGGCTCTTCACCTGGCATGACTCATATCTCATGTCACGCGACCCTGTCACTCATAACCATGAGTTATGCGAAATCCATCAGACCACTCCTATGAGTCGCTGCGCAACATGCCTAAAGCCAATCAAAAGCATAATAACCAAATGAGATGCGCAACTCGCGTCACCTGAGTGAAATCCATGACTCATGAGTATGAGTCATGTGTGAAAATCATAATATCGTGTGACTCACAACTGTGAGTCACGAACAGGTAAAGATAATAACCTATGGCGCACTAATGTGCGTCATATGAAATCCCAACATACCTATAACTTGGAAGTCCGAGCTATGTGAAATCTTCCTTGCTTAGTCACAGTTTGTGACAGTCTCGTCAATGGCTGACTGTCGAGACACCTAGGAAAGCTAACTAAATGACTCTCTTCCCATAGTGCTATGACCTATGCAAGCAGCCGTAGACATCAGCTGTCTTCCGGTTAAGTTCTATCTATCTTGATTGCGAACTTAGAAGGTGTACAACGCTCCCGTGGAGAGCTGCGGCGGCTGCGGGACCCATGGGCGCTACCCATGGTCCCTTACCCCCAACACACCACTCACCATGATAAGTATCATACTATTAGAGTCCTCAAACAACCCACAAAGAGCCTACGGCAAAGGGGCACATGTAGGCTTGTTTGGCGTAAAACCTTCCCAGATGTCTCTGGCACTACAAAGGACTACTCTGGGGACCCTTCCGGATAGCTCATGCTAACTCCGTCAGTTTTGGTCCGTTTTACTCCGTTCCTTTTGGACAAGGTACCTGACCTTCTCACCTTCACCCCCTTATATATCCTGTGAACAGCCTCCAGTCGGACAGACGGCAGCAACGTATACAGTGTTATGGACATGTCTTCATGAACTCCATTTAACTAGTAAGATGGCAACTCCACCCCTTTTGGCCCATGACGCCCGGGGTAAACCCCGGGGCCGCAGGTACCTGTTAGGAATAATTCCACCAAGTTACAGCTTGTTTGGAGCACTATAGCTCCTCCTGTAGTCTTCCGATCACAGTGCAACTAAGTGCCTATCGATCGTCATTGCGTAACAAACAATCCTAACAGTTCCCAAAATTCCTCTGAGAACATTTCCGACGTAAGGTAGGGTAATAGTGTCCTAAAGGTAGGGTAAGTATGTCCATAGTGACACGAAACTGGCCTCTAAGGTAGGGCAACATGACTCTCCTAGACAGGGTAAACTTACCCGGCCTTCCGTCCTAACCTTAGGCCAGAACGGACAGAGTCACTTTACTTCCACTACTTAGATACACCTATTCCTTAAGTCCCTTTTGTTCTTTTAGCATATCCAGACGATCAGATATCCCTTGGACATGCACCCGCATGCCCGCCTAGTCTACCGTGTTACCTCTTGGTGTTACATATGGGTGTAGCCTTAGGTTGCCATAACTCTATAACGTAGGGTCGTTACAATAGGAGGATGGGACTCCCGAACGGTCGCAGGGTTATTCCTAAAATTAGGGCCCTCCCTTGACAACCCACCTCCAAACCCATTCAGATCACTTGAGCCATTAGGCCCTACAAGAATAACGAAGGATAGATCTAATCGAGGATGAAGGGCAGGAAGCCCAGCACCTCCCGATATAGAACGGTTCAACAGATTTGTGGCGATGTGAGGAAGGGTCACTAGTCATTAAGACCATACCATTACTCAAACTCGGAATGAACTACAGATTGCCTATGCGGCATTAATGGAGGCTGGAAAACAGGTTGCCGACGAGGTAGCTGAAACAAAGAGAAGGTTGGATGCAGGAGAAAAGTTCATGGGAGATGAACTGACGAGGTTGGAAATGTCGGCCCAAGGGCTCCAAGACTACCTGACGGCTGAACTAGAAAGTTACCATGTACAAATGGCAGAGGAGCTAAACAGGCAACAGTTTGCTGCACAGGAGCAAACATGGAGGACCGCTAGGTTGGAACGAGAAGCGGGGGAAAAAAGCATAAATTCTATGCAGAGAGACAACATACTGGCCGAAATGATTGACCAGTTAAAAGAACAGAGAGAGGCTGACCAAAGGGCTATGGACCTACAGAGGGAAACCAACCGAAAAACCATCGATCAACTAAGAGTCGATGTCATTGTCGAACATGAAAAGCTGAAGGCAACTATTAAGGATCGCCTGGCAAGCTACGTCGAAAATGTAAAGACACACAGGGATGCCGTCAATCTGGCATTGGAAAATCAATGAACAGAAATGGCAACCCTGATGAGCAAAATGTCCAGATTTAGAAAGGACAGAAGCGCCAATTTCGCCAAACAAGGGACGACCACAGCAGACCTAGTGGTCAATATGCTTGAAACAGCTCTAGAAGATCGATTTGGAAAAGAAAAGGCAAGAGTTCAGGTCGGTTACGAGGAGGATGGAATATCCTTACCTCCTCCAAGTACCTTTGGGGAAGCAGCAGGAGCAGGAATGGTACCGCCAAGAGAAACCGATAACCATAGCTTCTATGCACCACCTCTACCACCAAAAAGGGATCCAAATGGGGGATCAGGGCCACCACGCCCACCGAGTGAAAGCCAACAAGGGGAACCATCTGGACGTCTCGGCAGAGGCGGTGGACCTCCTGGCGGAGGCGGTGGACCTCCTAACAGAGATGGCAGACCTCCCAGCGGAGACGGCAGACCTCCTGGAGGAGGCCAAGGATAAGGAAATGTGCATTTTGAGGCGGAGGAATGGGCAGCCTTGATGACACGAGCAGTGGCTGGGGCAAGTAGGAAACCAGCCGAGCTGCCATCTTACTTCGAAAATCTTAGTTACCAGAAGGTGGAAAACTGGTTAACCGAATGCGAGGATTATTTTCGGAGGAACCCTCACCACTGGGAATACGACCATGACAAGATCGTGTGTGCCCTAGGCAGGACGAAAGGGAAGGATGTGATACCCTTCAAGGAATGGTACTGAAATGCCATGGATGGACTAGCAGGCCAGGAGAGAGGAGAGGAGATCCAACTGTGGGAAAATGTCTAAATGGAAATAACTCAGCATTATGCTCCATACAACGAGGCTCGAAAGGCACTGAATCAGATGACGAAAGTGCCCTACTATAACAACATCGAGGCCTATATTACTCAACACGAGTTGTTGAATATCTATGGGCAAATGAAGGGTCAAAGTTGGAGATAACTTGTGGAAAGTAAACTCCCACTGGCACCATCCATCCTGCTTAGGATATTGTATGAGGAAGTCGGCTTGGATGATGTATCGATAAAACAGCTACGAGCTGTAGGCATGAAGGATGAGGAATTCAACGCGCAACTCCGCTTGAAAGTAGCAGCTCTGCGGCGACAATTCCGAAAAGGAAGTTTGGAGACAAGGACCGAAGTAGCCAACCTAAAGGAAAGACTAAGACTTGGGCCCCAGCAAAGCGAGACGAGAGAGGAAAGTAGAAACCTGCGACAACAGGCTCGTCACCTACAAAACGAGTACATACCGATTGGAAATCAGCCCACGTGGGAATTTCACAGGAAACCATCGACTGTTAGGCGGCAGCCAATTCTAAGTCAGACGAATTGTAACTGGGGCCGATAAGGTTTCTCAGAGAGTGGTCAAGAAAGCTTGTAACAAAAGTAGGTATCAAAGTATAACGAATATATTGATAAGATCTCTTCTCCGTTCACTGATGATTTTGAAAGCTAAGGATTTGTTTTTTTTGTTTGTTTGACTCATTTTATTATTTGTTTATGGGACAAAACGGCATATGGAGTGCTAGCTATGATGCCTAAAAAACTGCCCCCCGCCGGACCAGGTGGAACAACAGAGCAAAAAAAACCCTCTGGGGTAGAAAAAACTACTCCAGCCCGAAATCCTTCCCGTAGACCACGAACCAATAACCCCCACCACCAAGCGACAAAAGAAAGCTAACTACCTGACAGTGAACCAAGAACACGCATAACTCTAAGAGCGAAACACCGAAAGGCAGAAACCCAAACCGAACCCCTAAGGGCCAATGGCCACAACTCAAATCCATCATAGGAACACCTAGGCTATATGACGAGGACCAGGAGGAGGCAGCTGAAGCCCCGGGTGCATAGGGTATAAGGGAAACCACCCCGAAGGCAGCGACCGAGAAGCGAGGAGAGGAGGTGTGTGGCAGGCATGCCAGCGACTGTGTGTCCTCCAGGACAACCGATGATTGAGGCAGTAAGGTGCCACCTTGAGAGGAGGTGGTAGTAGGGTACCAGCTGATCCGACCGTAGAGAGGAGCCCTAAGCAAAGCAGGTGTTTTCCCGCGTCTGTCATGTAGTCCCTTGTTCTGGGAGAGATAGCGTCACTGTAGTAGAAGGGATCCCCCCACCTGCCAGCCAAAGAGGCCCTAAAGAGTACAGGAGGGGTAGACCCAATTCCGTGACGACAACTATTGGTAACCGCGTTTGTGTCCAACTAGGCAGCCTCTTATGGGGGCAAGAGAATGGAGAGATCGACTGTAGCCTGTAAGCTGTTCTCTCCTACTGCAACTGTAGTCCCGGCCGTCTGTTGAAGGTGGAAAAGGGGGTTGCTGACCATGCCAATGCCTAAGTGAGGTGGGGTAGGAAGAGGGAAAACATCACGAAGATGAGAGGCCTCAACCAAGGATGGAACCGAGGGAATCAAGAAATAAATCAGGACCTCAAGGGAGAGGGGAAGCGAGCCCACCTCCTATAGCCGAGGCTAGATGGAGGGAGATGGGGGGGGGTGGTGGTACTAGACGATGAAAGTCACGATAGTAACCATGGTGTTGAGTTTTCAATCGCCGGAGGTGTAGCGGAGACGGAGGATGTTTGAATGCTAAGGAGGCACCTCAATATTTATATTCCGCGTCTGAGTGGTCGCGGGCTACATCTATCTATCACCAAACAATGTACAGTCCCTAATTACTATCTCTTACTATCATCCGGGGATTCCGTTTGACACTGACAAACTCTGCGTCTTGCTCAGACTATGGTCTCCATGCCTTGTTGTGTTTCTGTGAGGGCGTTCGAAACCTCTCTGACAAAAACGCATGATTCCTTCATCTCGGAGGTTTAGGTGTGAGCGAGTGGTCTCACCTCGAGCCAGCTCACTATCCTCCTTACTCTGACTGGAGTGATCAGCTCAGTCGAGAGTCTTATCAAATACCTCGTTGTCTTCGCAACTAGACTGCATTGACTTTGAGGACTTTCTGCCACGATCGGACTAGTCAACGTCGTGGCAAAGTTCCTGATCCACAGATAGGCCTCCAGTTGGCTCTGTACTGTGCGAGCACTAGACTGCCCTCCATGCCTTATCCTTACAGGCACGTCCTGATAACTCATTGGGACTGTTGGCGATTTCGTCCCAACACTTTCTGTCCATGTCCAAGGTGGTCAACCTCGCTTAGCTCGTAGCTCCAGGGTTACCCGTCTGATTGACTCCATTCCACGTTTCAGACAT
>LN891045.1:27543-49984 GCA_900010015.1 Tuber aestivum
GGCCGGAGGGGGGTGTTGGCTATGAAATCTTCGCGGTTTTCAGGAGGTCTGTGCACGGGGAAGGTCTGTGCGTTCATATGTGTAACATCGACTCATGGCATAAGAATAATGGCGGCACACGCTGTGGACTTACAAATCATAAGTGGGGAGAATGTCAAAAGGCCGCCATAGTACACCTAACTACTGGGTGCAGGATCGCAGTCCCGATAGCCCGATGAGTGGAAGTCCACCCAAAACCTGCAGGTGGAAAGGTGGGTCAAACGCGAGCAAACCCAGCATCTCATATTTGGAAAATGACTTCGGATTAAGTGAGAGTATAGAAACGAAGTCCAGGGCAACAGTGGAACATCTGCACAAGGGAAAGGGACTCTACATAGGATGGTCAAGAAAGACGAAGAAATACGCGATCTTGATTTAGCAGTACATCTCTTCCCGACCTATGAATAGATGCTCTTTGGAACCCATTATGCAAGAATGACGCAGAGGCGCACTATGAGAAAGTACCGAAGGATGCAAAGTGCCTAAGCAGTGGGATGCATACCCTTTGGAGGCCTCTACAGGTATTGCATGTGAAAAGTGACAAAGAAGATCGGGATTACAACCAGATAGGACACACCTATCGAACCAGCTAGACAGGAGTCCAAGCTGGCTGGACGCACCCTGATATGAGTTGAAACTGGCGATAGAGCGCTCAGCAACACGGTAGACCCGATAGAAAGAGTGCCAGAAAGACGTACCAGTTTAAAACGGGTCTAAGCCAGGGAAGACAACCCAATGTCCAAAGACTCCACAGGCATTAGTCATAAACGGGGCGTCTTGTAAGGAAAGGCTGGTACAAGTACGGGAAGGGGCACCCATGGCGACGGCAATGGGGTAGTCCATCATCAGGATAAGGGAAACTGGGGACAGCGTGCTCGCCCCAGGGGGTCCCCCCATGATGGGAACCGAAAGCAAATCCTAAGGCTGGGTTAAAAGGTCGATCCTCGACTCAGTTTGGGTTTCTGAGTTCGGTATGATTAAATATTATCATTGAGGGTAATCAAGCGAAATGTCCCAAGGTTGTCTGAGGAGGCTTTAGTAGCCGAAACCATGCTGGCGTGGTAACAATCACCACCCCCACAACCATGAGCAAACGACAAACAACCAACCAGGGCCCCTATGCGGGGCCCAAACAAGCCAAAACCAGTGTACCAGAACCAGAACGATACAAGTGCCCTGAAGGCACAGCATACCTTCGTTCCAACAATGATCGAGTACCGATTCGCGTGTTATTAGACTTGGGCTCTAATAGCTTTGTCATTAGCAGAACTTTAGTACAAAGATTAGGCATACCCACCGAAAGACGAGAGAAGCCTCTCCAAATCGAAGGGTTCGATGAGAAGCCCTCTAAGGAAAATGGATAGCTTTACGCCCACCCAATAAGGTTGGAAATAGGAACCAACCAGCATTCCTCACTTGTGTCTTGTGATGTTGTAAATACAACTACTCAAGACATGATTATACCGTTTGGCTGGTGGCACAATCAGCACTCAATCACCAATATTGGTCACCCAAAATTATGGACCTTTAAGGAAGCAAAATGCGCGGACCACATTGGGCCCGCACAACAAAACATTGAGGTCGAATGGGACGAGTCTCTCCTTTTTAACGACAAGACTATATTCATCGGATGAATGGATGCCACAGGCATGATAGCGCCATTTGAATACCCCGACGAACCCTGGGAAGTAATTTAGGAAACACTGCCCAAATACTACTGGGACTCCAAGGACGTTTTTTCAACTCAAGCCTCGGACCGATTACCAGAGCATAGTGAATTTGATCATGAAATTAAATTGATTGAAGGAGCTAAACTGCCATGGGGACCCATTTACCCAATGTCACAAAAAGAATTAAAGGTACTACGGGAATACCTCGACGAAATGATTAAACAAGGCAAAATAGTACCTAGTAACTCCCCATACCAAGCACCTATCCTTTTTGCCCCAAAACCTGGCAGAGGTTTACGACTTTGCGTCGACTACCGAAAACTAAACAAGTTGACAATAGCAAACAAATACCCACTGCCACTTATGTTCAAATTATGGGACATAGTGGAAGGATGTGAAATCATGTCCCGAATTGACTTGGCGAAGGGTTATAATTTGGTACGAATGAAAGCAGAGTCTGAGGAAAAAACCGCATTGGGATGTCAGTATGGAAAATGGAGAAATAAAGTTATGCCGTTCGGTTTAATCAATGTACCAGCAACATTCCAGAACATGATGAATGCTGTATTATGAGAGTTCTTAGGGCAAGGAGTTGTCTGCTACATTGATGACATCTTGATTTACTGAAAAGAGGAAAAGGAACAGATCGAACTGGTACGAAAGGTCTTACGGCAACTATGAAAATACCGTTTAGCAATCTCCTAGAAGAAATCGGTTTTTTATGTGAAAGAATTGGAGTTTCTGGGGTATATCCTCTCAACGACAGAGGTGTCAATGAGTGATAGGAAAGTGGAGGCCATTATGTGTCCCACCAAAGTGTATAAGGAACATACAGATTTTTATGGGTTTCGCAAATTTTTACAGAAGATTCATAAAGAACTTTTTAGGAATTTGCAAAACCTATTAGGGAATTATTAAAGGTAAACCCGCAGGGTTTCCTTTGGACGGACGAAGCGAACGAATCCTTCGAACTGTTGAAAGAAAAGTTCATAACTGCACCAACCTTGTGCCAGTTCAAAGTGGAAAACGATACGGTAGTGGAAACAGATGCTAGCGACTTAGCTCTGGGTTGCGTCCTCTTCCAGTTCATCGAGAAACGCCTACACCCAATCGCATACCACTCCCGCAAACTGAATCCCGCCGAATGCAACTACGAGATACATGACAAGGAACTCCTTGCCATAGTGGAGGCGTTTACGGAATGGCGATATTACTTAATGGGTACCGATCAACCTATTACCGTGTATACCGATCACCAGAATCTACAGTACTTCATCTCTACAAAGGCCTGAAGTGCCCGACAAATACGGTGGGCACAGAAGTTGGCCGATTTTAATTTTAAAATCGTTTACTGACCAGGTACGAGCAGCGGTAAACCTGATGCACTAAGCAGGCGGCCGGAGTACTGCCCTGAGGGAGGAGCTGAACAAACTGAGCAGTTAATTTTAAAGCCCACGCACTTCACGGTTATCCGAATTTCTATCGTACTAGGATTGGATAACGATAAAGCAGTCCTGATAAACCCTATACAACATCTATTCCGAGCAATGCGACTCTGTCCTGAAGCAAAGTTACCAATAAATGGAAATCAAAAAGCAGCTGGTTATGATTTGTATGCAATAAAAGATACAATTATACCAGGAAAAGAACAAGCTCTACTCCAAACAGGGATAGCAAGCGTATTACCTAAAGGAACCTATAGACGTATCGCACCCAAAAGTGGCTTAGCTACCAGACATGGGATTGACACCTGCGCCGGGGTCATCGATACAGACTACCGAGGAGAAGTAAAGGCCCTGCTATACAACACCCATAGGGAGGACTATAAAGCGCTGGCTGGAAGCAAGATTGCACAGTTGATCTTAGAAAAGATTCACACTGGTGAACTCCAGGAAGAAATGGTGTTAGATGGCATAGAAAGAGGAGAACAAGGATTCAGAAGCACGGGAACTGGGTTAACTAAGAGCCCACCTCGCATCAACTTCCTAAATGAGGACTCAAACCTCAACCAACATTTCGACTTAACAGACGAAGAAACTTACAACCAACTGCATAAAGAATCAGTGGTCATGGCAACCAGGGTAGTGCTAAATGCAAACTCCAAGAAGTTCCACGAGGAGTTCACATCATCGGTAAAGAAGGCAGGAGAGGAAGAAGAGGACTGGGAATCCAGGAGAAAGGAATTAGAAAGATTAAGAAATGATAACGCACAATGGCCTAAGCACTGGTCAACCAAAGATGGGCTCATCTATTTCAAAAATAGGCTGTACGTACCAGCCTCCGAGGAACTACGAACCTTGATCGCGAAAAGCTGTCACAACTCTAAAGTAGCAAGACACTTCAGACAAGAAAAAACCCTAGAAATCATTATGCGAGATTTTCACTGGAAAGGATTAAATGATTGGATCAATGACTACGTTAGGTCATGTGATGAATGCCAACATAGTAAGGCCCCAAGACACGCCAAGTACAGTTTCCTACAACTGTTACAAATACCTTTCGCAGCTTGGAACTCGATTTCTGCGGATTTTATAACGCAACTTCCTCCGTCGAACGACAACAACCAGATTATGGTTGTGGTCGACTGATTCACTAAAATGGCCCACTTTATCCCATTACCAGGAACCACAAGTGCTAAGGACATAGCAACCGCATTTATGCAAGAAGTTTGGAAACTTCATGGATTGCCCACCAAAATCGTTTCAGACATGGACGCCAAGTTTGCAGGAGAATTCCGGGAATTACTGTACGCATCACTAGACATCAAACGAAGAATGTCAACCACCTACCATCCTCAAACTGAGAGACAAACCGAAAGAACCAACCAAGTGCGGGAAGGTTATCTTCAAAGTTTTGTCAACTATGATCAGGATGATTGGTGTTCTCTATTACCATTAGCCGAGCATGCATACAACAACTTGGTAACCCAAGCGCACGGTTTAACCCCATTCTACCCAAACTACGGATATCATCCACAAACGGAATGGATGAAAGAAAGAGAAGTACGGAATTCAGGAGCAACGACCTATGCCCACTGGATGAAGGAAATACACCAACAAGCCCGAGACACCCTACAACTTACCCGAGAAGGAATGAGCAAGTACTACAAGCCCAAAGTTAAGCAACAACCGGATTACAAGGTTGGAGATCGAGTAATGCTCAATGCCAAGAATATTCGAACAAAACGACCATCCAAGAAGTTGAGCCCAAAACTTTACAGATCCTTCTGAATACTCGAAAAAAGACGTGACCACGCTTTTAAGTTGAAGATTTCCGAACGGTAGAAATTACACCCCATATTTCATGTGTCGCTGCTCGAACCCTAGCGAACATCGGTCCGACCGGAAAGGGAACAGAGACCGCAAGCACCCGAAGAGATTGATGGCGATCTGGAATAGGAGGTTGAGAAAATCGTTAAAACCAAGATTCTCTCCTACAACAAAAGGGTCTCTGGGTACAATAAACGCATCCGAGAACTAAAATATTTTGTTAAATGGAATGGGTGTTCAGAGGATGAAAATACCTGGGAGCCGCCGGAGCATCTTGAACATGCTACCGACATATTGGAGGAGTTTCATAGGGATAACGCGGAAATGCCACAGCTGAGGTAGGATTATCAGGAAAGGTTTTCCTAGGCGTGGACAAGTAAACGTGCAAAGGTTTTTCATCCTACCTGGATAGAGTCCTAGATGGAATTTTCTTTACCACTATCAAATGTACTATATATAGATTACTTTAGAACACAGATAGACTCAAGGACAAGTCTTGAAGAGGACGGAGCTAATGTTACACATAGAAGCGTAATCGGTGCGGCACGTGACAAAATGCATAAGATCACGTGTTTGACTCCAGGCCCCGCCATAGTTATCGCGAGGATATCATATTATCGTACGAAACGATAAGACATCTATGCAGCCCGCTCCGCAGAGATACGAGGCATGCGACTGAGGGGTTTTCACTGGATAACATAGAAGGAGCTCCGCTCTACAAGATAAGACTTACTTGGTTCAGATTGGTCAGTTAGTTCTAGAGCTACGACATCTGCAAGTTTATATGCAATTACAAGAAGTAATATGCAGGTTCCTTTAGCTTGTGTAAACTAGAGTCATCCGGAAGACCTACTAGTTACGATTACTTAATAACTACTCACTGGTCGAGTTAGTTATCTTCGCCATGCACTCTAAGCTATGCACATAGAAGAGTCATTGATAAGTCCTTTGATGGAGCTGATCACTCCACTCAGGAAGAGAGCGGGGCAGCTAGTTTTCAGGGTCAAACGGAGTTCGCACTCCAAAGACACTGAAGCGTTAGTATGGCAGGTACATAGTCAGTAAGAGATTGGATGTAGGCCCCGACCACCCAGATGCGGACTATAAATATGGAGGTGCCTCCCTAGCGTTTAAGCCATCCTCCGTCTCTGCTACACCTCCGGCGATTGAAAACTCAACACCATGGTTGCTATCGTGGCTTTCATCGTCTAGCACCACCACCCCCCTCCATCTCCCTCCATCTAGCCTCGGCTATAGGAGGTGGGCTCGCTTCCCCTCTCCCTTGGGGTCCTGATTTATTTCTTGATTCCCTCGGTTCCATCCTTGGTTGAGGCCTCTCATCTTCGTGATGTTTCCCCTCTTCCTACCCCACCTCGCTTAGGCGTTGGCATGGTCGGCAACCCCCTTTTCCACCTTCAACAGACGGCTGGGACTACAGTTGCAGTAGGAGAGAACAGCTTACAGTCTACGGTCGATCTCTCCATTCTCTTACCCACGTAAGAGGCTGCCTAGTCGGACAAAAACGCAGTTACCGAGAGTTGTCGTCAGGGAGTTGGGTCTACCCCTCCTCTACTCTTTGGAGCCTCTTTGGCTGGCAGGTGGTGGGATCCCTTCCACTACAGTGACGCTATCTCTCCCAGAACAAGGGACTACATGAGAGACGCGGGAAAACACCTGTTTCACTTAGGGCTCCTCTCCACGGTCGGATCGGCTGGTACCCTACTACTACCTCCTCTCAAGCTGGCACCTTACTGCCTCAATCGTAGGTTGTCCCGGAGGACACACGGTCGCTGGCATGCCTGCCACATATCTCCTCTCCTCGCTTCTCGGTCGCCGCGTTCGGGGTGGTTTTCCTTATACCCTATACGGCCGGGGTTTTGGCTCCCTCCTCCTGGCCCTCGTCATATGGCTTAGAGGTTCCTATGATTGATTTGAGTTGTGGCCATTGGCCCTTAGGGGTTCAGTTTGGGTTTCTGCCTTTAGGTGTTTCGCTCTTGGGGTTAGGCGTGTTCTTAGTTCACTGTCGGGTAGTTAGCTTTCTTTTGTCACTTGGGGGTTATTGGTACGTGGTCTATGGGAATGATTTCAGGCGGGAGTAGTTTTTTCTACCCCAGAGGGTTTTTTTAGCTTTGTTGTTCGGCCTGGTCCGGCGGGGGCGGTTTTTTAGGCGTCATAGCTAGCGCTCCATATGCCTTTTTATCCAATATATAAATAATAAAATGAGTCCAACAAAAAAAAGAAAAAAATCCCTAGCTTTTAAGCCATCCTCCATTTCCGCTACACCTTTGGTGATTGAAAACTCAACACTACGGTTTTTATCCTCAGTTTTTAGTTTAGTCGCAAAACTTTCTCCACCCTCCTGCCCACTCCTGCCTTTGGCCTCAGCCTAGGGGAGTCTGGCTCTTCTCTCCTCTCACACCCGCGGTATTGACTTCGGTCTACCGTCGCAGGGCCCTCTCTCTCCCTGTGGGTTGGTCGGTCCGAGGCCCTCCTTGGCTGGCTGGCAGGTGGTGGGATCCCTTCCACTTCAGTGACGCTATCTCTCCCAGAACAAGGGACTACATGAGAGACGCAGTAAAACACCTGTTATGCTTTGCCTAGGCGGCCATTGATGATCTTCCTTACTCCTCCTTCCTCCTCCCCCCACGCGTGGCGGGGAGTCCTCTCCTCTTCCTGAGTTGGCTCACTTAGCCTTCTCATGGTGGCAACCCCTTAATCACCATTGTCAGACGGCCGGGACTACAATTGCAGTAGGGGAGAACAGCCAACAGGCTACGGTTGATCTCCCTATTCTCTTGTTTCCCTAAGAGGCTGCCTAGTCAGACACGAATGCGATTACCGAGAGACGATGTTTAAGGTCTTCGGGGCTACCCCACTGCTCTCCTCTCCCTATGGTCGGATCAGCTGGCACCCTACTGCTACACCTTCCCCTCCCCCCGGTCATTGCCCATAGCCGGCTGGTCTCCTCCTTCCCTCCATGGTATTGCACTGTCTCCTCGGAGTAGGTTTGGGGGGGGCCCCCTATCTTAGTGTGCCTCGTGCGTCGCTTCCTGCTTGAATGAGTGGACTCGCTCTTCTGGGCCTACGTGGCTTGCTACTAATCTTTCTTCTGTCTTTTTGGGATTTCTCAGCAGGTTTTCCTGGCCCCTCCTGCTTTCTTCTTAATTAGGATTTCCTTGTTCGTCCCTCTAGCCTGGCTTGGGTTTCTTTTCTTTGAGGCAAGATGTGCGGTTCGCTTCATACCAGAGGGGCTTGGGGGGTTGCCTTTTTCCTGTGGCGAGAGGAGGAATATGGGCTTTTTGTCGTCATAGCTAGCGCTCCATACGTTTTTTGTACCCTAAACAAATAATCAATGAGTGAAACAAAAAAACCAAAATCCCTAGCTTTTAAGTCTATCAGCAGGGACCGGAGAAGAGATCTTATCAATATATTCGTTCTACTTTACTTCTATCTTTACGAGCCTTCTTGACTATCGCCAAGACAGAAGATTACAGGGCCTAGTGTATACTCGCTTGACTTTAGAGTTACCTACCCCCTAACAGTTCAGGCCTGGTAGAGTCTCCCTGGCCGTGATTCGAGCCGGGAAATGAGCTATACCATCAATAGGGAGGTGGGATGGTGTTAAGAATCCTACCGAGTAGCACCTAGCAACCGGTAACGACACTTCTCTTGAGGTAAGGTAATAGTTCTCAGGCCTGGGCCTACGCGATCCTGCTAGTCCAGTCCTATGACTACTATCTAGTTCGCGCCTATCTCCTTATTCGTCTCCTTAGTTCTTGTGTAGGACTTAATCTCTCCTCGTGGGAGGAAAGACAATTCTTGGGTTTCTTAAGATAAATCTTAAAGAGCGTAAAGGTAGGTTTTATTGATAATAACTGGAAGGTAGGAAATAAGCAAGAAGAATGTGGGAAGAGCTCATACTCAGGGTCCTAGTGACCCCTTTATATAGTAGGTCTTCACCTGACATGACTCATATCTTTCATCACCCGACCGTGTGACTCATAACCATAAGTCATGCGAAATCCATCATACGACTCCTATGAGTCGCTACACAACATGCCTAGAACCAATCCAAACATAATGAACAAGTCAGGTACGCAACTTGTGTCACCTGAGTGAAACCCATGACTTATAAGTATAAGTCATGTGTGAAAATCATAACATCGTGTGACTCACAACGGTGAGTCACGAACAGGAAAATATAATAGCCTATGGCGCACTAATGTGCGTCATGTGAAATCCCCACATACCTATAACTCAGAAGTCCGAGCTATGTGAAATCTGCCTTGCTTAGTCACAGTTTGTCACATTAGCTCTCCTCTCCTTCAGCCTGAGTCCCATCAGGCTTCAATCTTCTATCCCCCATCTTCTTCCTGTGGGTAGTGGACAGTACCTATTCGCTCCCATGTTCATCCTAACCACCCTGGCCAGAGTTTTTCTTGCTTCCCTCTCTTCTTTTCTCCAGTTGTTCTGGAGAGCCTTTCTCATATTTCTTTCTCCTTGCAACTCCTTTGTCAATTTGTCGTTGCTCCACCTCTCCGTTTCCAGCTCCTTCTTGAGCTCCTATATCTTTTCCGCCTGATATTCCAGCAACCTGCTGGTTTCGACCTTCTCGGCTAACGACTTCATTTTGACCTCCTTCAAGGTCTCTGGTTCCGTCTCTTCTTCCATCTCTTGTTGCCAGGAAACCTGCTTCGGCTTCCTGGCCTTTGCCCATTGTCTTTATTTTTTCGCCCCCCTCCTCCTCGATTCTGTCCTTGGTGTCGGTTCGATGTATTGTATCAGATCCACTGGCTCTGGTGTTTGGGATCTCGTTGGTGATCCCAGAGGTGAAGTCTTGGGTGGCCATCGGTTCGTCTCTCGAGGCCAGTATCCCCAGCCTTCTTGCTCACTTCGGTGCACTTGGCACTCGTCGTCGTAGCAACCTGTCCATGACAGGTTCGCATGTTCCCTTTAGGTACTGGGAGTCTTGGGTATCGTTAGGTGTTTCAGACTTATCCAGTCCTTGGGGTTGTATTCCAACTTGTTTGTCGTTTGTTCTGGGCTGGGGGTGCGGTATCCCAGGCTGGTCGGGGTGATGTGTTTGAACTTGTCGTGTTCCGGATTGCGCTGGAGTGCCAAACTTATCAGCATCATTTCCAGTTTTATCTGAGGCTGTTGCAAGTGGTAGGTGTCTGTTCTGCATAGTTGCGGGGCCACACATTCGGATTCGGGTACGTCCTCTACCGTTGCTTGACGGCTTGCTGAGGTATCGTTGCTGGAATTGGTCGACTACATCTTGCGCGTGATCGAAGTTCTTGGCTGGGTACCAAGTCTTATCCTATTCCGGAGAGTATCCAGTGCACTTTGCTCTGTATTGCAAGCCACCGTAGTGTGATCGAGAGTCGATGATTTCTTCAAGTTCGTATTGTGATTCATGGTCTATTTCGATAGGTGGTGGTCGGGTTTTTCCTTGAGATGGTAGGGGGTTGTCTTGGTAAAGTTCAAGTAGGCTAATGTGGAAGGTGTTGTGTATTTTCATTGATGGTGGGAGGTCGAGTTTATAAGCGCAGCTCCCTATTTTTGCCAATATCTTGAATGGTCCTATTTTCTTGTAATCCAGTTTTTTCGTCGGTCGCTCGGTTCGGATGTTGCGTGGTAGTAACCAAACCATATCTCCTAGTTTTGGGTTTGGATCGGGTTTTCTGTGGTGATCGTAGTCTTCCTTCTGTCATAATTGTGCCATGACCATTTCATTTCATAATGTCTCATGTAGTTGACTCATATCCTTTTTATCCGTTATCTTTCCTTGGAGCATAAGACCTACGGTTTCGTATTCTGGATGTGTGCTATAATTTGGGAATAAAGAAGTTGTCTTGATTGTTTCTTATTTTCCGTTGTTGTATACGAACTCGGCTAGTGGTAGCCAGTCATACCAATCATTTTGTTGGTAGTTGACGTATGCGTGGAGATATTGTTCCAATATGCCATTAATTCTTTTCGTTTGTCCATCCATCTGGGGGTGGAAGGCTGTGCTCATTTGGCATTCGATTGCTAATTTTTCCGTTGTTTCCTTCCACACTTCAGAAGTAAATAGTGATCCCCTATTGCTAATGGTGTCTTTGGGTTATCAGTGTAGGCGGCATATTTCTTTTAGGAATATGGTTGCAAACTGCCGAGCCATCATATCCGTTTTGCATGGTATAAAGTGACTCATTTTGGTCAGACGATCTACTACCACTAGTATGACGTTATGATCGTTTGACTAGGGTAATTCGGTTATAAAGTCTAATGAGATAGACTTCCATGGTTTTTCTGGGGCCTCGTTTGATTTGAGTAATCAGCAAGGTGCATGTCGTACCACTTTGGCTCTTTGGCACATGTCGCAATTCTTGACATATCGTTTGATGTCTTCTCTTATCTTGGGCCAGTGATATCTTTGGTTGCTGAATACAGTAGTTTTGGCGGTTCCTCCATGCCCGGCATATGGGGGATCGTGGTAGTCTCGTATGATTTCCGTGCGTAACTCTTCTTTATTTGGTATCCAGATTTTCCCTTCGTACCATAGGTAATCATCTTTCCATGGGCACAATCCTAAGGCTACTCCCTTGGCTTCCTTGATTCCTTGTGCCAGCTTTTCCTTAATAGCTTGGATTTCCTCATCTTATGAACTTTCTCTCTTGATATCTTCTTCCAATGTTGTTCGTGTATTGATTTCATTCAGGGACTCATTTCCACTGTCTTCATCCTCTGACTGGAAATATTTTTCTTTTGGTAACAGTATTTGTTGTTTCTGTTTGATTCTTTAATCTTCTGGATCTTTTGGTTTGTCTGCTGATTGTCTCGTCAAGGCATCTGACTTTCCTCCGTCTTTTCCTGGGCGGTATTCGATCTTGAAGTTGTAGGTACTGAGTTTTTCCATCCACCTTATCTGTCATCCATTTAGCTTCTTTGTTGTCATGAAGGGTACCACGTTCTTGTTGTCCGTGAGTATTTTGACCGGTACTTGATTGTTTTGTGTGTATCTTCTCCATTCCTTCAGTGTTTGAACTATTGCTAATAGCTCTTTGTCATGTACGTCGTAGTTGCATTCCGCTGGGGTTATCGTTTTGGATCAGAAAGCCACTGGTCTCCATTTACCATCCTCGCATTTTTGAGATAGTATTCCTGAGCATAGATATTTCGAAGCGTCTGTTTCGATCATTGTCTCTTTTGTTGGGTCGAAATGTACCCGTATCGGTCCTTTGGTAATCGTGGTCCTGAGTTCGTCAAACGCTTCTCTTTCTTTGATGCTCGACTCCCATTTGACATCCTTTTTTGTTAGGTTGTATAATAGTTTAGCTGTTTGGCTAAACCCCTCTATAAACCTTCAATAGAAGTTGCAGAATCCCATAAAACATTGGATATCCGTTTTGTTCTTTGGGTATTACCATTCCCATATGGCTTTGGTTTTGACTAGATCTATCTGGACCCCTACGCCATTAATAATAAATCCTAGGTATTCCGTTTCCTTTTTATGGAATTCGCATTTGCTAGGTTTGCACCTCATTCCTGATTCTTTGATGTCGGCAGATATGTTGCTGATGTCCTTTTGGTGCTGTTCCATATCTTTTAGAGTATATTAGTATATCGTCCAGGTAGACAATGCAACATATATCCAGGTACTTGTGTAGTACGTTGTTGATCCATAGTTGGAACATGGCGGGTGCATTAGTTAGCCCGAATGGCATAACCAAATATTGGTAGGTCCCATATTTCGTCGCGAATGTTGTTTTCCATTCATCTCCTTTCTTGATTCTGACATTGTGATAGGCATCCTTAATGTCTATTTTGGTGAAGTATTTGGCTGACGTCAGTCGATCCAATGCTTCTTCTATTAGAGGTAGGGGATATCTATCCTTTTTTGTTATGTGATTGAGTGCTCGGTAATCAATGCATAACCTTAATTTTCCATTCTTCTTTTTGATAAACAGGATGGGTGATCCTCTGTTGGCGTAGGATGGCTGAATCCATCCTCTTCCCAGGTTCTGTTGGATGTATTTCCTTAGTTCCTCAAGTTCGGTTTCTCCTAGTGGGTATATTCTTTTTTGAGGTAGTCCTTTGCTAGCTTCCTCAAAATTGATCTCCAAATCGACATCTGGCCTGTGGGGTGGTAACTTGGTTGATTCCTTTTCTTGGAACAAGTCTAGATGTTGATGGTATTCCTTGAGTACCAACTGGTCTAGTTGTTCGTCTTTTGTCTGAGGTCGGCTTCTTATGGCTAGCTCTGTGCTGATATTGATCTTTGCTAGGCTTGTTCCTTGGTTTTGATAATCCCATTTGAGAATTCCTGCCGTTTCTCCCTTGCGGTAGAATTTCCCCAAGGCTTGCGCCGATATCCTGTTGATTTCAATCCTTGGTGCTTTCTCTTGTGGCGGCTTTTTCTGGTCTGTGCTGCCGAACCCTTTGGTTTCTCTGGTGGTCGTGGTCAGGTTCTCCACTTCTTGGAGTTCCTCTTCATTTGATTTTTTCGATAATCAATTGTGTGATTTTATCGCCTCTTTTCACCATATAGTCTTTGTTGTCCTGGTTGACCATGACCACCTTCAATTCACCTGTATAATTGGCGTCTATTACTCCAGCATTGGTAGTGAGTCTGTGTTTGACTGCAAGACCGCTGCATGGTGCTATACGCCCATAGGTTCCTTGAGGTAACTCTATGGCTATATCTATTGGCACAACTTCCTGCCCCTTGGCTGATATCTTGACTTCTGCATTGGTGTATAGGTTGTGTCCTGCCGCCATCTTGGACCCTTTGGTGGATATCTTTGCTTCTTGGCTTAACTTTTTGACTTTGGTCCTTGGGTTCTTTCTTGGTTGAACTTGATTGAACTTCGTATCTAAGTTCTCTTGGATCGCTTCTTCTTCAGGGGTTGAGTAAATTACCGGCGAGCTGTTGAGACACCATGTCGTACATCGTTCATTGGTAAACGCAACCTTTCCTTCTTCCCAACTGATGGTGGGGTTGTGTTGTCGTAACCATAGCATCCCTTGGATTATCTCAAGATGTTGCAGATTCACCACTTGGAAGGTCGCCACTTCCCTATGATTTCCAATGTTCATAGGTACTTGCACTATATGGGTAATTGGCCCTATATCACTGGGTTTTCCGTCTGCGAGGTAAATCTGCCTTTCCTTCTTCGTTTTCTTGGTTTTTAACTGATGTTTTTTGCAGATTTCTTCATCTATGAAGTCTTTAGTTGCTCCTGAGTCGAGCATCGCATGTATCCTGCTTGCTTGTTTTTTGTCATTGTATATTGTAGTTTCGATCATGATCTGATCATTGTCATAATTGTTTCTTTTCTGACTTAAAAGAGTGTAGTAGTTGGCCGTCGAGATGGGTTTATCTTTCGGAGGGTCCCGCAGACCATCTATTGCTGGGGACCTTCGTCTTTTGCCCCCGTTTCGTATTTGTCTTCGATATTGATTTCCCTTATATTGCTGCGGGTTTAGAATCTAGTGCTTGGCCTGGTGTTCTGTTGACTTGTTCCTTGATTAGGGTTGGCCAGTCGTCTGCAATCCTTAATCATGTGCCCTACTATTCCGCATTTTAGGCACAAATTATTGTTTAGCCTCCTAAGGTATTCGTCTCTTCCGAGGTTGAGCAACGGTCTTTTCCTTGTTGTGTCCAGGTCCATTGCATCGCCTCCTTACGTGGTGGTCCTATAGGTCCCATTCTGGTTCCTGGGGGTGTTTTGGTTTTTAGTGTATGTTTGGTTAGACTGGGTTGAGGCTGGCTGAGTCTTTTGTATCCAGTCTAGTTATCCAAATTGAATTTCTTTTCGAATGGCCCAGTTGGCCATGGCTTCTGTAGTCGTGAACCTTTCCTCGCTCTATCTCCAGGCTTCTTGATAGGTCCTCTTCAGACCTTTCATGAACCACCTCATTGCTGTTGCTTCGTCACATTTGGCATCATATTGGAGAAGTCTAAACTCATACCAGCAATCTGTAACATTCTTTGTCCCTTGTCTGAGGTCTTCCAATTTTGTTCCGTGCTGATTGGCTCAGTTCCATATTCATAAACTGGGCTTTGAATA
Source organism: Tuber aestivum (assembly GCA_900010015.1). Taxonomy (NCBI): domain Eukaryota; kingdom Fungi; phylum Ascomycota; class Pezizomycetes; order Pezizales; family Tuberaceae; genus Tuber; species Tuber aestivum. Next base: position 42,577 of record LN891045.1, read on the forward strand.
TAGTCTTGAAGCTGCCCCAAGTTGTCCATGGTATGGGTGTCTGACTGAGCACTATAGGAGTAACCCACTATAGGGCCGCTCCTTCGAGTAGCGTCAAGGTGTAACAGTAACGGGGGCTCCCTCAGGTAGATGGCTCCTAAGGATGCGACCGCACCAAACTTCGAATCTCTCGAACACAGCTCTTGCAAAAGTGTAAAGAATAAAAGTAATCGGTAAAACTTAATATCGTTAAGCTCAGGCTTATCTCAATTAAAGTCTCTCGAGAGGATGTCGATTCTGTCGGGGTAGGAGAGTTCTCGTATAATCTTTAAGTAGTCAGACTTATACCAAAAACTCCCCCATCAGGTTACCCCGACCAACGTGAGTATACCCTTCTCCGTAAGGGTTGCCCCGGCACCATTACCGTGTCCCCAAAGGGCTATAGGTGTCAGCGCACTCTAGCAGAAATCTCCCATATGCACATCAGTTCCTGCGAGGTGTTTACCAATACACCTGCCGGAGGGAAAACCTCTGCACATCGGTGTCTCGTCAGTGGCTAACTGTCGAGACCCTTAGGAAAGCTAACTAAATGACTCTCTTCCCATATGCTATAACCTATGCAAGCACTCGTAGACATCAGCTGTCTTCCGGCTAAGTTCTATCTTTCTTGATTGCGAACTTAGGGGGTCTACAACGCTCCCTCGGAGAGCTGTGTCGGCGGCGGGACCCATAGGCGCTACCCATGGTCCCTTACCCCCGGCACACCACTCACCGTGATAAGTGTTATGCTATTAGAGTCTTCAAACAACCCACAAAGAGCCTACGGCAAAGGGGCACGTGTAGGCTTGATTGGTGTAAACCTTCCCAGATGTCTCCAGCACTACCCGGGACTACTCTGGGGACCCTTCCGGGCAGCTCACGCTAACTCCGTCAGTTTTGGTCCGTTTTACTCCGTTCTTTTTGGAGAAGGTACCTGACCTTGTCACCTTGGCCCCCTTATATATCCTGCGAACAGGTTCCGGTCGGACGGACGGCGACGACGCATACAGTGTTATGGACATGTCTTCATAGATTCCATTTAACTAGCATAACGGCAACTCCACCCATTTTGGCCCATGACGCCCGGGGCGAACCCTGGGGCCGCAGGTACCTGTTAGGAATAATTCTACCAAGTTACAGCTTGTTCGGAGCACTATAGCTCCTCCCGTAGTCTTCCGATCAAAGTGCAATCAAGTGCCCGTCGATCGTCATTGCGTAACAAACAATCCTAACATTTCCCGAAATTCTTCCGAGAACATTTCCGACGGAAGGTAGGGTAATAGTGTCCCAAAGGTAGGATAAGTATGTCCATGGTGACACGAAACCGGTCTCCATGGTAGGGTAACGTGACCTCCTTAGGCAGGGTAAACTCACCCGGCCTTCAAACCTATCCATAGGCTAGAATGGGCATTGTCACATTATAACTACTACTTAGGTACACCTATTCCTTAAGTACCTTCTGTTCTTAGAGATTTCCGGACCATCAGATATCTCTTAGATATGCGCCTGCATATCCGCCTCGTCTACCATCTGACCTCTTGGTCTTATGTATGGGCGTAGACGTAGGTTACCATAGCTCTATTTCGTAGGGTCGTTACATCACTCCCCTCTTCTCTAAGGACCGACCTGGTCCGCTAACGTCGTCTTTTATTTCCCCGGTTCGGTTCGCCCTCAACCCTATGGTATCTGGGTTTATGGGGATACTGATGGTGAAAATCCTTTATGGCCTGTAAGCCAGTGTCTTCCAGCATCTCATATGGCTCCCAAGAGTTCTCCTCTACGCCATAGCCTTCCCATGAAACTAGGTACTGTACGAAGCGATTTGGAAATTTCGCTTTCATATTACCGTACCATCGACTGTCTATGACTGCCTCGATAACATAACTGGGCTCATTGTCTACTATCTCGGGGACTGGGACTTCTTTAGTCCTTCTGCCACTTGGGTCCTCTCGATAGGGTTCTAAGAGTCCGACATTGAATACTGGATGGATTGACCAACGGGCAGGCAATTGGAGTTCGTAAGCGCGGTTACCGATCTTTCGCTTGACCACAAAGGGTCCAAACATTCGGTGGTCCAACTTCTCCATAGGTCGCTTAGTACGGATGTTCTTTCGATTTAGCATCACGCGATCAGCCTTTTTTGCCCTACCATTTGTGACATCTTCCATCGTAACATATTCAGGTGATGGCAACCGTTTCTGGTCATGCCACTTCCTTTGTCTCTCTTGAGCTCGCTTAAGTGTATCTCGGACTTCTTGCCAGACACCTTCCCAATTCCTTACCAATAGCTCGCTACTGGGGTGAACACCTTGTTGCTCTGAGACGGTACCCGACCAATTGGTCCGTGGGTTGAAACCATAGTTGATCTCAAATGGAGATAATCTAGTTGACTCAGAGGCTGATGTATTGTATGCATATTCCGCCAAAGGTAGTAGCGATGCCCAATCATCTTGTTGGTAAGAACAATAACTTCTTAAGTATTGCTCTAAGGTCTGGTTCACCCGCTCAGTTTGCCCATCGGTTTCAGGGTGGAAAGCGGTTGATAACCGTAGTTTCAATTGCAATTGTTGCATCAGGCTTATCCAAAACTTGGATGTGAATCGACTATCACGGTCGAAGATAATAGATTCGGGGAGACCATGGAGTCGCCAAACTTCCTTCAGGAATATCAGAGCCAGATCCTTGATAGGGATCTCTGTGGCCAAAGGTATAGAGTGTGCCATCTTTGAGAATCGATCCACGATAACCCAAATTTTTGTACAACCTTCTGATTTCGGTAGTGCAACTATGAAGTCCATTGAGATATCCATCCACGGTCTCAAGGGTACGCCAACAGGTTCCAATAGACCAAACTTCTTATGCTTAACGGACTTATTCCGTTGACAGGTATCACATGTACGAACATAGTCCGTAATGCTCTCATCCATCTTAGGCCAAAAGAAGTTAGCCCTAACCCTTCCTACCGTCTTATATGTCCCAAAGTGTCCCGCAATACGGGAGTCATGTTCAGCTTCCATGATCTTATCCTTCAAACCCTGTGAGTCTGGAATGTACCACCTGTTCTTATACAGAAGGAGGTCTCTTTCTATCGTCAGATTTCGGTCGACTCCTTTGTCTTCCGCTAACACAGCCTTTAAGTCCTTCATATAGATAGGATCCTGTTTCGCAGCAATTCGTAATACATCCAAAAATGCTGATTGTAACAGGTAGCCTTGACAGGCTGCCAATGCTTGTGGTCATAAGAGGTCTCGCTCCTGTCCCACAATCCATTGTCCTGGGTGAAAAAATGGCTTTGGTGTCTCTGATAGAGAATCACTCCCCCCTTCAGGGCGGTGGTCTCCACGCCTTGACAGTGCATCAGCCTTCGTGTTCAACCTTCCTTCACGGTAAACTACCTTGAAATTGAACGGTTGCAGGAATTCTGCCCAGCGATGTTGTCGGCGGTTGAGGGTCTTAGTACTATTAAAGTACTCCAAATTCTTGTGATCGGTATAGACCGAGATTTCACCCTCTACCGACCGAAACAGATGTTCCCATTCCTTGAAAGCTGCAACAATAGCAGTCATTTCCTTGTCATGTACATCATAATTTATCTCCGCTGGGTGGAACTTCCTACTATGAAAGGCCACCGGGTGCCATTTCTCATCTTCGCAAAATTGAGACAGCACGGCACCCAAAGCAAAGTCACTTGCATCCGTCTCCAACTTGGTTTGACGGGTGGAATCGAAGTGTGCTAGGATTGGTCCCGAAGTGAAGGCCTTTCTTAACTCAAAGAATGCCTCGCTACAAGCAGGGGTCCAATCAAATTTGACATCCTTCCTAGTGAGGTCCGTCAAAGGCTTCGCTATCTTGCTGAAACCTTCTATAAACCTCCTATAGAAGTTGGCGAAGCCCAGAAAGCTTTGGACTCCGACGACATTAGTCGGCTTCTTCCATTCCAAGATGGAATCCACCTTTTTGGTGGTCATAGATATCCCTCTTTCGGATATCCTATAACCTAGAAATTCTATCTCACGTCTGTGGAAGAACGACTTCTTTATGTTTGCACATAGTCGGTATTCTCTAAGTCTTTCCATTACGCGCCTAACCAACGAGACATGTTCTTCAATGGTCTCTGAATAGATCAGGATATCGTCCATATAGGCTACGACCCCTTCTCCCAGCATATCTCGAAATATGTCATTTATCATGCTCTGGAAGGTGGCGGGTGCGTTACATAACCCAAAGGGCATCACCTTAAAATGATGTAATCCCAATTCGCTACGGAAAGCCGTGAGTTCCTCATGCGAGTGTGTATCTCCGGTAGCCTTCTTGGCCATCCTGATTCCCCAATATCCATTTTTGAGGTCCATCAAAGTATACACTGTGGCTTTGGAAAGCCTTCCTCGCAGTTCATTCATTAACGGGAGAGGATATCTGTTCTTCACCGTTATTTTATTGAGCCCTCGGTAATCTATTACCAGTCTCAGTGTGCCATCTGGTTTTGGCACGAACAGTATAGGAGCGGAGGATGAGGAAGTAGATCTTTCTATCTTCCCTGTTCGCAACATCTCAGTTATGAACTCCTTAAGTGCTTTTCGCTCCTTTTCTGATATCGGATAGATGGACCCCCAAGGTGGGGTGCTTCCGGGGATCAATTCGATCCTGTGATCGTACTTTGTATGTTCCGGTAACGCATCTATCCTTTCTTGGCTGAAGATATCACCAAAATCCTTATACTCCGGCGGGAGTTGGATCGTGACATCTCCTCCTCTCTCATCGGCAAACTCTACAGTTCCTAGAAAATATACATTTTCTGGATCTTCTGCCAATAGCTCCTCATCCGACATGTATACTAACCGCCTCTGCTCCGTAAGACAATTTGCCTTACAGAAATCTGAGCGCCAGGTCAGGGATCCTACTTTCCAATCTATGTTGGGGTTATGATCTCTCAGCCACGACATTGGGAGATAGCCGTCGACTCTTCTGTCGGCAATATCAGCTACCTCAAAGCGCATACCATTTACATGATCACCGATCTTCAAGTCTAATGACTTGGTATAATGAAGACCTGATCCTGGTATATTGTTTCCGCTTGCATCCTTAATCGGAATATGGATCCTTTTCTTCACACAAGGAGTTTGGGTACTCTTGACCCATTGACTACTTAGTACGGGGCCCGTTGCTCCACTATCTAATAGCAATAGTGCTTCGGCACTTACTTGCCTACACCCTTTGCGCCAATCTAGTTTCACCCTTAAGTGAATTGATTTGCTATGTCGGGGTGGGCTCGAGTGCCTCGCCTTCTTTCGCTGTCTTATCGTACTCATTCTTGCTAGTCTCTTGCCTTTCGACACAAGAGCGGCCACAACGGGTCGGTAAACGTTTTCAAGAATTGTTTAATCAATAAAGGGATTGGAGTGCTGTTTACTATCACGCCAGCATGATTTCGGGTATTAAACCCTCCTCAGGTAAACTTGAAAGATAACTTTTATTCTAGACTAATGACCCGAACCAATTCCAACCGTACAAGACAACTAACCCATATAAGACAAGAAAATACATTTGCTCTCCGGAGACGTCCAGTCAACCGGTGCCAAACAGGGCATCTTTGTGCCCTATCCGAATGTCGCGCGGTTCCCATTTTCCGAAGCGACCCCTCGGAGCAGAATGCTTATCCAAAGAAAAACCTGAAAGTAATTCCCTCAGAATGTCCAATATGCAAAAAACATAAGAAATAACAAAACCCAAGAACTAAAGGAAAAGACCAAACAACGCGTGCGACCGTAACATCTATCTGAGCAGATAGTCTCTCAATACTCCTGTATTAGGGACTTTGTCAGGACTTAAGAGCTAGTCAACGCGAATTGGTTCTTACCTTAATTCGTTCCACTTGAGTGGCTATCCTTCCTTCAAGATCTTCATGGATCTAGATAGGTCAGCCTATGTCATCTCCTTCTTAGGATTAGGTTCTTACCTTCACCGAGGTCCGTATCAACCTCCATAATCGTAGGAGAGGGTTTGCGAGCTTCTAAAAGCTTGGGACCTGAGGGCGGCGGACGAGACGCTTCAATACGCTTTAGTCGTTTATTGCCCTTTGTCGAAGATTCTGCCTTTGGTCGTGACCGTTTCACTCCCGCAGTATTCTTCACGGCATAAAGAACTGGGGATGTCATCGAGCACTGTCTCCAGAAGTGTCCTTCCTTCCCACACTTAGTGCATTGCTTATTGTTGCGTCGTTTATCAGTCAGGGTCTGCGGGATGCCTTGATGAGCAATAGCGTACTCAGACGTCCCAGCCTGCTTCCCAGCGCCAACATTAGCGGTCTTCCGCGGTTTGTTGTCCTTCCAACCCGAACCCTTTTCCTTCTTCTTAAACCTGCCAGTAGGTTTAGAAGTTTCCTTTTCTCTCTTCTCTCGTGGTTTTGATGGCTTGTCGTCAATGAGATGTCCGAAACGCTTGTCATCCTCTAAGTTATGACCGACTTGTCGGAGTAGATCCAAGTAGTTGTTGAGGCTGTTGGGGTGAGGGGTTTTTAATGCCCACGCGGCCCGAAGCTTCGGCGTTATCCCAGCCCTGACCTTGTCCTTAACCTGTTGATGGTCTGTGTAATTCAGCTTGTACATCAGATCAATAATCCTATCCAGGTAAGGAGCGCTTTGGTTTGGTTTCATCACCAAGTCATTCCACTCGAGGAGATTTGTATCCCGATTCACATTATCACCTCCGTGACTCTGCTCTAACCGTTCACGGAAACCTTTCCATGTCCGGAGCGGCCCTTTCTTGTTGAATGGGATTCCCGCTCTTTTCGCAGCTTCACGCTTAATGTGAGAGTGTATCCCCAGGTACCAGTTGCGAGCTTCGTTTTCGAGAAGAGGTATGACCAAGTTGATCTTATCCATGTCCGTCAGACGGCAGTCGGAAAAGTATTCGAACTTGACTTCGACCAGAGTCAGAAAACTAGCCAGATCCGAAATCACTCCCTTAAATGTGGGAATGCTGCTTAGCTTCTCCGGCTTCCTGCGACTTGATGAAGACGAGGAACGAGATTGGTTTTACAACCGCTCTCGTAGTGCATCTGCCCGACGGTCATATCGGTCTTTCTTCTCATCGCTCAAGCCATTGCGACTTGGTCCCAAATAGGGTGTGATATCAGGTAGGGAGTCGGCGTCATCATTAGAACTGTCATCAGGATCGGAATCACCCGGATCTCCTGCGCCAGCTCCAAAGAATCCACCACTAGGAGGTTGGTTACCACCTCCACTACCTCCGGCGTTACCACCGAAAGTTTCCCTTGGTCTCTCATAGCCCTCAAATTGCTCGTCTCGACCACCACGATTCCCGTCATCCGGAGGACCCCCTCCTGACGGTGCTTGTGGCGGCACTGAGCCTGCTGGCTGGTTACTCCCCG
>LN891045.1:73284-237092 GCA_900010015.1 Tuber aestivum
AATACAGCCAAGATCGTTCCAGTGACCAACCTATTTTCTCTTAGCTGATGAGACCAGCATCATTATTACAGTATTTTATGTAGGAACCGGCACCGATATACAGCTATTCTCAGGTGCTATTGTCATTTTCCGTCATTTCTCAGGGTAAAAAAGCTCCTATCCAATCTCTAGCGCCAATACCTGCATAGCGAGTTTGGCGAGTTTTTGCGGTATGTCTGTCTAACAAGAAATCCTTTTATTGTACTAGTGCTTTAGTTTATTCCCAATCCAGCGATAGAGAAAACTAGCTGGAATCCTGCTGTTTAGGGGAAGTCTTATCTTCTATTCAGCTCTCCGTTCCAATAGACCTTACTTCCGATAGACTTACGGGAAGTCCTCCAATATATCATACTCAATCAGAGGTCATTCATCCACTATCGGTTAGCGCCCGGGTTAGGTAAGAACCGCCACGATTTAGTATACTCATCCATCGTAGCCGGAAACAGGAGAACGGGACACCTTGACACTGGGACGCGAGTGATTGGTAATGATCAAGTATCCAATTCCTTTTAATTCATGCTAATTTAGACTACGGTACAGTAGTTATCATAACTCTTCAAGTATATATCAACCCATCCATCAGAGCACCGTTTCCTCATACGTCCTACCCTACACCACCTCCAAAGTAACGCAAAAGAAAGAAAACAAATGGACAAGACCAGACCAGGCCAGCATGCATGAGGAAATGCGAACAAAGCAGAAAAAACAGGGGAAAAAAGCAAACTCCGAAGCCAATCAATCTCCCAACCTGCCCTGAACACCGATTTTCTGTTATTTTTGTAGTTTTGTCGTTTGGTGATTTTTGCACGTTGAAAGGAGAAAACGAAAAAGAGAATGCAAACACGGGTAAAGTGAAGTGGGCCAGCAGCGCAAGTATAAAGGATGAAGGGGGAATAGAGAAGGTCGATTATACTCCGCCCACCTCACCAACTCCTACAAACTCCTTTACCGCTTTGCTCGTACCCTCCTTTGCCAAGCCCGCTCCCGCAGGCGGTGGTTGTGGGGATAGCGAAGGAGTGGAAGCAGAATCGACCTTCTCCCTCCTCAGTGGCTCTGGGGGGAATGGCGGCGGGGAGGGGGTGGATAACCTCATGCTAACCGGGGACTGTGGGGCGTCGGTCATCAATGCAGACCTCAGAGAGACGGTCTTCGAGACTGATCCTGAGGACGGGAGTGGGGCTGAAGCTGGGTCCTTTTCTTACACAATTGTTAGAGAATCACGCATATATGAATTATTTTGTGAGGGGAGCTCACAGGGGAAGCGGCCAAGCCCCTCTGTATCGCAAGTTTCCTCACCGCCTCCTGTTTCCCCCCAATCTCCAATTCACCATGTTCCCGGGCGGTTTGTTCTTCGAGGCGCAGTGCGTCACCGTCCGGCGGTGGCGGTGGGGATGGTGATTCCTCGTCTCGGGAGCAGACAACGACTAGATTGTCGTCTGTGGTATTACCAAGGAAGTCGTCGCCGATAGGTATTGCGTCGTCGTCGTCCTCGCTAGGCCACAAGTCCCCCCGACTACGCAGACTCTCGCCGGCGCTTTCGCCGGAGCTATTCGTAGCGCTGCGCCTTCGTCCCCCGCCAGCCTCTCCTCTTCCACCTCCGATGCCGGGGCTGATCGAGCGGTCCCGACCAGATTCTTCCTCTACGGCTGTCAGGCCGGTGTTGCGCTGTGGGTGTTCTTGAAGGTTTGCGGCAGAGGGTTTATACCGCAGGCCACGGCCGCGGAAACTTGCGAAGCGGGCTAGGAAGCCGAACATACTTGTCGTGGGTATCACCGTAGGATCCGATTCGTTTGGCAAATTACACTTCCTCTTCCCGCTGAGGGCTCCAACGGCACTTGTTGATGCTGAAGATCCGTAGTACATTCCCCCTCCAGCCCCCCGATACCCACCACTGCCACCGCTTCCACCACCGCCTCCGTCTCCAGCTCCACTGCCAGCGAGTAACCGATCTAACTCATCATTCCCCCAGGCCAGAAACCCACCACCCCGCCGGGACGTCTCCTCATCCGAGTAATCGTCGTAATCATAGAACCCAAAAGGGTACTCGCTGCGTCCGCCCCGTCTGTGGTGATGTGTATTGTGTGGCCGTTGCTGGGGTAGGCAATTTGACAAAGAGGCTAGACAAGGGTCCAAACATGACTTTGCAAACGTGAAGCAGCCCGTGCGAGCGTTGTCCGATGCGTTCTCGAGAGAGGTCGAGATGCGGTTTAGTGATTGGCGGATGCGGGGGTCTGTACGCATTTTGACTCTTTTCTCCTTTTCCTTCCTTCCCCCCTTTTCGCTCCCGACCGTAGGTGTGCGTGTGTATCGTATCTCGATCTACGATGGATGAATGGAAGACGTAGTGGGAGCAGCAGTGGGGGGGGGACTGTGATTGCGATGTTATTTTTTTGGGTTGTTTGGTTGGGAGGAGGAGGGGGGAGTGGTGGTGGCTGGTTGGTGGAAACGGTAGTTCTTGGAGTGAGGTTTTTGTGGATTAAGGTTAGCTGTGCTCTCACAGCCCTGCCGCTGTCGGATAACTTGGTTCGAGTATAAGTTACCCGCGTCGTTGAAATGATCGCCGGCTAATGGTTAATGCCGAGTATGGCACGTCGGACGGGGGGGCACAAGGGGGGGGTCGATGTTCGAGCTTTGAAACCAAATCTTGAGATGGGGCCAGGATGGGGTGAGAAAGAAGGAAGGAAGAGAAAAAAAAAAGGATTAAACCTAGTCGTCGCGGACGTTGATAGCGTAATTAAGAACAAGTCCAGCAGCGGTAACATTCAATGGTTTGTGAAATCGATGTTCTTCTCCCATCACCATCATCATCATCATCATCATCATCATCATCATGTTCATCACAAAGCACCGCTATTCTTGTTGAGGCTGAAAAGAAAAGAAAACAATAAAAAACGCAGCTGAATGAGAGGGAGCGCGGAAGGGAAAGGAAGGGAGGGAAGGGTGGATTGGTTCGAAAGGGATGTATGTAAGCGAAGCAACCGACGCCTTCCATTCACCCATTCCAGAAGGGAAATGGCATGCCCAACCCAACCAACCGGTTCATTGCTCCTCCATTTGCTACACAAAGCCTACCTTCTTCTTTGTTTCCGAGTGACATTGCGAGTACCCGGGGGTACTGTACCGGTACCGGTATTGTCTCCCGACAGAGATATATCACAAAAGAGAAGAGCGGAAAAAAGTGAAACCTCCTTGAACGTGTATGATAAACCCCGTTACCCGGAGCCTTTTTTTTTCTTTTTTTCTTTTTTTTGCTTTTCCGATCCTTCATCATATCATAATTATCGCATCATACAAGTATCATATCATAAGAAAAAGCCCTACGGTGCTGTACTGTACAGTACTATACTAGCACGAGTACCGGTACTGGTACCGGCACCGGTGCTCCAGTACCGTACCTCCCTCCCTCCCTTCCTCCCTCCCGTTCGTCAACCCGCACCCTCCTCGATCCGTAGATTTGAGTCCTCGATCCCTGACAACTGCCTACGGAGCGTAGGGAAGAAGAAGCAACTACTATGTGGTAACAGTATGGTATGATACAGTACTGTACGGTTGCGGACGGGAAGAGAGGGACCGCGAGCGAGATGGTGGAGATGGGCACATACCGGTACCGTGCTCAGATTGTATCGTGCCGAATTATTACGGTAGGGTCTAGCTTGTATCGTATCCCTTTTTTTCTTTCCTTCCTCCCCATCTCTATACTGTGTGTGGGTGGGTGCCCCGTAGACTAGCATGTACTCGAGTACAGTGTCGTGCCGGTACAGTGCATGCTCGGCGGGATCGGAAAACCAGCGCTGGAATCAAAATCCAAGGGAGGAGAGGTACCGGTTGCTGCTGTGCGTAGTCTGGGTCGATCAATAGGGTTCAATTGAGGAGTGAGTAAAAAAGTGAAGGAGGAAATACCATCAGCAACAACTTACTGTATCAAACCTCGTTGCTGCTCCAGCTGTCCATCCGCTGCTACGGCATGATATGCACACCTCCGATCAAAAAGATCAGAAGGAAAAAGAAAGATAAGGGAGAAGAAAGGAGAAAAAGAAAAAAAGGCATTCTAGATTACGGCAACTTGCTGGGGTGCAGCACAGTACAGCAGACAGCTCATAAATGCTTTGTCTATCTGCCTGTGCTATCATACGGGAGCATTCATAATCCCGGTGGGGAAAAAATTAAAATAAAATTTACACCTCTTGTATTTTTTTATATATATTATTATACTGGTGTACGATACAGTAGGGTAGTCCCGATCAACCCGTCTGCCTCCTGCTCCCCTCCTCTTATTCGCGATTGCCGATAATGAGCGCCCGAGAAGACGCACAGTGTTCAGGGATAAGTTTTTTTTTTCCTTCTCCCCCCGCTTTCATTAACTGTTCAATGCCTTACATGCCAACATCCAGATAGAGGGGGATCTGGAGGGAAGTAAAAAAAGAAAAGAAAAAAGGAAATAAGAACCTGGGAAGGGGAGAAGTTCGGAAAGGGGCGCTAAAGACACAGGGGAATACGGTAGCTGGTGGAACGGAGGTATGGATCAAGATGGTGGTAAAGAAGAGATGCGAGCCTGGTGAGTAACTCAACCGAAAAACTATTATCATATCGTACCAAAATGGGGACCGAAGGGAAACGGACAGAAGACCACCCTTCTCATTTTGGGCAGAATGGGCGGGTACCACAAACCTTTAATATGGACCGAGGAGGTTAAGGGGAAAGAAGAAAGAAAGAACCGAGAAAAGGAGTCCCGCACTATCAGGGGCACAGAGGGAGACAAATGAACAAAACGTGACAAAAAGGATATGCATATAGAGGAGCGTATGAGAGGCGATCATAAGAAAAAACATAATTGTAGCCATGATTCAAGAAAACAAAGAGCAAAGAATAGACTGGTAACGCCTCGCCTCGGTTTCGCCAAGTATGTTTTGCGCGCCGTTCGATCTCCATTCGCCTACGTTTAAGCATGGGATGATGATCCGTGATTCGGTGTCGGCGCTGCCCTTCGGACGGGCTCGAAGTAAGGGTGGGCCATGGCCTCCTTTGCGGTCAGGCGTTCCTGAGAACCAAGACCCGTCAGTATCATCAGGGGGATGTAGAATGTGACTAGGAATATACCTGATGATCATATCTCAACAATTTGTCTAAAAAGTCAAGAGCGTCATTGCTAACGAAACGTTGGTTATCGGCATTAACGAATTGGTGCCAGCTCTTCTTAGGGAATCGTCCTAGGATATCGTCGTACTGGGTATCGAGCTCAATGTCGTATTTGTCGAGGTAGTCGAATAATTCCTCCGTCCCTAGGACCTTTGCAATCTTCACGAGCTGGTCCGAGTTAGAGTTACCATGGAAGAAGGGCTCCTTGCGGAAGATCATCGACGCGAACATAGCACCCAGAGACCAGAGATCGAGGGAATAATCGTATTCCTGATAATCAACGAGCAGTTCCGGACCTTTGAAATATCTCGATGCAACGCGGACATTGTATTCGGTCCCGGCGTGGTAGAATTCGGCGAGACCCCAGTCGATCAACCTCAGCTATTGGCGCAACCATCAGCTCTCTGCACGCATCGGGCGCGTTTGGGATTTGTGAAACCAACCTTCCGCTTCTCGTGGTCAATCATGACATTGTGGGGCTTGACGTCTCTATGCATGATACCCTTACTATGACAGAAGTCGAGTGCCTAAAGGATTCCGAAGGTTAGCTGCCACCAAAAACCTCCCGATCCGCGTTGACACCTCAGAGGACGCTAACCTTGAGCAGCTCGTAGATATAGTAGCGCACATCGTAATCCTGGAACTTCGGGTAGAGGCTACGAAAGTCGGTGTTGTTTATGTACTCGAATATTAACGAGGGTGTCTTACTCTGATGTGGTAGAACATCGACGTTAGAGCAGCTCATACGTAATACCAATTAGAACCGGGCCAAGGCAACAAACCTGAGGATCCCTGACAACATCTAACAGAGCGACGATGTTCGGACCTCCGGAGAGATTCTGCAGGATCTTGATCTCGCGCTTAATCTTCTTCTTCTTGACCGGCTTCAGAACCTTGATAACGGTTTTCTGGTAATTTGTGATGTTTATTCCCTCGAACACTTCCGAGTATTTACCTCGACCTGCGGTAGGGGGCCAGGCAAAGGAATATATCAGCAAAGCCGGGTTCGGAAAGCGGCAGGTTCTGAGGAATAGAGAAACTAACCAATTTTGCGCACGACTTCGTAGTTCTCAAGAACACCCCACTGAATGTTGACCGAGTCATAGTCCCAATATGCTCTAGGCATATGCTGATTGACCTGCACCGTGTTTAAAACTGCGGATTAGCCACACGTTCTCAATTTTCCCTGTTACCTCCGTAGCAAAAATATCGCGTCCGGGACTACTCGAGCATTGTTATGTCGTAGTCTCGCTTGCGACATCGAATTTCCGGCAGGGGATTAGAAAAGTTAGAAAACAACCAGGGGTGTTACATCAGCATAAACGCGAGCCATTGTCTTGACTCCGCAACGAAAGGCCCGGAAGAAAGGTATAGGAGATAAGTTTGGTGACTATTTTAGAAATCGGGATAAAGGGTAGCGGGGGGGCGGAGAAGTTGACGCCGCGATGGGGGATTGTTGGTGTAGTAGCGGTGATGGCGGGAGAAAAATGAAGGAGGGAGAGGTGGATTTAAGCACGGTAGATGCTAACACGCAGAGCGGAACAGAACTGCAGGTGATGGTTGAGGGTACGGAGGAGGTGGTGTTACGGTGGAGCTGGGCCGCGCTCTGTTTGATAGAAGGAGGGGGCAGAGGGGTGTGCGGCAACACCAGTAGTCATGGAAGGGGGGTGGGGGGGAGCGTTGCGAGGTGGGAGGAGGAGGTGATGGTGGTGCGAAGAGGGATCTCCAAGGGAAAGTTGGTACAAGCCCTTGCGAGAAGGGTAAGACAACGACGACAACCTAAACCGAAAGTCTACAAGGGTGTGGGGCGCCCGGCAGTGCGTTCACTTCATCTTCCGGAAACTATCATAATTCGAATATCCTGTGTAATCAGGGCTCAGCAACAGCCAAGTTTCTTCACGAACCATAGAATGTTGTGCCCCGCGGCATGGCCAGGAGTGGAGCTTCCACCAAGAGCACCAGGAGCACATAAAGTGAAAGAGGGGGTGGATATATGGAGGTAGGAAGAAAGTAAAATCGAGTCGGCCTTCACAGCTTCGTTCTGTTTAGAATTTCCCTTCAGAGCATGGCATAGCAGAGTATCATTGGAGCGGTTTCGACAGTTCACCAGTGTCGTTCTTCCGTTCGCACAGCTTCTCCCGCAAAGAAGCGGGCATGGTCACGACATATCGTCGAACGCATTATATTGGCCCCACCGTACCGGTTCCGGGACTGGAGCCCACGGTCAAACCAAGACATATCTAACCGTCGTGGAGAGCTGCCATGATAGCGGCACCCGGTAGGCAGGCAGGAAAGAAGGAAAAAATAGATACGTATAAAAATTTACTGTACAGCGCAGCAATCGTCCCAACTTCTCTGGGTTAATATGTGGCTCCTTATGGAATGGTGGGGAAGGGAAAGTGCTAGAGATTACCGGTACTTGTATGTGGTCAGAAGTGTTGCGGCGATAACCTAAAATCACACCCCCGCGCTGCAATCAGAGAACCGGCCAAGAGAAGGGTGGGGTCAAAAGAGTCAGCGATGGACACGGTGGCTCGAATACCGGTACCGCTATCCTCGCTATTTCCCAAGCTTTCTGCGACTGTATGATACCCTCTCACAGCAGATGCGGTTCCGGAGAGGATTCGATAACAAAATGATATGACTCTCGTTATACTCGGGTAGCTATATTCTGCGGGGGTTTCCAGCTTATGCTTGGATGGCATTGGGGCCTGGGGTGATGGATGACCTCTTGGCATCGTATGGAGTCGAATGTTAAGAAGAGGTAGCCTCATATCATACTGGTACCGTAGCCTACTCGTACAGCCGGTGAAGCCCACGCCGTTGAGGCTCTTTACTGGCGTGACAAGTTCTACTTGTGCGGTGCCGGTACGATACCGGCGTTCTTCTAGCGCGGCACCGGTACGCACAGTACACGTTCAACCCATTAGACTAAAGCCGCACATTCTCTCCCCCTCCCCAACACCCGTATTTTGAATCGTCCCGACCAATCCACACAAACCTCTCTGTGCCTCGACGTCTGGTTCTCCACCACTCAGATGTTCTACGACCTCAACGTTCCCTGGGCTCCCACTTCCCCGGATCTTCCGCGAACCGTGGCTTTCCTGAACGAGCGTAAGGCATCTCGTTTCTTCGGAGTTGGGATACCATTAGGAAACTGACCGTCGAGCAAATAGTGGGCTACAATGTGATTGCCTTATCCCATACCCACTCGGGGAAATTCCCGCAAAACCAAGTATGTGATTCCCCCCCCCCCCCCGCCACCACCACCGCTTCTGCCGTACTCGGGCTTCCCGTTTGTTCGTTTATCTATCCGGGGGGTCCCGCTAATACGTCCATTTTCTCTCCAGCTCAATCCAATCCCGGAGAATCCCTTTCCCAAACACCCGAACCTCCAAATACTCCGCCGAATAACGGTTATCCTTGGTGACCCCTCTCAGAACCACCGACTCGCCGCCCTAACCTCCGCCTATGACATTGTTGCTCTGCGGCCTACAAGCGAGAAGCATCTGTTGCAGGCCTGCAAGGAATTGGATTGCGACCTCATCTCTGTCGACCTCTCGCAACGCATGGGCTACCACTTCAAGCATAAGACGGTTGGACTGGCGATCCAGCGGGGGATATTCCTCGAAATAAACTACTCTGCTAGCATCAATGATATCACCGCACGAAGAAATCTGATAGGAAACGCAGCAGCATTAATACGAGCAACAAGAGGACGGGGAATCGTCATTAGCAGTGAAGCGAGGAGAGCTCTGGGCGTCAGGGGCCCATTCGACGTGATCAATCTCGCAACACTATGGGGATTAAGTCAGGATAAAGGCAGAGAGGCGGTGGATGGGCTTCCTCGTCTAGTGGTGGTATGGTCTCCCCCGGATTCTTATGTTTTGAGTATTGCGGACTGGACCGAGCTGATGTTACTGGCTAGGCACAAGCGAAATTGAGAAGGACTTCTTTCCGAGGTGTTATAGATGCTGTCGCCAACGAGCCTCCCCATGGAAATAAGCGAAAAGCAGAAGACCAAGCCGACCCATCAGATCAACCAATGACAGAAGCAAGCCCAAAGACAAAAGACACGGAGGCCCTACCAAAGCTATCCAAGAAAGCTCGAAGAGCCTTGGCCCGTGCGCCAAAATCATGAGCCACTCATCCTATTATTCAACAGGACTGTACTGCTGCCTACTGTATAACAGATGACTGAAAGATGGAGTCTGGTGCATGTTTGAATAGGTCCTTTAATAGATATCTCAAAGGTCAAATTTCAATTACAAAATCCAACCCTCTGTGCTGTCCAACCAACCCTCTTACGCATATGTCCCGGCACAGACCCGTCGAACTCTCCACACACACACAAGCTTTTGAGCCTCAATGCGCTCCCATCCCGTCATCCACCCCTTACCCATCCGGCCGCCTGTCATCCTGCGGGGTTGTGCCCTGGTTACCCGGATTGCGCGTTACTCCGTACAGTACATTTACGGCACGGGGCCGGCATGCTGCGAAACTACCGGTATAGTCTAGTACACTCGAGCACACTGTATATGCATGCATCCTCGTACAGCTTACATTGCAGCCTTTAGAGGAGCCTGGCGATGGCGGTGATGGTGAGTTGTCTAAGTGTGGGAGCGGCAGGAGGGTGATACCGGTAGGTTAGCTGGTGGATACTGTACTCGAGTAGTGGAGGGGGGTGGCCGGAAGCTCGGTTGTGAGTGGATAGAGAATTCTATTTATTTATTTATATATTTATCTATTTATTTCTTCCCTTTTACACTTCTCTAAATAATAATGGAGATTGGACCCTGGAGGTTGCATGTGCTCATCTGATGGGGTGGGAGGGGTGGTTTGGATGGTTTGGACGAGGTTTGAGGAGGGGGGAGAGGCGGTGTTCATGGTTGGGAAGTTTAACCATCGGGATATTGGTACCGGGCAAATCTTCCATGATGGGTGGAAGGTCGTGGAAGGGAAGATACAGGCGGCTAATGCCCTGGGCTCTGGTAGGAGATTCATTGTAGACCTGTGTGTCCTCTTTCCTGAGACGTCGCTAGGGGATGCATAAACACTTGCCCAGTCGGGCCTGGGGAGGCTGCGGAGATGCTGAGACTGCCGTAGCATCATATCATACTCCGATTAGCATGGGCTCGTTTTCCATGACCGAACATTTAGGATCTATAGTATGTCACTCGGACTCCGAGACAGGGTATTAACTTACTGTGGAGGGATACCGGTATATCATAGCCCGTCGAGGGTCCGTTTACCTACAGATGACTATCTAGTGGATGGAGAGGGTTACACCCGCACAGTGTCTGGAGGCGTTTGCCTTGAGTGCGAACAGTACCGTCTACTTCCACTTTATAAATTTCAGACGCAGATGGTCAGGTACGGTAAACGGGCCCTGAATGTAAAATACGGATGGGTTACCGTGTGGGCTGTTGCTCGTCAATGCCTTCGTCATTCGCGATTCGCGCGACTATTTCTCGAGGACCCACAACCAGATGACTTGAATGATCGCGTGAGGCCTCCGTCGGCAAACAAGCGATCCGCTGTTGAGACGTCCATATAAGCTTCGGATCGGGCTAGCCCTACCGCTAAGTGAAGGAGTCCCTGCGCTCATGGAATTTCCGGCTTCGAGATCCGCTAGCGGCCGATCTTGGCAGATAGAGGGGCACCAAGGACCCCACCTTATTTGAGCCGCAAGTATGATATGGCTGGGGAGGGAAGGCAACGTATCATACCGTGTGCACAAAAGTTTTTCCCAGAGGACCTGGCACTCGTAATGCTAGCTGCCGCGTAGTCGCTGTGTTTGTTATCTCTTCTGTTTCCCATACTCCCTCCTTTCCCCCTATTCACCCCTCATATCACCTTCTTTTCTTCGTCCTCCTCGCCCTCCCCCTCCTCTTCGATCTCGAAGTATTCCTATCTCTCTGCCGCCGCCGCCCGCTCCTTGCCCCTCCAGTGCGTTCTTCCTACAATACTGTACGCTTTGTGGTTTGTTGTAGTTGTAGGAAGGCTCCCCGCATAGGAACTAATCAGCCCTCCCCCCCCCAATCCTTCTCGCCAAAGGTGTCTGGTTTGTTCTACTTTGTAGTGCAGTTTCATCTGGAAAGATCCGGAATGGAGCCTCGATCGGGCCCGGAGGCTGTTGTGGAGGATTGGTCTGCTGTTTTTGTCCATGCCGGAGCCGGTTATCACTCCATTCCCAATGAGCCTGCTCATCGTGAAGCTTGCGCCTCGTTAGTAACCTGTCTCCTTCCCCCCGTTTTATTTAACCTGGTGAGGGGGACTGCTGCGCGATTTGAGGGTTTTCTAACTTCCAATTTTTCTCACAGGGCCTGCCGGGCTGCAATTGTGTTCCTCAAGAATGGCGGGTCCGCCACGGATGGCGTTGAAATGGCTTTGAAAAGCTTGGAAGATAATGAGATTACCAATTCTGGTTATGGGAGCAATTTATCTTTGGATGGGACAGTCGAGTGTGACGCCTCCATTATGGAGGAGAGTGGGCGTTCTGGAGCTGTGGGAGCTGTTTGGGGTAACTATTATCTTGATCCATTTGTAGGCCTCATTGGCTATTGCCTTTAGCGAGCTAACCGGTTCATAGCATTTAAAAACCCTTCGGCGCTCGCCCGCCTTGTCCTGGACAACACTCGTAAACCGCTATCACTTAAGAGGGTCCCTCCTATTCTCTTAGTCGGCCATGGCGCTCTTGCCTATGCGAAGGAACATTTGTTCCCCGAGGTTGATAACAAAGTGCTCGTTACTAGGCATGCACACGCTCGTTGGAACAAGTGGAGAAAGGAGCTTGATATATTGGAGCAACAGGAGCGGGCGACCAATAAGCGCCAAAGAGTGAACCGACGCCTCAGCCCTGCAGCCAAGCCGGCCGCGGAAAAAGCCGCTGTGAGGGCACCAATACATCCGGATAACGAGGATCTGGTTACAGATACTGTCGGTTGTATTTGTGTTGACCGTTGGGGAAATGTTGCTGCGGGAAGTAGCTCTGGTGGTATTGGGATGAAGCATCGTGGCAGGATTGGGCCGGCGGCATTGATTGGTGTCGGGACCTGGATTGCTCGTGAGGGCCAGTCGGTTGTTGCGGCCACATGTTCTGGTAAGCTCGTTATTCAATTCTTTGTATTTTCATAGATAAGTGCTTCTGACGATGGATGACGTAGGCACTGGTGAACAGATGGCTCATACACTTATTGCGTCCAAGGCTGTTAGCCGTATAATCGCTATGGAAGACGAGATCGAGGGCCTAAAGAATAGTATTGAGCAAGACTTTATGGGTTGGCCGGCTCAATGATGGTTTGAACGTGTGGGATACTATTTGCTAATGGCTGATAGGTTCGAGAATTGTCAAAGAGTCGGTCATGTCTTCTGCAGTAGGTATTATAGCTGTCAAGATCGATAAAGATTCTTCGAAGGGTAGGATCAAGTTTCTCTATGGGCACACCACTGACAGTATGGTATTTCACTCTACCATAATCATTCCTCGCGGCTCGGTATCAACGCGAGTCAGTTCTTCGCACTCTAACATGGCTACCCATAGGTAATGGCTCACATGACCCCATCCATGAAGGACCCCGAGACTATAATGTCCCGCAATAGGAAAAACCCCGAAACATGCCTTGGGGGGAAATCTATTCAAACTTCTAAACTTGCAGTGGAGTGAGCCCCCAATGAAAATAATGATTGGCAAAACACCCACTACCGAATAGAGGTGAGAAAAGACATAACGGAACCCGCAGTACCCAAAAGACCCGTTGTGCTAATTATACAGTTATATGGGCAAAGCCTAATTATGTCGATAGACACTGTTTGACCCTGTAGTAAAGTTACCAGTAGTCCCTCTTGTTCCTTCGCTTTAGCTCTCTATTCCTTGCTTCCTGGTGGAGATGTAAAGGTTTTATTTTGAGTTTCATGCACGGACATGTTTGTTGGTTTAGCATGAGCAATGGAGGATCATTTTTCCTCCTACGAAGCTGGAGTTCCTGGAGTACTAGTGGCAGATGCCTCGTTCGAAAAGGAGGTGGCTTTCGACTGCTTTAGCTTTTTTGCCTTTTTCTTTTTTGTCAATACCACAGCGGGCTTTCCGCCGAAGTTCCCAAGGGCGGAGATGTCGAGTTTGGTGTTGCATGTCGTGCAGATGGCGCCTTCGGGTGGGGTGCAGAAGACTGTATAAAGACCAGCCAAGCGGCGATTATGGGCATTAGCGCTCAGAAGCGTGCATAAGATAGAGCAAGTAACGTTGCCACGAGCAAGATATTCGAGGAGACGGGTTTTGAGAGGGGGCAGTTTTTTTTTCCGGAGCTTCCGGTTCCCGTGTTTGGTGAATATTGCTCGCGGGTTTCGACCAACACAAGGGATTGTCCCGTAAAGGTGCGGAACATCCAATGAAGCAAGACCACCCCGCCCGACCTCCAGGGCCACGAGACTACAAAAGCCGAAACATCCTCCGCATCCGCATTTCACTGTTTACACTCTGCCCCCTTCCTACCCAACCGGATCCTAAAAACAAGGAGAAACAGGGAGGACTTACTTGACAGGCATATCGAGCACACAAACCCAATATCCACCACATCTTTGTG
This sequence comes from Tuber aestivum, assembly GCA_900010015.1. Classification (NCBI taxonomy): domain Eukaryota; kingdom Fungi; phylum Ascomycota; class Pezizomycetes; order Pezizales; family Tuberaceae; genus Tuber; species Tuber aestivum. The sequence goes on from LN891045.1 coordinate 87,042, forward strand.
ACAGAAGCACGCTGCACGGAAGTCCACGTTAATCTGCGTTGGTGGGACCAGATGGCGACGAGTAGCGGTGTCCGGGATAAAGCACATCTATCAGATCAAAACGTTAGCTACCGAGTCCGTCGAGGTGTATGGGGGTGGTGACGGACCATCAAGTACTGCAGAAGACTCTCGGGATGTTCCAGCTGCATGTATATACCCCTAGTAGTATCCGACGCCTGTTGCAAAAACACGGTTTCGCCAGCGACTTTACATATATCAATTGGTATTTTCTTGCCCCCGTTAGCTATCCATCCATCCCACGGGCCACAAACAAACCTTCCTCTGCGCCGCGAATATCGAGTTCATAACAGGAACATACTGCTCCGCCAGGTCCCCGGAAACACTGACCACCAAGATTCTAGCATTCATGCTAGTAACCTCCCCGGCAGCTCCCGCCACCGCTGCCGTTGTCCCCACCTTCCCACCAACACCAGCACCACCCTTACCACCCAAGACGCCACCATCATCAACCCTAACCAAACGATTAACATACCCCAACGCGAGCCCCAGCGCACCAGCCATCATAGTCTCCTTCGCATCCACCAATTCGCCAGCCGTCGTCTGGTTCATGAGCTCAGCGAACGAAGCCTGGACTTGATCCTCGATTATGCGGAACTGGCGATACTTGTTTGCGTCGCGGAGTGGGTCTTCACTATTACTACTATTCCCACCACCGCTACCGCCGCTAGCAGCAGCGGCAGCAGCAGTGGTAGTGGTGGGGTAGAGGAAACGAGCAGACTTCGTATGCGATGCGATCACCGCCACACGATTCGCGTGCGAGAAGGCCATGTGCGCGTTTAGGAAGATCAGGATGGAGGCTAGAGCGCGCTCTAATGGGAGCGTTGCGGAGAGGGTGGACCAGGCGTATGGGTTTGTGTCCAGGATTAGGACTAATAGGGAGGGTTTTTCTGGGAACCGTTAGGGTGGTTTGGTTTGGTTTGGTGGAAGGGGGGGGGGGGGGGAAGCTGTTCATACCATCGATGGTTTGGGAGTAGTGGGCTGAGGCGTCTACTGTGTCCATTTTGGAAACGTGTATTATTATTATTTTCGTCTACCGGTATATGGTTTGTTTGTGGGGGTGCTGAGTGGTGTGGGTTTGTGTGTGTGGGGGGGGGGAGGGTGCATGGGTAAGGTGAAGAGGTGAGGTTGAGATAGAGTACGAGTAAATCGGACCGGAAACCCCCGTGCATGGATCCGGTCGGAAAGGCTTGGCGGCGGGTTTTGGGTGGTGGGGGTCCCGGGTTCACGGTGGGGTGCCAGGCCTGACGAGTGATTGGTTGTGGAGGGAGTATGATATGACACCGTACCGTAGAGGGATGATAGATTGTCGACAGTGTTTTGATAATGCGGGCGTATCCTGGCTTGGATATTTTCTTAATATCATACCGAAGCCCGAGAACGTGCTATCAGTGAATAGGGAGCCCGGGACATTGGAATTGCAGCCTTACGACCCTTTGGGCTAACAGGTCCCACAACCATCCCCCATCAGCGAACAAGGAGGAAAGAGAAAAATAATAACGGTAATAATGGTAATAATTATGTAAGATAACCGAGGACCACAACCCGAGGGATATCTATATAACCAACTCAGCATCCGGGATCCATCCCTCCCTCCCTCCATCATTCCAGCGCACTACCGCCCGGAACGTTACGAAGTAAAGTACACACACTTCCCCTCCTCCCCAACTCCATTCCGGTAGCCCCCCTTCCCACATCACTTGGTCCCCCACCCCCGCCTAAACACCCCAAGCATCTCCTCCGCAAGCTGGCCTCCAACCCTCCCATCCAGCCACCCCCGTAAATCCACCCAAAAAGCCTCGTCCACAACGATTCCCTCCCCCCCCCCTCCCTTCTCCTCCTTCTCCTCCTCCCCCTCCTTCTCCTTCTCCTCGTCCCCCTCCTTTTCCTTCTCCCCCCCGCCACCCATAACCATGACGCTGATCACAACCTCCCCTTCCCCCGCCTTAACACCGACCCCCTCTAGTGTCTTTAGGTCGCTGAGCACCCTCCCCTTCAGCAGTAGCTTGATCTTCTCAATTGGTATCTTACTGGCCGTGGATAACTGGTGCTTTAGCGTGATTATGCTCGTGGATAGAGGCGTTGCGGGGAGGGGGTGGGTTATTGAGGCGCCGCGGAGGGAGCGGAGAGTTATGTTTGCTTTGACGGTTAGTAAGGGTGTGATGGCTGAATGGAAGTAATGGGGGTGAGGGTGGGTACCGGTTGGGATGGAAGAGGTGGCGGAGGAGGCGAGGGATGCCTTTTTGGACTTTGGCTTTGCAGTTCTGGGGAGGGTGTACTGGGTTCCGGTTGGTTAGTTTTGGATGGATGGATGAACGGATGCATAGATGGGAGGTGGGGGGGGGGGGGTGTACGGGAGTGCGAGCCGGGAGCTTGCGTGCGTCCTCGCAAAAGTCGGCATTGGTGCGGATCGGACGAGAGCTCAAGGTTGAGAGGAATTGCTTGGTGAAACTGAGCTCCGTCATTTTGCTTGGAGCTGAATATATGGGATGAGCTTGGTTCAGGATGAGGTAACTTTGGGGTCAAGTGGGGTTGAAGGTGGGACGAGAGAAGGTTCGGAGTTACCCTCCCTATAATAAGAGCTATGATGGGTTGGATTTTCACGTGACTGATGAGAGCAATGAGGACCACGAGATTCAGAATTCAGAGGGTGAGAACCCTGCGGATTATATATATCCCTCGGCTGCTATGTATGATAAAGCATGTTAAGACCCCATGACACCTATTTCCCCATACTCTACATAAATATACATCATAAGCACCAAATTACACGTTCCCTTCTCTACAGGTGAAAACAGAAAAATTACAAAGGATAAGTTCCGTTTGCTCAACCCCAGCCCAGTATCTCAGGCGATTACAAGGAATGGGGAGAAGGGCGTTTGGAAAATGGAGAAGAAAAGAGGAGAGATCGCCCTCCGACCAGGGTTCAGAGAAAGGAGATGCAACCTTAACCTTTACATGATTATGGCGGGCACTACAGGCTTAAAATTAGCAAGAGTCCACATATTATCGAGAGGGAGGACGTGCCGTCGATGTTAACCTTGATGGTCTTGTGTGGTAACACACAGCCTCCGTTAACATAAACTTCATCGGAAATAGTCACGTCGTCTCCCAAGACAGTGACGTTCTCTAGCCTTGCCCACTTTCCGACTGTGCTATCCCAGCCGACGATAGTGCTCTTAACCCACGCATGGTCCTTGATTTTTGACCCTTGGAGGAGAACAGATCTCTGAACCCTAACACCATCGCCAATGACGACATTCGGCCCAATGGTAACGTTGGGACCAATGCGGCAGTTCTTACCAATTGTTGCGGTGGGGTCGATCAAGACATTTCCGCCATACACAAAGGGTTCGGTAGAAGGGGTTAGCAATTTTGAATTCTTCTTGGCCAGTGATGACAAGTAAAGGCAGGTTCCGGTCAGGAAATCCTTTGGCTGCCCGACATCCATCCAGAAACCTTCCAGATCGAACGAATGTAGCTCTCCATCCTTGACAATGGCAGGGAAAATTTCCTGCTCAATCGATGTGGGACGGAGCTCGATCCTGCTCAAGACCGAGGGGTTCAAAATGTAGATACCGGCATTGATCCTATTCCCAACAAACTCAACGGGCTTCTCTACGAAGCGGTCGATGCGTGAGTCGTGGCCCGGCTTATGAACGACGACACCATATTTCGAGGGCTCTTCCACCTTGGTGACGACGATGGTTCCCTCCTGTCCATGCGACTTGTGGAATGCAGCAAGGTCTTTGAACGGGTAGTCGCAGATGACGTCCGAGTTGAGAACGAAGAACGGCTCCTGGTTCTTACCCAGGGTTTCCTCCGCAAGTTTAAGTGGGCCGGCAGTCCCCAAGGGCTCGGACTCGACGGAAAAGGTGATGTTGACACCGTATTGCTCTTGGTACTATTGCAGGCGAAGAAGCTTAGCTATTGCCCCAGTCTTCGAGGAGAGGTCGTCTCACCTTATTGAGAACACTGATCATAACATCGGGTCTGTAGTTCACAGCAAGAACAATATCGGTAACACCAGCAGCGGCCAAAGACTCAACTTGATGAAGAATCATGGGCTTGTTGCCGAATTCCACGAGAGGTTTGGGAAGGGTCAATGTCTGGATGAAGGATGGTAGCCACGGTCAGCGGGAAATCCCCTCGGACATCATTTCTCCATCTTAATCCACTCAGCTAGCCGGCGGAGAGGATATTCATACAAGAGGTCTTAGACGGGTACCGAAACCACCAACGAGAATAAGGGCTAGAAGACAAGGTGTCAATAATTCCGTTGCCAAGTTGGGATGGATGATTAAAGCAACAATGTACCTTTCATCCTGAAGTGTAAATAGAGAAGAGTTTTCCGATAGAAATACTGCAGGCGTCTACCGTGAACGTCGGAAGGTTAAACGAGCGAGGAGGATGAGTCGATTAAAGAGGAGGTGGATGAAGGGTGGCTTAATGAATGTTGGCTCGAAGAAAGGGGAAGGCCAGCTGGGGGGGGAGCTGGAAGGTTAAAAAGGAGAAGAGATCAGCCCTCGAGAGCGTGCGTGACAGGGAATAGAAAAAGGAACGGACAGCGGCAGCGGTCGAAACAATTGGGACGATGCACGAAATCTCAATCCACCCAATTCCGCAGCCAATGGTGTGGCCACCAGAAGGGGGGCGAGGCGGCACCCTAATTTAGGGGCTCTGTGGGGGTCCGCTGCGAAGAGCCGGGATGGAAAAGAGAGAGTGGGGATCCCTTTTCCAACTTTCTTCTGGAAGTATCATATTATCATACGGTATCATGAGATTATCATCCTACCCTACCGGTAAAGGCAAAGTCTCGCCTCCATACCCACCACATACCCTATTGGGCCCTGCAGCTGTTGAAATCGCCCGCCTCTCTTCTACCAGGTACGGTACTTGTACTCGAGTACCGTATGGGAGCTCAACGGCTCACCTCGAGGTAGATCCCGCTTCATGGCCCACAATTGAGTTCTTATTGGTGAAAGTGTTTTTTCCTTTTTCCCTTTTTCCTTTTTTGCTTTTCGTGGTCCTTGAACCATCTTGTGACCTTCCCCCGCCTGTACTCGAGTACAGCTACTGCATTCGTACTGGTACCGGTACGGTAGTAGATTAGGAGATTCCGGGAGCGCCAGCTCCATCCACTTGTCTTTCCCCTTTATCCCACGGCGCTACAAGCTACCGCTGGGTGTTACCAATACCGTACCGTATCGTGACTACAGTACTGGTACTAGTACTGTAAGTGGCATGGCTCGCGCCTACTTTCTAGCCCGAGAACAATGCGAGTACCGTATCGGTAATTTGCTGATGGGAGTTGGAGCATTGAATTTGAAGCATCCGTGAATTCCTTACTCGATGGAGAGTTGTACTCGTACCTGGTACCGGTACGGCACCGTATCAGATCCCCTCCCGTCATTACCTGCAATTATTATCTGTTACAGTACCATGCGTAATCTCTCTACCCGCTATCGTACTACTGTGCCGGGAATGTCACTCGTCTCGGGGAAGAAAGTACCGGTATGATACCCGAAAACAGGGTACGGTATGGTTTGCATTGGCACTCATGTCTGCACAGATTTCTCACTGCATTAATCCCTGTCTCGGATGCGGGTACATGTACCGGTACTCGAGTACTTCTTGACACGTACTCGAGTACTTGTAGTAGCGATCTCGGTACCGGCCGTGTGTACGGGCCCCGGTTGTTCCACCTGACGCTGTTGGGAAATGATGGAACAGTCACGCATTGTCACGCAATTCCTGCAGCCATAGGCGTCACCTGGATGAAGTGCTTGGCCCGAGCTTAGCTTGTACTAGTACTAAATACCGGTACTTGTAGCTGGAGAAACTATCATGACTCTCGGGCGGTAGAAAAATCCAGTGGCTTGCCATGGGATGATGTCTTTTTCACGCTATCCGTTCAATTTTCCCCTTTGGAGGTTTATTACCTCAACAAGGTTGCTCTTTTCCCCAAAGGACGAGTGACGGAACGTGAAGGTTGGCCTAATACCGGTACTTGAGAGCTGGGTACTCTAATAGGGCCCAGTGCCGGCGGGTGTCCACGACCGTGGATTGTTATTGTGCCTGGGGGTCGAGTTGTCATAACAGGGCCTACGGCATCACTGGACAACGCTATGCCGTGAGGGTCATCATTATCCTGGGTCCGTGTCGGCGCGCGGCGGTTGGTAACATTCAACAATGAGTACAGTAACAGAGAGTTGGGTTTATGCATCGAGATGGGGATCCCGGAGAACCCCATTCACGATACTCGAGTATAAATTGTGTGGGTTGACAAAGGGCGGACTGGTTTGGTACTGTAGATCCTACTACTCCTTGGACAATGAACTTATGCGGCCCGGGGGGTCGTTCTCCGCCCAAGCTCCTTCCCCAGCCACGCGTAACCAATGGGGTTAAGGGTACCAGTGTCACCGTTAACCGTAAGGCTGCTCCCGCACGAGGCTCGGTATTCGGGGAGTTTTTTTTTTTTCGAAAAAATAATAATAACCGGATCCATTTGGCCTGAATATTCTCTTGGGAGGTGATACGAGGTGTCTTGTGATCGGGTTTATCAATAAGTACGGGAGGAGAACGGAGAGACGGGAGGGGGACGATGACGGCATGTGCTGTGTGTGGGGGAGGCTGACAAACGGGGAGAGTGATGCAGGTACAGTGGAGCACGGGGCGTGGGATGTCCCCCTTGCGCTGGTTTCGTTCCACGGTTTCGGGTCCGGCATGAGGCTCTGCAGCAGCTTTGCTGCATGAGAGCCTCTCTGGAGGAGCAAGAGGTCGGGAGCGCAGTGCCGGGGATTGCGGGTCTGTAAATATTAGGCTTGGAGAGATGCCATATCGTACCGGTACATCTGCCGGTGCTTGGGTCCGGTGCCGGATCATCGTCTGGAATGGCAGAGTTATGGTAGTGGCCTTTTTTAGGGTATATACCGGTATGATACCCCGCATCGGAATGTTTCCACAGACCCCTCCCCACTACGGCGCCTTATCCTCATCATTCGCCAATTTTGTCACGCATCAGAGTTACGCCGGGCAATCTCATACGATAGAAAATCCCCGGGCGATTCGTCTTTGGCCTGGATCGGTGCGACGTCTGGGATCTTATCGTAGTACTCGAGTACCGGTAGTCTAACGGTCAAAGTTCTGATGCTAGCTGCCAGGTTCTAGCATCTCTCCCCATGAAAGCACGCCACTGTTGTTATCGCTCCGTGCTACACAAGTTACCGGTAAACCACGGGGCTACGGGGTCTGGGCTGACACGCCCGGGACGCCCCACCAAAATCAACCCATTCGCCCCTCCCCCCACACTCTTAGCGAGTGAGCCCCAATAACTAAAGCCCCTTCCCCTTCCCCCCTTCACCGTGCCCTCCCGGCCCCTCCGCATACCCCGTCCCCCATCTTTACTTCCTTACCCACCTCCGCAAAGCCTATCTGCTGTCAAGAATTCATCAATGCTATCGACTCTATTCCAGCTATCCGCCAAGTATCATGTCTGAGCCTGGTTCTTCACTTCCTCCTCGACCTCCGAGCCCTGTGCGGCCCTCGTCCTACCTCCGCCCCCAGAAGCCACGGCCCCCACCAGAGCCTGTGGATATCGTTGATAGGGAACAAGCCGAGGGACTGGTCCGTATCGCTTTCTATTTGGACTTTGTGAATCATTGGACACTGACTGAGGTGGGTCGTCGCAGCGCGCTATTCGAGAGTTCTTGAAGGTCCGGACTACCTATGACGTATTGCCCGTTAGTTTCCGTCTCGTGATACTGGATACAAGCCTTCTGGTACAGAAGAGTCTCAATATCCTCATCCATAACGGTAGGAACGAATGAATCTTTATCACGCTTCCTGGGATTCGTGGGATGCTGGTGTATCAGGCTAAATTTGGTATTCCGTAGGAATTGTCTCCGCCCCGCTGTGGAACTCTCAGACGTCGACTTTCGCTGGGTTGCTCACATCCTCTGACTATATCAATGTGATCCAGTACTACTGGCAGTATCCCGAGAAGTTTGAGGAAATTGAGGGATTTCGTCTGGATAGTTTGCGAGGTTTGTCCTTATCATGTGGTCCCACCGGGATAACCAGTGTTGACGTGGCGAACCATTTGGACAGAGGTTGAAAGGGCTATCGGCGTCACACCTATAGAAACCGTTTCCGTGCATCCCATGATACGGTTGTATGATGCTTGCCGTCAAATGCTTAGGAGCCGCGCTCGTCGCATCCCTCTTATTGATGTGGATGAGGAGACTCAACAGGAGATGGTAGTTAGTGTTTTGACCCAGTTTCGAATTCTGAAATTTGTTGCCGTCAATGTACGCGAAACACAGATGCTGCGGAAGCCGCTATCCGATCTGAGCATGGGAACATACGAGGATATTTCTACCGCAACCATGCAAACACCGGTCATCAGTGTCATTCATCAGTTGGTAGGGAAAGACATCTCTAGTGTGCCTATTGTTGACTCAAACGGTACGTTCATCTTGCCTTGTTACTCGGTCGCTGATGGTTCGCTGATTTGCTCATATTGGTAAATATTTGCAGGGGTTTTGCTTAACATTTACGAGTCTGTCGATGTCCTAACCCTTATCAAGGGGGGGAGCTACGATGACCTCAATCTTAGTGTGGGGGAGGCGCTTCTGAAGAGACCTGATGTAAGCGGGGTCCCACATTTTTTTAGCATTTCGATAATTACTGATCCTCATTATTTTATTGGGTCCCGTAGGATTTCTCTGGAATTCATACATGCTCCCCTCAGGATCGCTTGGACACAATATTCGATACTATCAGAAGGTCAAGGGTCCATCGATTCATGATTGTTGATTCGAGCGGCCGTCTCAAGGGCGTGCTCACATTAAGTGATATCTTACAGTACTTCCTGCTTGACGGGGAGGAGGAGTAGCGCGATGGGGTATCGGATATTTTCTTGGCCGCGTGGCCAAATTCATAGATGTTTTCCTAGACCGGGAATTGCGCCCACAGTCCCCGCCCATACCTACACTATCTCTACCAACCGCTGGAAAGCGAGCCTATCCTTTTGATTCTTCGCTGGTCCTCCCCCGGTTCCTGCATGGATTTCTTTACTTTTCTTTCCTCTCTAGGCGGAGGCGTTCAGGATATCGAGGATAAGCATGGATTTCCTTTCCCCTAGTTACTATCTCCATCTACTTTACCCATCTGCTGTTAAATATTACCTACTATTTCGGTTCATGATGTTCCATCTATGAGCCACATCAGCCACCCAACGCGCCTAAGGAGCACTTGTATCTGGGCGTGGTGAACTAGGTTGGCGAATGGGAGATGGGGATGTTGAGCAGGCACTTGATGTTAAAGTATCGTCCGGTGTGTCAGGCTCTGGATTGTGGATGTTTGTAGGATCTTTCTGTTGTAGTTGAGTTGAATTGGATCCTAATGCTTTGATTTGATTATTCAGGCGGAGATGTGCTCTTTAGCGATTGTATTGTAAATTTCATCCACGCCTTTCCTTCTACAGGATTGACCGGCAGTGCCTTACATAGAATCCAGCGACGGGATCTCATGGCTTTGTCACTTTCTCCAAAACACCTCCTACAAGGTTGCGAGTAGTATCTCTCCACATAATTCAAGTCGCAATCTTGCCTCAAATCCCTCACCATCACCGGAACCTTTTATTGCCTACGCGTACTCAGGGACCCTGAATACTTGAGGATCCCACACATACCCTCACCCTATATCTGGCGAATCCCCAGACCGAAAGTCGAACACAACCCCCCCGCCAACCTCAACAGGTCTCTAACCCAAGAACGGGCGTCGTTGCGGCCGTAATGGACTACACTCCGCCAACCTCACCTTCGATCCGCCACAGAAGGCTCTTGGCAAGACTCCGTCTCAGATATCCACTACTATCACAGACGGTTGGTCATCCTAGACTTCCCGAGCCCGAAATTCCACATGATCCACTTGCGGTTCTGAACCATAACTTCTTTCCTCGCCCGACAAGAAGCCTCATCTCAAAGCAGTGCCTCAAGGTCGTGTTCCGGCTTGAAAGGCCTTTGATATATGAGACCACTCTGGGCAGTACGGAAAAAGCGGTGTGTCTTTCCAAGGATATTCTACTGAGAGTTGGGACAAAGGTGTTTCCAATGTTTGCTGGTGCAAAGTGGAGAGCTGGGGTAAGTGCTTCCTTGTTTTCTTTTTTCTCCCAAGCAGTCACTGGACGACGGAGAGTACGGACAGTTCGGGTACCCGCTTTTGAGGGACTTCGATCTCGCTGGTGAGCACCTGAGGGAGCTGGTAGCGGAGGTTGTGGATGTCTTAGAGGGGGGGTATGGGATGGATCTTGAAGGGTCTAGGGCTGTTTTCGGTGAGCTTGGGGAGGTGAGCTCCATAGGTTTTTGGAGTGAGGGGGGTAAATATCTGCTTATGGCTGGAGCTAGGTTGATCTGGATAAGTTTAAGCTTGACGACTTGGTTCTTCGGCACTTTGCAAGGACAAAGGAGGCATTTGTTATACGGTTCATTAGGAGAGGGGAGGCAAAAGAAGCTATCAAAGGGTAGTAGGGCGGGAAGGTAGGGTGCTTAGGGTGACTTCCCAGCGGGGAATGATAAACCTGTGCTGTTATTTGGTATCATAACAGATGCACGGATTTGTCTTGCTACGTAAATTATCACACCGGTAGTAAAGCGAGTGACACTATGTGATTTGGTGGCCTGGTGAGTTTCGCTTATCATTCGATGCCAAAGCTTACGTAATTTTTGGGTTTACAATTCGCTCACGAGACCCCGAATTGCGATCTTCCTACCACGCCCTGAGCCCAAGTTACCATAAGTTGAAGTAACCAGTTTCGCCCTTTGTCTCTGAAGCTTAGGGTCATTTCCTTCCCTCTCTCCGCTACCTTAACCGTCGACATCTTACTCCCACTGGTGTTTACCAGCACTTGCCCCCGCCCTCCCGCTCCCGCTCCCTGTCCCTCCACCTCGTTCACTCATCTCACTTCTCTCGGCATTCTCTCGTTTATCCTGTCCTTTCCTATATCCCGCGGCTCATCACCACCCATAGCCTCCTCCACGACAAATTTCTCGCCTTTTGAAAGCTACCGCAATCATGGACGCGAAGGAAGTCAAGACACATGTCACTAACATTGAGAAAGCCGTTAAAGAGAAGCTTCCCCCGGCGGTTTTAATTGACATTCTGAATTCGCTGAAGACTGGCGTCACCGCTACTGAGCAGCTATTGAGAGTTCGTCATCCCTCCTCCCACCCCTCAATAGAGTACCTTCTCAATTCGTCCCAATATCCCTCCACTGCTCTGCGAAAGCTATAGCCTCATTCCTGGATCTTTGGGAAACTAATATGCGCTATCGCAATAATAGGACACGAAGGTCGGTATGGCTGTCAACAAGCTGCGTATGAACGGTGATAGGTCTGTCTCGGACCTTGCCAAAGAAATCGTCGCAAAGTGGAAGAAGGATGTTCATACCAAGACCAAGCCCTCCGGATCGTCCTCCCACGACGGCAAGAAGGAGCGTATGGTGACCGTATCCCCATCCAGAACCCCCCCGAAGCCTTCCGGAAAACGCCCGGCCGATCTTGCCACTAGATCTAGAAAGACCGACAATGTTAATTGGCAGTGCACCGGCGAAGCTACCCGTGATAACTGTCTTGGCATCATTTATGACGCGTTGGCACTTGGTTGTGATGCTTGTACGAAACATGGCTCCTGAGTTGCTCCTGAGTTTGTGGATTTGTTGCGAACTGACGACTGTGAATAGCTTCGGAAGCTCTCCTATCGCTGGCAAAGTCCATCGAGTCCATCACTTTCACAAACTACAAGAAGACCGACGCAGCCTACAAGCGCCGCATGCAGGTCCTCTTCCTCAACCTCAAGAGTAAGGACAATAACCTCCGCAACCGTGTCGTCTCGGGCGAGATCACTCCCACACGTCTCTCCACCATGGAGAGTAGTGAGATGGCGTCCGCACAGAGGAGACAGGCCGACGAGAAGCTCATGGAGGAGAACATGAGGACCGCCATGATGGCCAAATCCGAGAAGTCTATCAGCGACCAGCTCACCTGTGGAAAGTGCGGCCAGAAGAAGGTTTCGTACACCCAGGCGCAGACCAGGTCTGCCGATGAACCTATGACCACCGTATGCTTCTTTCTCCACTTCCTCTTTCCTCATAGATATTCTTGTTGGATTTGGGCGGGCTAATGATGGGGGGACATGATGTAGTTCTGCACCTGCGAAATCTGCTCTCACCGCTGGAAATTCTCGTAGATTTTTCTTTTCTTTATCGCTATTCCTTTTTTTTATAAATAATTTTTATCCTCTTGCGTACCCTATGCGTCCTTTCTTCTCCCCTTATCCTCCCCCGTCCGCTCAATTCAATCCATCAATCAATCAGGGGGGGGGTTAATAGTAACGAATAGTCAGGTCGGGTACGTTAATAAATAAATTATGCAAAAAGTTACACTTTTTCTTTCTTTCCTTTCTTTTCCCCTCACTTACCTCTTATGATACTAGCTTTCTATTATATTACGTCTCGTGTACAGTTAGTTTTTTTTTTTTTTTTTTTTTTTTTTTTACTTTCTATCAGTTTTCCCTATCCCGTTTTTTTTTTCTTCCTCTCTTTTTTCTGCCCCTTCTTTTTTCATTTTTTATACTAGTTTCACGGCGCTGTGCTGTGTGTGGTGCGGTGTGGTACTTTTCACCTAGATGGTGTGAGATCTTGCTTTACCCTAACCGGTCTTATGATAAACGGAGTTTTTTATTTTTATTTTTTACTATTATCATATTATTCTTGCATTTCACTCTGCTCTTCTTTCTCTCTTCTCTTTCGTTAGGGTATGTGTGATTTTGTTTTCCACTTCCTCTCCTCCTTTCCTTCGATTTTCTAATTCTTGCCCGCCCAATTTGCTATCGCTTACCTTGCCTATCCGGCCTATTTTGTGCCGGCGGCGGTGGCGGGAACGGGGAGACTAGTACGGTACCGGCATTTGGGAGGTTGAGCTACATTAATTTTCGTAAAGTTATCATATTATCATTGATATAGGGTAGTAGTGTGGCTTTTACGGAATTGCTGGGTGCGTATGGTACGGTATAGTGGGGCAGTCTACGGTACTTGAACTACAATTGAAGTGTTTGAGTGGGACGGTGTGGAAATAGGGTATCATTAGTATGATATATACAAATACTTTTTCTCGTTTCACTTTAGTTGATTGCGCCGCGGTATTGGGTTTCGAATTGAATTGGAAGAGGGGGAGGAGCACAATCTAGCTATTTGGTCATCTTGTAATTTCTATGCTGCATTTTTTTTCCATTGTTCGCCCGGCTAGACATGAAGGCCATCCAAGTTGATCAGAAGTAGCGAGAGAATAGCCACCCGGCCCCATTCTCAACTCCCGACGCCAAACTTTACGCTCTCGCACTCGAGTGTGTCAAGGTCCAGTAGTACCGCCTCTTTGGTTTCCGAGAACTTTGGTATCAGGATTATTCTGCAGAGTTGCTTTTGAGGACCTGCTCTCCTAATTAGTAAACTCCACCAAGGTAAAGAAATGTATGGGAGGAGAAAGGTCACCTTCAACCAACCGACTTTCAAACCTCTCTTGATTACCTATGAAAAATACGTGTGGACACTCTTTTATGACGTACATGTCTTTGCCTTCAAATGGGAAGGACCCTGCTAATCATTAATCTCCGGGTGTGGCGAAATTGTAGAACATGGGGAACAAACAAAGAGTATCTGGCGCCGTCGGCGCCACGCACCTCCACCTTAGCAAGCGCTCACACATCCCCAGTCGGTCCTCTCCTTCAACATACTTGTACACGTCGTCCAGGTTCTGCCCTGCGGTTCCCAGGAACTTGAGCCCGTCGATATCGATGCAACAGGGGTTTGTAGTTGTGTGCAAGGAGGAGGCAGTGTAATGTTTTGCATTGCGGAATATGGCAGGGTGGAGGGGCTGCTGCGGGAGTGAGACGTTTGCCGGGTCGGTGGGGCCGGGCAGAATTGTTACGGGGAGGGAGGGAAGGAGGGTAGCTAGGAGGCTATCGAGGGCGAGAGCGGGGTTTGCGTTGTAGGCCGTTGAGTCGTAGCCGTATTTTTTGTGCTATGGTCGGGTTAGTCCGGTGAAGTAGAGGGGGAGGGGAAGGGAAAACCTTTTCTTCACCTTTGACGGGTGGGAGAGTGACTGCTGGGGCTAAGGAGTTGCCGGCGATAATGAGTCGGGTGATTTTTGATGCGGATTCTTGGTCCTATCATAAAACTTAGCATTCTCTCCTCCTGTAGAGTAGATATTATAGGACTAACATCCACCCCACCCACTTCACCAAGCAAGTACTCTGCCAACAATTCCGTCTCGAAATTTTCCATAGCATTCCCTTTAAAACTCAATCCACTGACCAATGCAACCTTCCTCTTACCACCCCTCTGCTTCTCCCCTTCACCAATATCCAACTTGTTTTCCTGCGGCGGTAACTCGGGCACGATCACATCCACAACGTCAAAATCCCCATCCTTGGTCTCGGTTCCCATAACCCCTACCACTACCCCGGTAACCAGGCACTCCTTCTCAAGCGCCTTCCCCACAAGTCTCAACCGCCCAGACTCGTCCTCAAGCATGATCTGATCCGCCCCGGGCGTCACGTACTTATCCCGAGGGGGCGGCGCCGCGATCCACTGGTCCTTCGTAATGTCCTCGAGAATGTTGGGTTTTAGCGGCATGTCCATATAGATTGTGCCGATGATCCAGCAGAGTTCGCCCTGTCGGACTTCAAGGACACGGTCGGCCCTCTGGACGATGTCACCGCCAATCTATCCATTGTTCTGTTGTTAGGCATAGCTATAGGTATAAGGTATAAGGGAAGAAAAAAGACTGGGTGGTCTTACTTCAGTACCCTCCCAAGTTTCCAATGCGACGGCCTCCACCGATGGCTTTAAATCTACCAATCGTAAAAAATACATCGTTGCGAATTGCCGCTGGTAGGTTCGGCCTTCCACAGTAAATTTTTCGAGTTCAGTTTGTGCGGATTGGACTCGTTCGTGGATCGGGTACGTTTGTTCCACGCTAAGAATTTGAATTATTATTCTCTCCCGTCCTTGCTTTGAAGTGTGGGAGGGGGGGAGCTTACTCGGAGAGGAGATCCATTGGGGAAGATTTCTTTGAAGATGACCCCATTTTTGCTCCCTTGCCTATCGGTGGAATGGGGAATGGATTTGGTGAGGGCCGGCACGGTTGTGGTGGTGGTGGGAATTGGTAGTGGAAGGCCCCGGAGGTTGAAGTGGGAAGGTAAATTGATCTCTCGTGGTAGACGCGTTGCGCATTTAATTATGGCTTGGCTGAAGTGTGCCAAGGTGAAATGACTATGGTCACGGGAAATTATTCGGGTTCCGACCTGCGCGGGTATGGATGTGGGATACCGGACAGCCAGGGATTCCAGAGGCTTGACCGTTCTTGCCCTCATAGGAAATAAATGAATGAGTCTGGCATGGGAATTGCTCGAACAAGCAAGAAACCTTGATACCTTTAATCCCTGACTGTCCGGTCCCCCACGTCCATATTTGAGTAACTTGTGGATAATGGATGGGGGACGGTGAAAGCCTCCTAGGAGCTCAGGAATTGGACCTAATGTACATATTTAGTCTGGACCCCAACATCACTCTAAGGTATGATACATGATTGAGGGGCGAATTGGCATGCTGTCGTACGTAGCACATAGCACCTTTTTGCTCGGTACAGATACCCCAATCTCTTGGGAAACACCCTCGAAAAGCAGCAAGAGCTCAATGTGGACCCGACGCTATCTAGTTATTTATGCACACAAAAAACTGTGTCATATCCTGATATAATACATAGCCTCCAATTCTAAACCGAGCTCAGAACACTGGCGTTCTTATACCAGTTTAGCATCGGATTATCCCCATTAATAGTCTCCGTCTCCTCCAAATACGCCCAACTCCTTAAAAAGTCCTCCTGCTTCATTACCCGTGTAAGCTTTCCCGTCATAGCCTTATACATATCATCCATGACTTCGAAATCTGTAGGGAACAGTATATCAAATAATCCTTGCTGCACCTGTATATGTCACATCTTCATTAGTCCCATCTCCATGGATACCTGCAGGACGATATGTAAGGCACGTACAAATGGGGTAGTAACGGGAATACTGGTTCGGTTGTACCTGGTTTGCACAACCGGCGCATTAATCCCTTTGATAGCATCCGGAAGCGCATGAAAGTCACTGACGACCAATCGGTGCGCGGGAAACTGTTCTCGAAGGATGTCAAAGAATCCGAGCATCTTAGTGGGGATGTACTCCGGTGTTGTTAGGTTTTCTGGGAACGGTGTGAGTTGGTCTCTCAATCTTCGGAGGAGCTTTGGTCCTTTTAATGGATGACTGTAGCCCGGTCTTGCCACCTTTTGTCGAATTCTTAGGTACCGCTCGGCGGTGGGGTCTAGTTTTGGCGTGTAAAACTCGATAAATTCACCCGCAGCGTCGATCAAGACGATTCCCTGCAATGGCTGCTCTGTTTGGGGGTCATAGCGGACGATGTCATGAGCAAAGTTGTCGAACACCTCTAGGGCTAAGAAGAAGCATGGATCTGAAACATATGTGTTCCAGTCAAATATGCTCTTGTTGACAATCTCGATCTTTTCCGAGTGGCCCCCAGCAGCAGCCCTTGCCCTTTGGAGGCTTGCAAGGTTCTCGCTGATCTCGATAACCCTGTATTTTGTCCGTTGGTAGACGTCTGGCTCTCTATGGCGCACGTGGTCCAGTATGTTTGACATCATGGTACCATTCCCAGCACCCATCTCGTAAATTATGAGATCGCTATATGGGAACAGCGTGAGCTTATAATTCTCCACCAAGTACCTGGCAACTGCCTCCCCATAGTAAGGCTTGAATAGCTCCGTGGGCGTGTGCCAAAGCTGCCTCACAGGGTTCATCTCCACCTCATCCAACTTATCTTCAAAGCTAGTGTACCGTTCTCCGAGGACCCTTTGAAACTGGTTTTCGTCGCGAATCAGATTGAATGCGAACGGCTTCTCGGTAGAGAAGATGACAGCAAATTTTGAGAAGAAGCCGTAATTGGGATTGTAGAGACTATCTGTAGATCCGCTCCAACCCTTCGGTTAGAATCCTGATCCGGGATAGAAGCGGTTAGGAAAATAAGGAAATCCCCCAATTTTGGGTCCCCAAGTCCTGCGCTTTAAGAGAGAAAGAAGCCGACCATCGATAAAATCCCGAACCAACATCTTCACCCTCTTAGGCCTTTCCTTCCTCCTCGCTAACTCTCGTGCATCCACCATGGGGTACTTTTCAAACTCGCCCATCCGGTCCTTCTGGAGGAATGCCGTTCGCGGCTGCCATGTCTCGCCGGAGGTGTCGGCTGTGATCTTCGGTAATGGGAGTTTCGGCAAGAGGGAGTAATTCCGGCGGGTTAAGCTATTGATAGGACGAGCGCAAGCACGACGACGAAAGAGGGATCGGAAGAGTGATGATATCAGTGGAAAGTCCATTTGATGGTAGTTATGATTGGAACGGGGAGATGAAAGGAGGGAGGAGAACGAGGAGAGGGACAGGAATGTTTGTGTGGAGAAGCGGATGCATGGCGTTGCGGCTCTATCTGGGCGATAAAAATTAACTGCTCTTTTACCCCTCCGGCGTCGCTCGAGTTTACTATGCTGAAGTAATTAGGGAATGGAGATCTGCAGCCCCGCCTAACAGCTAAAGATTTCGCTACTGTGCCTTTAATTGTCAACCTATGGAAAAATACTCCCAAACAACAATTCTTCTGGGTGGGATAGCTATCGGCGCTGGCGCTGTTCTAGCTGCGGATTGGCTCTCCCCCGATCGACCTTCGGAAACTCCACAGGAGCGAGGGTTTCCACCTGCTAAAGACAGAGAGGACATACGAAACGGGCTGGAAGAGTGTATTGGAAATACCCCTCTAATTAGGATAAAATGTCTTTCAGAGGCTACTGGATGCGAAATATTGGGGAAAGCAGAGGTATATCCAAGATTGAACCTTATAGTTCGGGAGCTTACAGGCAGCAGTTTCTAGAACCGGGAGGCTCGGTCAAGGATAGGGTAGCAATGAAGCTCATAGAAACGGTACCCATCTCAATTCCTGAGAATCGGGAAAAGTCACTAACATATATAAAAAAGGCCGAGGTGGAAGGCCTCCTCACGCCTCATTCCGGCGATAAAGTATACGAAGGCACCGTCGGCTCGACCGGTGTCTCTCTGGCAATCCTCTGCCGAGCCCGCGGATACTTAGCACACATGTACCCTCGCCCTTCTCTCCTCCCCAAGCACCATTGTTAACTGGGAGAAGCTGCATGCCAAACGATCAATCCACCGAAAAATCCGACCTTCTAACAAAACTCGGCGCAGAAGTGGAGCGCGTGTCCCCCGCCCCAATCGTGGACCGTGCACAATTCGTAAACAAAGCCCGTGCGCGATCCGTAGAGCACACGAATTCACCTTCAATCCCAGGCCGCGGCTTCTTCGCGGACCAGTTCGAGAACGAGGCCAATTGGAAAGCGCATTATGAGGGCACTGGGCCAGAGATATTTGGTCAGTGCGGAGGGAGGTTGGATTGCTTTGTTGCAGGTGCAGGTTTGTTTGCATGGTAGGGCACTTTGCTCTCCGGATGATCTTGCTAACGGGAGAATAGGTACAGGAGGGACTATATCTGGGGTGGCGAGGTATCTCAAGCCCCGCCTTCCGAAGATGAAAATCGTGCTGGCAGACCCACAGGGTAGCGGATTGTATAACCGTGTTCGCTATGGGGTGATGTTCGACGTTAGAGAGCGAGAGGGTACCCGGAGGAGACAGCAGGTGGACACCATCATAGAAGGCATCGGGATCAACCGTGTCACAGCGAACTTTGAAGCTGGAAGGCCGCTAATTGACGATGCTATCCGCGTCGGTGACGAGGAGGCGATGGCCATGGCTAGATTCCTGGTTGAGCGGGAGGGACTGTTTGTCGGGAGCAGTAGTGCTGCTAATTGTACGTATTCCGCTAGTAGTTGGAGAACAGGGAGGGCTGACTTGAATGACAGGCGTCGCAGCGGCACGTACAGCGCTACAGATGGGGCCCGGACACAGAATCGTCACCGTACTGTGCGATTCAGGGACTAGGCATTTATCAAAATTCTGGGCGAAGGCTGGGAACGTCGGCGGGGGGTGGAAGATGACGTTGGAGGACGTGCTCTCGGCGGAGAAGACGCGGCCGTCATTGCCTGTCCCTCTGTCTAGAGCTTCATCTGGCTGGGGTCCGTGAATGCATTTGTGGCGGTATCTTGGAGGGTTTACAAGTAATGGAATACGAGAATACTCTACATCTCTTCCATACTCCCATATGATGCCAATGGAAACATCCCTGATCCGAACAACCGAGTGATACGCCATGACCGCCAATCAATCCCATCTTGAAAGCCGTTATCCACTGTATTGTATAGTGCTCTGCATGGCCCAATTGGCCCCCGCAAGGTCCCACCATGGGCAAGGGGGCCTACCCCCCCCACTCCGGTCACCACTTGCCACCCTTCCCATCACGACCTCCAACCTATGCACAGCCTCAACAGCTGAAGAAAAAGTGCCCTTCCGAAACCAAAAAAGCCAGAATTCCTTTTTCTTCTTCTTGTTTCCACCGATCAATCATGACCACGTAAGTTAGCACAGAACAATATATAGTACAGTGCCAATCCTCGAATACCGTGGTGGTGTATTGTACCGGTACTCGTAGAATAATTCGGATCCACCATTGCGGCACTGCACTTACTTACTGTAGAGTGCTTGGCGTACCCGTAATACCATTAGAAAAAGGGAGGGGGGAAAAGAGGTGGGACGGAACAGGTCAAAACGAAACAAAGGCCACTTTTACGTTATGGTGATGAGCTGCACGATTTTCCAGAATAGAATGGATGGCGATCCTGGTTCTTTCCGGCACTTTTCGAGGATTGGGTTTCTTTCGGCGATGTGATGGGCTTGATGGTTTGGTGGCTCCGTTGGTGGGCTATTAATAGCCTTGCTGGGGCTGTTGCTATGGTATGATACCTGCAACCTTCTCAGGTAGTGTATTGTACTGTCGAGGATGGCACTGTGCACAGCCCGATTGATAGTGGCCGGGATAATGAGCACTGTACGGTATCATACTAGAACTGTACTGGTGCTGTACGGAGGAGCCTCTTCTCTTTGGATTCCTCCTTGGTTGCTGTGGAAATTTGCGAGTGTGGTCGACTGCGAGAAGAGTGTATGAGTACTGTAAATTTACTGTACAGTCCTGGTTAGAGATATTGTGTAGGGATAGTGGTACTGTGACGATTCATCTGAATTATAATGAGTATCTTTGGCAAGCAAGTAAGATGGTCCAGTCAGTGCAACGGGTTTTTTTTGGGGGGGATGGAATGATATTGGGGTTTTAATTAGTCGCAATAAATAGGATGGCGGACAAGGAGCCTAAGGTGATGGTGTTGGAGAGGCTTTGCTACTCCTCAACATGGTGCGGCGAATATGATACTAATAGACAAAGCGCAGCTGTGGTGCTCCCGATTGTTTGGGCCTTTACCACATGTTTTTCTCATCGTCGTTCCAAGGTAGGGCAGTAGTAGTTCCACTCCGTTTACTTTGTGATACTGTTAGCTGGCCTGGCGCTTGGCAGATACAAAAGGATTAGCACGGTTTGGCATAAATTTGTAAGTACAGTACTTTTATATTCCCTTGGTAGGAAATACACACCTTACCGCCCCAAGCCAGCACTCAATAAGACATCGGAGTCTACTGGATTGAAGAAGGATTAGTCCTGAGCAGTTCTATGGAATTTGTTTCTCAAAAAGCCTTGTTTAATGAGATCTAGGATTCACACAGGTGCAGTCTTTACCCCACGAGGACAACATTAATCCTTTGTAGGGGTTTTTGTCACTGAATACGGTGATTAGAAATTTGGTAGGAGGGATAGCGGATAACTACATTTTACCATACTACCGGTAGAAGTATAATACCAGCAAATGCTCCCTGTATTGTATGAAGACATCTCCCTAGGTACTTTGTGGTGTGTTTTTTTATTTTTATTTTTTTACTGCTGATGCTGACTAGAAGACCTGGGGCTGGCTTGGGCTCTTGATGTGTACACATAATCCATTCCGAAAGGCATTAAATTTTAGCCGTTACACCATGATTGCTGGGGGGCACCACTCCCTACCCATGGGATCATCATGCAGGTTTATTTATAGTGCTGTGGCGTTTGTAAAACAGACCGGTATTGCATACGACCAGAAATTTCCTGGAGCATCATGATTTTGGTGGTGTGCAATAGCAGTCCGCTTTGGGAACGCCACGACGTTACGAGCACTCTAGTATTCGGGGATGGAATGTATATCCATTGGGTTCACCAATGTCTATTCGTGTAGTGCCTCGGACGGAGATCGGAAAGTGGTTGCTTTGCTCGGACCTCCCAGTCCTTGATTGGCCCTCAGATATTATACACTCAATACTAGGTTCTGTCCTTTCCAGAACGCAACTGCTAAATCTGGATGGCCGCCCCGTCTTCTGCTACAGTACGGCCTCTAGGGACTGCTTTTCCTATAGATGATAACGCAGCTCGCACCTCCGCTTTTGCTTCTTCCTCCCCTCAGACTCGAGTTCCTAGGTGGTCAGCTCCTACAATAATAACTACTGGGACGTCAATTTAGATCCACCCTGATCCACTGCATCCCATCCCCCGAATCTCGACCCCGCAATAAAGGCTTCATCCCCATTTATAAAGCCTGCTGTGGCATTAACGATGGACTCGTCAAAATCTCAGCAGAACCAGATCTCTCTATTTTTCCCGGCCCCGTTCCCTGACTGCCAGCGGGAGGCGTCTGATGTTGGCGAACACACCATGAGCCCAGCAGTGCTCCCATAGGCGGCATCACCAATTAAGTAGTTGATGAATTTCATGTACAATCTGATGGGCACAGATCATGGCTATCATTGGAATCACTAGTAGCGTGCATAGCTGCATCGTCAGAATCCTGCATTAGTTAAGTCTGGGCAACCAAAGCATCGCAGTCGACTCCAGGGGAAAGCAAAATTGCTCCATTTGTTCGAGCGATCTCGTGGAGTTGTGTTGGGGGGGCTTGTAGGGTTGTAAGGGAGGCGCTGGTTTGGCGTAGGCCAGGGGCATCTCGGACTGGATGGAGGGATGACGAAGCCCGAGATTTGGCGTAGGAGCATTTGAAAATTTTAAGGAGTTTTCAGGAATCAGAATATATTTACGTAGGAAGCCGCGACCTTGACATGAATCTTCTTGTATGGAAAAATCACTTTTCTAGTGGGAGTATCATACACCCTTTGTTTTTGCTAGTTTTATGGAGAATCGATTGCGATTTCGGGGTTCACCTTGGGACAGCGCGGTTGGGGCGTATAATAAATACAGCATATATCCACCCAGTATGACGCTGGGTTTGCCATGGTGCCTAGAATTGCCGAGAACCGGAGCGCTGTATATAGGCTCTCACCAGGTCATTCCGCCTCCTCTCACGGCGGCGCACCACTCTACCCATCCACACACCCATCGCTCGGAGCACCCATTCGAGTCATAAACATCATTGGCCTGGGTTCCCGATGTCCTGCTCCTCCCAATGAATGCTCCACCATCCTGAAGAGTTGGGAACGTGATCGCTACCCCAAGGACACACTCGGATCGCGGATTTCGCCCAAAGCTGCCATGAAGTACATTTTATCATATAATTTTGGATATATAACAGATCAGCACAGATTACATGCTTTGCTCTGGGGAAAAAAAAGAAAGAAAAAAAACAAAGAGGAAAGAATTATGCACCTTACTCATAGTATATCACTCGGCGGGTCCATCACTGGCCTCTAGTGGTGTTTCTCTGTCTCCCCAACTCTTTTTGTTTTGTTTTCCCGGGGGGGGGGGGTGTGTCGGGGCCGTCGAGGGCGCTCGCCTGGCAGAATCGACACTTTTGTCAATTTTATCCGAAAGGAATACCGGTTCCGTACTTTACAGTACAAGTACGGTACTGTACTTGTACCATCCTGGATGATGTGATACTACGTATCACATCTTCCTCAGCCGCAACCACAACACTCCCCCTCCCCTAAGTGCTATTGGTAACTGGTACTCGAGTACCGGTGCCATCTTTATCGCAAATACACTTCATCGTGGAAGAAGGTGTCATAATACGGCCCTAGGCGAGTATCTTGGCATTTTCGTGGCGTTGATGGCCCTGCGAATGAAAATCCGGAGGAAAGGTTTCGGTACCGTAAACTTAGAACGCATCCTTTTTCCTTTTTCCTTTTCCTTTTCCTTTTCCTTTTTCTTTACTTTTTTACTCTTTTGTTCCAAGTTCCGGGTTTTGGTTGTGTGCTGGAGGGTGGAAGGTATCGTATGGTATGTTTAAGGTTGATAGAATTTTTTTTTTCTTCCCCCTTTTTGCTGGTGGTGTGATAGATATTATGGCTCTGCTAGTTGTGATAGCTAGCTTACTAGTAAATAGCTACGAGTACAGTACAAGTATCTGGGCTGTGATTTTCTTCAATCTTGGGTAGCTCGCGTAGAGTACTACACGAGCACGCTGCAAACGATACTGGTACGAGTACCAGTACTGCAATAGCAAATGTTGACTAGTTAGCCGTAACATCAATGCTCGGGCGCCGGAAGCGGGAATAACCTGCCCGTGTGAGCGAACTTTACCTTACTGCGCTTTCGGACACCCTAAGGGATAGCGTAATACGGATTCAGTATAAATACGCTACGAGTACTAAGGCACCATATCTCTCCCCCAAGAAGGATCATCAAGATCCTGCGGGGTAACTTACTGTACGTACAGTAACAAGCGGACTATCCATCATATGAATAAAAATGTATGGTACAGTATCATATAATACGATGGGGAGGGTGGATTATGATGTAATGTCGTGCATTTTAAAGGATGAGAAGAGACCTTCACGCTCTCCGGTTTTATTATAAGTCTAGGCACTGCATGTCTCTAGAGGAGGAGTATGATACTGTAAGTGCTATGCAATTAGGCTACGTAGTTCTTGCGATTTGTATGAGTACAATCCGGTTTTTGGTTTTTGACGGAGGGTTTTTTTTATCTTTCCATCCATCAAGAAAAGATTTTTCAATTTTTCAATTTTTCAATTTTTTTATTTTTCATGATACTGACCTCCCGTTTGGACACGCTCGAGTATAGTACCGTACTCGTATAGTATAATAGAGTACTAGTATTGTACCGGTACTGTGCCCGACAGTATAATAAGAACTGCTGTACTGTACAGTACAGTACTTGACACAGGGCAGGGAAGCTGAACTCCTATCAGTCTATTACCCCAATACCGACCTCAAGCAATAGCACTACTATACAATACGACCATCATACATACATACACATACATACATGCATACATACATACATACGTACATACATACTCCACTTGTAGTACTCGAGTACAGCATTGTACGATACCATCGTACGGATTGGACCATTCCGAGCAACCCAAATTACGCTCGGAAAACGGAAGATGCTCGAGAACTCTCCTATACCTGTGGGGGAAAAAGAATAGTCTTTATCGTTACACCGCATTTGAATAACCGTATCTCTCTTTTTCCCTCTGTGGTAACTTATATTTATCTTGTCCGTCCGTCCGTCCCGTCTCTGTAGGTCTGCATCGGTAGGTCGGCATGCGTGGGTTGGATCTCGCCTTGGTCTTTGGGTAATATATTATTCCTCTCGTTTTTCGTTCTCCACGGGACTTGGACTGCCTTTTTGGTTGGGTGGACCTTTCGCACTGCTGTCGTGCGAGTCACGTTCCGGGTATGAGTGACATGTATGATACTGTACTTTTATTTTATTTTATTTTATTTTTTTATATTTTATTTTTATTTTTAAAAAAGAGGGTCGCCTGATGTCATGAATTGCGAGGAGCTGGTCTGGGGGTTACAGGCCCTCGTTTGGCGGGATGATTGAAGTTTCTTTGTAATATCTGTCGATTGTGTCTTGTTCAAAGTTGATAGGGATAGTTAACCGGCAAGATAACTCCTGTCTTGTGCGAGAACTTCTCCCCGGGCAATCTGTACTCGTACTGTTATCTTAATCCCTGGGTCGTTGTATTTGGTTAGTCCGGTAATATCACGGTCGGAATGATTAGTCGGTGCTACGGTGTGTTGCGGCTGGAGGTTAGCTTTGTAAAGAGGCGAGTGGAGGAGAGTCCAAGGTCCACAGTGCGGGACAAACGTTGATTTAAGCTTAACTTTACGCACGGGCCGGGGTCTTGGGTAATCGGTTCGATAAGAAAATAGTCTTATGAGGACACTGACGGCGATTTGATTGATACTGGGGTAATGCTAAGATAGAAAATGATTATAACCACTGAACTGAACTGAACTGAGCTGAACCTCCACCCTCGCCTCCTCGCTTCCGTTTCCAACCTGCGCAAATCATAACCCGATTAACCCACCTCTTGACCCGCCTCGCATAGTGCCCACGCAACGTTAAGCGGTGCACGGAAGCCTACACCGCGGCATGAGCGGGGGATTCGGTGGCATTCTGACCAGCGACCGCAGGATCCTTGGCGAACTCCTCGTACACACTCTCATCCCCGCTGAACCGTCCAGCACCACCCTTCCCGAAGGCCAAAATCCTCTCATCGATCAACTTGACCCACTTCCTCTTCTGGTCCTTCTTGAGTACCTGGGCCGCGAATACTATCTCGGCGATGTACAAAATCCTACAGTACCCCCACCGCGGCTCTATATTAGCCCCCCTGCATACTTTGGAGAAGAAGAGGAAGAAAAAAAGGACTTACAAAATGAACCAACTAAGGCCAAACCTCCCCTTTGGCAACGGGCATTTAACGTCGAACCCCTGGGAGAACAGATAGAACTGCGTATCGCCAATGCTGCACCCAAACATGCCCCCGTAGTAGTCATAGTAGGCACCATTATTTATGTATACCACCTCCACCAGCTCCCATGACGTCTGGATAAGCCAAAAGGTGAAGAGGATGCTGTATAGGCTGATGGCGTAGACAGGGTTCAGGTGGGACTTTTTGAAGAGGACGATATCGGCCAGCGAGTGGATGAGGGTGATGAGGGAGAGGGTGAGGGTTGTCGCGCTGTTGGCGGTGGGGGTTTATTCCTTGTTAGCGAGGGACAGAAGGAGGGAAACAGGAGAAGGAGAGGAAAACAGAAAGAAG
Organism: Tuber aestivum; assembly: GCA_900010015.1. Taxonomy (NCBI): domain Eukaryota; kingdom Fungi; phylum Ascomycota; class Pezizomycetes; order Pezizales; family Tuberaceae; genus Tuber; species Tuber aestivum. The sequence goes on from LN891045.1 coordinate 113,280, forward strand.
GGATCATCATACGCGAGAATGTTCACGGTAAGGGCGGTTTCCGCTATGGCTATTCCCGCGGTCGTGGTTGAGAAGATGGCCAGACCGATGGAGGTTATGAAGATGTGGAAACCGTCCCAGCGGGTATCCGACTTTGCCGTCACTTCGGTCATACTCTCTAATTCGTTGGACTCGTTATCGTATCCTATCGTTTATAACCAGCTGTAGCTGTGATCGTGAGGAGGGGGAGAGTTTAGAATTTTTGCTTTCACCTTTCGCAGTGCGGGACCGGGAGATGGTGCGTGGGTGGGCGAGCGAGCGTGCGGGGATGGGAAGGGAGGGGAGGGAAGAAAGGAGGGAGGGTGGGAGCGACAACGGAGAAGGTACCGGTACCAGTACTTATGGGTTGGAAGGAAGGAAGGGGTGCTGTCGCTGATCGGTTGCGAGTCCGCAAAACCTGATTTGGCAGTGGCTTTTGTGCGTTTGCTACTGGCGGGATGTGAGGTTTCGCGTTGTTCCAGGCGCAATGGCTGCAGTGGTGCTCTGGTCTCTGTGAAGCTGCTTTTAGGAGTGTATCATGTGTCGCTTGGCTGTGTTGGTGTGTGGGCTGCCGCTGGTGTGTTGCGTGCGGCTGGATGCTGTGGGTCTCAGGCTTCAAACACTTTTGTTTTAAACCTTGCGGGGGCACTGATGAGGCGCATATGGTATTGCTCGCTATCCTCCTCTACCCGCACTCTGCTCTACTCTACGGATACTGCGCTGCGATATGTGGCTTTGGATAATGGCTGCGGTGGGATGCCGAGCTTTGTGTGCGATTTATCTCAGGCATGTTGGTGGGGCTCGGGTTTGGTATTTAGCTAGCCTTTCAAAGAATTTCCCGCAAAGCGCTTAAACGAGCGTCTATGAACGCGGGACTTCACTACCGGTACGCTTATTCGCAGCGAGAGAGTTCCCAATCGGGAACTGCCGTTGATGTGTCGACCGGGTGGATGGATGCCTGAATGGGAAAAAAAAAACCCCCCCCAAATAAATATGCTGTATTCTGGGTTACAAATAACGGCAAGGAAGGAAGAAATCAGAAACCTCCTTCGTTATCATACGCCACCATCAGCGGAGAGAGAGAGATCAGAGATGAAATCCTCTCACTGACGAATGCGATCACCTATGAAGAACGATATCCATCCAACAATATAACCCTAGGAAATGAGACACAAGAAGGAATAGAAGGAAGGAAACCAGAGCCGTAAGTCATCAGGAGAGCACCCGGGACGAGAGAAGCACCTTCGAATCGGTTGCTTAGGGGAAAATGTAGCTCTTTCTGAGCTCGGAGATGTCCTTCTCGCTATCCGTCACCGCCGGATTCCTCTGAACGTACTGAGGGCTGGGTAGGTCGGTGTACAGATGGTGTGGAAGCATTTGCGCTCCGCACTGAGGACATCCCAATATCGGTGGCGAGATCGCCTTCAACGCCAGAACGGCTTGGTCCACCTGTCGTTGGAAGGTGTCCTTCTTTTCCTGCTTCAACGCCCTTGCCGAATAGACGATTGCCGCGACGTACAAGAGCCTAGTTTATCGACGATCAGTGGTCGGCTGGGCCTCGAGAGGTTCGGAGCGTTATGTACGTACACCAGAATCCAGGAGAATGAGAACCTGGTCTTGGGCAAAGGGCAGGACCATTCGTTGGAGCCCTGGCTCGGATAGTAATGGATGTCCACGACGCTGCATCGGTAGGTGCCGTCGGAGTATACGAAGTGGTCGTCGTAACTCATGAATCCCATCTCGACCGCTTCCCAGATGGAGAAGGTGAGCCAGAAGGAGAACATGATGCTGGACATGGCGACTACATAGACTGGCTTCAGCTTTGAGTTGAGATAGAGGGATATATCGACTACTGTGTGCACGAGCGTTATGACCCCGAGAGCTACGGCCGTGATGCTAAGGGTAGAAGGTTAGTTGGTCTTCACTGCTCAGCGGAGAGGAGGGGGAGAGGTACGCATTAATGTTGAGAACCCTGATGATTTCAACAGTGCATACCGAGATGACTGCTATTATGAATACGAGCAGCATCAATGTGACTGTAACGATGTTTTGTCCCCTCCAGCGAGCGTCGCCGTGGGGACAGAGGTTGGGGCACCTGTTGGGTGGTTTCATCTGGCTTCAGGCGTAGGGGTGAGGAAGCCTGAATGGATTGCTATCGTGGCTATCAAAGTGGGGCGGGGGGCGGGGGGGGAGGTGGATGGAAGGTTCTTATACAGCTATCGCCCGAAATTGGGTTGTAGCGTGTTTGGTCAGTATGATTTGACCGTAAGATTATTATTTTACACTTGATATGTGGGACACTAGGAGCACAGCCCACTCGCAGTGAAAGGATCGCCCAGTAATGCTCCTCTAATTGGATAATTGAGTTTGCCTTCACGGTGTCTTAGACGGGGGGGGGGGCTGTCCCGTGCGCACGCAGCAAATCTGGTGTTCCCAATAAACTATAATTCAAGTACCAGGTACTGTACTCGTACAGGAACAAAGAGAGTTAGAGTTTCCCTCTAGTCTAATCGAGGCGAGGATTAACAGTGGGGATTTCTCCCGGTGGGAATTTTCTGAATCCCTCTAGAACACTTCGTACCATGATACTATGATGCTGAAGCCTTCCGCGGCATCAGAGGAGCATGCCCGGTACCAAGTATCACCGCCATCGCAGGGTGTTCTAAATTTAGCTTGGCTATTGCTAAGGACTTCAGAACTACCGTGCTAGAGTATAGTAAACAACTTACCTGATCATCTTTAGGGCACCTCTAACTAACACGCACGAATAAAACACCCTATCGTATGCATCGGTGGGCCTGCGGAAAAAAATATTTACCCCACGTAGCCACCCCGACATGGGGGATTGCTATTCTTAGCCTGGTGCAAGGTGCAAAAACCCTTCAGCCAGCCTGCCAACCAGCCAGCCAGCCAGCCAAGGAAAAATCGGGATCGGAATAGATTTCTCGCCTCGGGTTTGTTCAAAGCCCTCTCTCTATCTCACCGGTATGGACTCCCTCTGGGATTTTTTATTATTATTACTATTTTGTCAGTGGTCGGCTGTGGATTTATTTATTTTAGTGATCAGGTAGGTATGATAATTAATAACTTGACTGTACTCGTATGCCTTGCCAGTCTGGGTGGTTAGCAAATACCGAAAGCTTGGCAAGTCCCTGTTAACTTATTCTGCTGCTCTGTGTGGAGGGTTGGACTTGTAAACCACGTATGATATGCTAAGATGGCCGTATCCTACAAGTAAGCATCGGCGCCCTAAGGTGGGATGAAACCTTCCTTGAAAAACTTTGCTCTTCGAGTTTAAGATTTGGGGGGTTCGAGAGAAGGTGGATGTTTCTGGATTTTTGTAGGTGTGATGCATAGAAACATTTCTTGTCAAAACCTGACATCTCCATCAGCGTTGGTTAAAACTTCCGAGAGCGAGAGTGAAAGGGTGTGGCATGTTGGTCTACCGGTGGCAATAGGGGCAAAGGCAGAGAGGGGTGGTGGGTATAGAAAAGCGGATGGGTCAGTGTAAGCTCTGGTAATGGTGGAGCATCAGAGTGTACCGTAGTGCTGACTGAAGGCTACGGAGCTCGCTCATAGCTACCGTATCCCATGATACTTGTAAATTTATATGGAAAGCGATTTCCCTGGTCTTGGTCCTCCCTCGCGGAATTAAAATCCATCTCACTCCTGTCATCATACTATTGGTTTTAAATCCCCTACCCCCCTGTGTTGTCTGGACATTAGGCCTGTGGACCGAAGCAGCTATGGGAGCAAGGCTAATTGGGTACCGGAAGTGGTGATAGACCAGTCGGGATCGGTCAGGGGTTTCTACTAGAGTTTTAAAATCATGGTCAAGAACGTCTATAAGAGGATTCATAGGGGCTCTTGGTGGGGTTTCTACCAGGCTTGGTCTTACAGTATAAACTCTGCTTATAGGCCAGATAAGGCCACGATGACGATTGGTTGGAGGGGGGAGAGACATGTGTGAAGATTTATTCGAGCCTTGATTGCCGCGGGAATATTGAGTAGGTAAAAGGAAAAGCCTCTTTAATGTGCTCTACTGGCTTTCAAACTATCATACTCTTTTCTGCTTTCTTGCTTAATCATAGTTTTGCTAAGCTTTCACAGAGAACGCAATTAGAATCCTCAAGAACTCTCATTTCCTGCAGATTTTAGGGCGAGACCCACGTGTAAACACTGTGTGGTAACCAATCCCCCCCGAAGGAAAAATCTAAATATAAATCTAAGATTCTCTTGACTAAAGATCCTCAAAGTGTCGGTAGCAATCGATCGGTGCCTCAGTATTCGTAGAGGAAATGCGGGTCCGACCCACCCAATAGAGAATAGTCCATAACATCATAAAGAAATCAATACATTAATGTGACAAAAATCATTAATCCGTCATGTATTAAACAAAAACTTTCTCCACAACCCCCTTGGGGTAGTCCTCGCCCAAACTGGTCTTCGGCATCTCACCATCTTGCTCCCGTATGACAGCCCTCACCACCCTGCCAGAGTACACGCTCGACAGCGGATCGGTATCCGACCTTTCCTCATTATTGCCTCCTTGCGCCATTGTTGAGCGGCCGAGCGTCTTTGCGGACACTTTCACCCCCTTCGTGACGTAGATACTGGCAGCGATATACAGAACCCTAATAAGCGCATCCAACCCCATCAGGTCAATTTATTTCCTCGCGGAATAAGTTTTTTATGATACTTTGTGTTATGTTTTTAAGAAAGGAGGTATGATAAAAAAAAAGGGACCTGACATACACCATAGCCCAAGAAAACGAGCACCTAATAACGGGTAAGGTGCAGTGAGTGACATATGGCTCCCCGGGCACATGGTTGAAGGTCATGTTCTTCACATTGCATCCGGCCGAGATTTTCGAGTCAATCCTCAAGTTGAAGGCACCCCCTGCATGCTCGTCCAGGTTTCCGACCTCAACGAATTCTACTCCGGAGATGCTTATCCAACAGACTATGAGGATGCTGTACAGGACGGCTATGTATATTTTATTCAGCGATGAGCGGGTTAGGATGAGGATGTCGAGTGTCAGGTGGAGGGCCCCGATAAGTGAAAGAGTGAGGGCTATGATGCTGTTTTTTTCTCAAAGTGATGGTCAGTGGGGTGGTGGGGGATTGGATTGGTAAGGGGTGGGATGGATATCGGAAAAGAAAGAGTACGCTAGAGTATTCATTGTCCTAACAGTTTCCACGGTTGCGACCCCAATCATCACCAACGCGCACAGGAGGAGCAAAGCCAACACACGCATCGTGTTACGTCTCGTCCAGTGGCCCTTGCTCCCCGAAAAGCTCCCCATTCTGCTAACCTTGTCCCGGAAGTTCATCTGCAACGTGAGTGATTTTTGATGATGGGAGTTGATGATAAGAAAAGTGGGCCCTTTTGATAAAAGGGGATAATAAATAGATAAATGGGAGGGGATCGGGGGGGGTGTTGCCAGGGGGGAGGTACTGGGAGGGACAAGAGACCTTATATCAGTTCGTGCTTTAGATAGAACGGTAACAGCCGCGGCGCCTGAGAAACTTGGTTCGGTTCCTTTTGCACTTGGTAGTGGGGCGCCTGGTTGCGCAATTGCTGGGAAGGAGGCACTGCCCACTTGCTTTTTTTTTTGAAAAAAAAAAAAATACCTTCCCGGAGTTGGTAGTGAAGTGGGGGTGGCTTTGTCTTGCATTGCTGGCGGACAGTGTTCTACCGGCGTACCTGTTAAATAGTGTACGATACCGTATTCATGTTAAGCCTAACTCGCTTTGTGAACAGGAATATTATCTCGAGTTGTGTTTGGCTTGAAAGAGTCGCGTAGGTGAGTGCCTCGGCGCGCGTTTGGGCGAAGGCTATGGTTGTTGCTGCCTGGCGTTTACTCGGGGGGGGGGGAGCTCTGGGTACTTGTCTGGCAGCTGAGAGGAGGTTCGGTTCGGGGTTTTTCTTTCTTTTTTTCCACCTTCGCTAGTTATGGATGGGTAAGTATCTTCGCGAGTTTCAGTTTTGGACAACATATGTTGCGTGATGATTGGCGCTTTAGCTGAGGCTGAGGGAAATGCATGGGGCTTCTGGATGATCGGAATCGGAGCCGTGTGGTTTCTAAGATAGTTTTTGGTTTTGGAAGGGGGTTTGAAGTTGGGTATATTATGGGGTCTATTGATTTGTTGAGGGTTCCTGCACACTGGTGGTGAGAGGGCCCCCTTGGGGTTCACTTCATTGTATCATATGGACACTTTCCTTTCCTTCTTCCTTGCCCTCCTTACTGAACTGCTTTTATTGGCGCTGAGTATCTCTGGTCGAGTGATTATCGGTGTTTGGGATATATCAATAATACCGCAGTATGTGGTGGTATCTTTCTGGGGTCTTCATCTACTCGTGCCAAGGTTGCAGCGCCCTAACTTAGCTGCAACCTTGGCACGAGCACCCTGTAGCTTGAAATATGATAGAGGAGAGAGTTGTCTTTAGCCTTAAAGCCTAGTGTTCTGAACTGTGGTACAAACGCCCTAGGTAGCGCTCCTTTATCACTGATAGAGCATTTTTTACTTCGCCACACACTGTATCGCTGCCATAGCCTCAAGTTCTATACCGGGCCAAATCAAATGTCCAGCCACAATCGCAGCAATCGGGGATATTCCCAAAAGATGCTGAGAACTGGGAGAACTCCACCCATGGACCGGAATTAGCATAGCGGGCGGGCACTATTGTGAGCTTAAAGTCCATACTAAGTCCATTGCCATCTCTTACACTCCTGCTTTCAGGGGTCAGAGTTTGGACAAGAAGGCGAGAAAACACTTTTGCCGCCAATGGCTCGATAATTCTTGAGGGGTTGCGAGTTGGTAAAGGAGAGACTAGGTAGGGATGGTGAGATGGATATTGCTTAAGAGGGTGGGGGGTATGGGAGCGGGGAGCTGGTGATACTGCGTTGGAGAAGTTTTTATTACAGCCAACGAGGAAGCTCTCAGGAGAAGCAGGGAGGCAGGGTGGTGCTAGGGATGGCGGGGGATGTGGAAGTAGCGGCGATCGGTGAGTGAGGCTTGACTGATTTGATAAAGGCACGACCGTTTGCTATATCCTAAGGTGCTCCCTCTTTTCCGGGATTTGGATGGTGTACTCTTCGATTGGGATGAAGTTGAGGATTCGGAGAATCTGGAACTGATGCATCATCGGGCCGGCTTAGGCCATTGGGACCTCTGGAAATGCTGGGGTCAAACATTTGAGTACGGGTTGGGCGCCTTGTTTTGTTCGGTCGCTTGTTTGACATGGGTACTTGTTCGCTTACATTCGACACGAGAAATTGTACTACGGTATTTTATTTCTTTAATACCTTTTACTGGAGTACTGAAAAGACAAATACCAGCTTGATTCTGATAGTAAAAAAAGAAGCCAAGAATAATCTCTTGTAACACCAACGAAAGAAGGAGAACAGATACCTGAGTATATGGAGAAATGGAATAAAAGCACCCTTTAGCTGCTCTCAACTCACAATCTCTCCAAATTCTAAATGCTGTAGTCTTTCTGATTCATACAAATTGTAGGAAAAACCTTCATAGTTCTTATCTTGATGTTTGTTGTCCAATGGACTCAACTTGCACTTTCTCATTTCATAAAGAACTACAGGAAAAGGTTTGAATGGGCCCCTTACAAACAATTTCACACCCCTTTGCTCAAAAAGACCAGTTACAACAAGAACTATAAATACTATGCAAAGCCCTCAACAAAAACAAACTGGTATAGGATTCACCATTTAAGGCATTTCAAGGTAGATAAAAAAAAACAGAAAAAAACATCTACAACGCTTGCCTCAACAGTATCAAGTAGCAAGTTCTAGAGAGGATTGGACTAGTGTAGTGGGAGGTATTATACCATGGTTTTCTCATTCTCTACAAAAAAACTAATGTACTTTAGAGACTGTTTGTTATGGTATAGCTGAGATGATACTGGCAAACCATGGTTTTGAAACCATGATTGACACACTGACCAATGATAAGGTCTGAATATACTAGTTTTAGGACTTCCTATGAGTCATTGTGCCAAATAGTCCCTTAGTATTTGATAATATTTTTAGGTATTCCTGTAAGTTATACAGGATCTTTCTTAACACATTTTCTGTATTAGGCAAGGCAAATGTCCCCGATATTGAATATTAGGAAAGACTGAACATCGGGTTCCAACCAGGATGCTGCAAGCTTGAAAAACCTTTCTTATTCTTCCTTATAGGTTGTCTGATTTTTTTCTTATATATGACTCCCATGAAGTTGTAGAGATGAATACGTAAGATTCTGGCATTAGGGGGAAAAAAGTCAAGTCCTAATAGGGCTTAGAACTTATATGTACGGTTTTCCCATAATACCATTCACTCTTGTACTATCATATCATTTGGATAGGACTGTGCCGTACTCGCGACTGATGGCGGGGATTAAAAACTCCCATCGGAGCATTTGAACACTATCCTCATTACGCTACCTAATATCACGTGGTGCACAAACTTCGTGGGCACTTGATAGGACCTTCATCAGCACTTCTTGTTGATATGAAATGTACAGTGCAATGGTGCACGATAGAATGGTGCAGAACTGAATGGAAGAGTAAGCGGGTATTGTGTGACTTACGAATCGGGAAAAACTAAGTTAAGATCAGTAGTAGCGGGCAGTTTGAGGATATGTGAGGTGTATGTTGCGGACTGTACTGACTGTACTGACTAAACTATACTAAACGCACTGAACCGAACAAATAGGTATCCCAACTTTACGCTATTGGGCTTTAGAGATTGCATACAGCCCGCACCATCAGTTTCGGGCGGCGGACTTCTACTCTGCCTGCTTTTCTTGATCGTGGAATGAGGTACAACAGGGTATTAGAAGGTGAAGCCTCCGCACTCGGACGCTGCGCACCTAGGGCCTAAGGTGGAGTGATTGGTTGCGCTTCGGTGAGGTTAGAGCAGATATGTGGCGCATTTTGGGCCGAGCTGTGATCTTCTCCTCTATCCTTCCCTTTTGGGGGTTTGCCCCTTATTCTAAGTAGCATTTGGATGCTGTTGGGGATGTGATGGTGTTCGTGGCGGTTTATATGAGATCGTACTAAATGTCCTGGATGATTGTGATGCTGGAGGGTGTTGCAGCTGCTGCAGTCCAGCTTGGAGCAAGGGAGCAAGCAATTGAGACATTGCCGGATTTTGTTAGTTGACTCAGAATGGTCTTAATTCTACATTGTTCGTTGGTGCCCCCCGAGTAGTAAGACTTCATCTATTCCACCTATTGGGAGCTTCTTCAGATGGTTCTTTATATGATGCTCTAAGTCTGAGATGGTAGCGAGTTGCGAGGGCTGTAAGTATCACACTTGTCCCACCGAAGAACGAAGACAGCCTAGGACAAGAGAGCGCGACAATGCTTTGGCTGCTGTGGGCGTGGACTGTAGTGTGCTGTGCTGTGGCTGCGAGTAGGTAAAACTGGGCCTGTTACTCCATCGGATGGGACTTAACATGATAGTGGCTCGACTGGGGAGGCTAATGGGCTGTTCGTTGAAATGCCAAAGTGACTAGACATTTTCAGTGATTGCAGACTCTTCGTAGTATTCTTGCTGGAAATAGCCTGCTCATGTCATTGATCTGTCCGGTGTTTATCATACCTTGGTGCCTTGAGAGAACCTGTACCTCTTGTCTATGCCTAAAGCCCACTACCTATTGATGTATATTAGAGCACCAAGTAATCCATAGTAAGGGCTATTCGCATGCATCCATCCTACCGCCCAAAATTCAACACTTCAACCCCTTGATCACTAGGGACCTTCCGTTTTCTCCCCTCTAACAACCTTGGTAACTTAGGCCAGGTACAGCCTCTCCAGCAGTACCTGTCCCGCTGCAACCCTAGCAGTAACAAGAGATGGAAGTAGCAGCAATCGAGGTGGAAGGCTTTGCTGATTTGATAAAGTCACAACAATTTACCATATCCCGAGGTGCTCTCTCATTTCCAGGGTTTGGTGGCGCATTCCTCAACTGGGATAAAGTTGTGGATTCGGAGAGTTTATAATCAGTGGATCGGCTTCTCCTTTGAGAGCGCCGGAGCTGGGCTTTGGAGCATGAGTTGCATGCGTCCCTTGTCCCATTGGCAATTTGATACGGGAACTCATCTGATTGCATTAGGCTCTCGAAATGGCGCTTTTTTTCACATAAATGCTTTTTTTACCTAGATGCACACGCTGGAAAGAATTGGAGTAGCATGGTAGGAGTGGCCCGCGTTTTCTCATACTCCGTGAAAAAACAATGAGTTCACAATTTCTTCTCGTTCACTTGGGCTATCGACAATGGGGAGCGGCTAAGTGATGGGTTCGTGTCGCAAGGTTAGGATTGCCACAGACCGGTACCAGATGGGAGTTTTATAGCACCTTGGATATCTCGATGAAATTATTCATTTGTCCAATCGGTTATCATACACTTTATTGTGGTGAAGGAAACTTCGAGAAAAGGGTTAAATAACACAGGCGTTGTGGCGTAGAGGTTGTACAGTGGCTTCTGGGGAAGAAAGCACGGAGCTGAGCAAACTACTGCGGTACAGTATAGTAACGTTCTAAGAGATTCCTGTATGAAGAACTCTTTGGTTCATTCCCTGTACAGTACTGAACAAGGTAAATAATGCTCAGAGTAGATATTAGGAAAAGTTCTGGTGATCGATTTCTATCTGGAAAGAGGCAAGTCCGTTTTTCTCCTCCAAGCCTACTACTGGTATGATAAAAAACGGCGCAGCTAGAAAAGGAAGAATATTATTATGGGATGATATCATATTATTAAGAAAAAAGACCAAGTCCCAATACCGCCTAGGACTTGTCTGTGCCGATTCTCCCGTTCACGCTCGTGGACGCCGACCTTAATTAATATAATTTAGCTTCTGTCGGCCAATGGCGGGGTGGACTAGCGGGAACCAGTGTTCTCAACCGTCCGGGGCCCCGTAGGGCGCGACGGAGGGAGTGCCAAGAGCCCGGGACGGGACGGGACGGCAAAATATAGTCCGTCCTCGTCCTTGAACTCCTAGGACGGTCGTCATGAGGAAGGACGATGAGCCCCACGATCTGAGACAACTTCTGGTAGGGGACGGCAGGTGACTTCGTAGGACCACCGGGGATCGTAGGGAACTGTGGGGGACGGCAGGGGACTGCGGGGATGGGCTGGGGGTTTAATGGACGGCAGGGGACGGGGGGTGACTGTGGGTGACGGCAGAGAACTGTCGGTGAATGGTCCCCTACTCTTATGTGTCGGGAAAGTTCAGGAAAAGACCGGACGTGGCGACACAATGCCGTCCGCCCTGGTCTAGGTCCAGGACGGACGGACTACCCCGTTGCGAACACTGGACCAGGAGCTCAAGTTCCGTGGCAAGCGCAACAGGTAAATAAATCGAAAGAAACAATGATACTATGCGTTTGCTGCAACATAAGGTGACGTAAGGCCAATTGAAAATAAACAAATAAGAGGACAATCCAGACTTCAAGTATGCACACTATTCATGATCCACCCAGTGTTCCCAACGGGCCAGGCCAAGGCAGGCCGCTCTCACAGGTGGCCTAGGGTGATTTAGGTTGAATTCTGCTAGTCTGCAGAAGCCTATCAGGCCTGAGAGGTTTGTATTCTTCATGATTTCCTTGATAGCTTTACTATTAAACAACCTCTTTTTATAATATTTTCCTAATATCATAACAGGTTAAATTTTGATAAACTTCCTTTATGTCAATGAAGTTCTAAACCAGAAGCCCTATTTTCTCCAGTTCTTGGCATTGAAACCCTGACTTGGCATGAGAATTAGCGCAGCCACATGTAAGACATTTCATTCAGCCTCGTGCACATCTTAATTGTCAGGAGCCATGTTCCCCTTCCCTTTTTTTATTATTGAGGGTCGTTTACACCACTAATAAATACTATTAGGCAGATGGCAGCTAGATCATATAGGCCAGGCGGGGGTGGAGCCATATAGGCTGGGCCGGGCTGTTCTATGTCAAGACCTGCACGCACAGGCTAGGCTAGGTCCCTGCGGAACCCCTTAGGCTAGGTTAGGCTTTGGTCTAGCCTAAGCTACCTGGCCCGTTAGGAACACTGGATTTACGATCCATATTCTCACCATTCCTAGAGTCGTATATTGTCTGCCCTCCGTACCAAATTCCCTCCAGTAGAAGAGGCTTGTCTTCCTCCTTCCACTACTTTCTCTTCGATCCTCACACGTATTCACGACGACTTTCACTGACCATTCATCTCCTTGGCCGAAGAGCAAAAATACTTTCAATTCATTAACAACCCTTCAACATCAATCACCCATCGAGTGATATTGTGTGTATACGGGCAACAACCCTTATAGCGTCCTAGGGGTAGCCGGTGGAGGTGTTGAGGGTATATAAACCTTAGGGTCTGAGGGCAGATTGGGATCCCGCACTGTAAACCTTTCTGTATTTGGATAGCTGGCTCGCACCTGAGAAATACAACGAAGACCCATCCCCCTATCCACTCTATCTATCCAATACCGCTATGAATTCTGATACTCCCAAAACCATCATCAAGGATAACTCCGGAACCCCAACCGCAACCTCCGAGGTGGGGACCGCGCGCCAGGACCTGTCCCTTGAAGCTGACACCGGAGTCGTGGGAACCCTTGAATATGGCATCTACGGCATGACAATTGGCAATCTGAGCATGGTCAAGGAAGCCGTCTTAAGGCTTCGTGAGGCGATCGAGCAGGAAAAGAAAAGGGAGGAGGAAAAGAAGGAAGAAAAGAAGGAAAGGGAACGGAAGAGGAAGGAGAGGAAGGAGAGGAAGGAGAGGAAGGAGAGGAAGGAGAGGAAGGAGAGGAAGGAGAGGAAGGAGAGGAAGGAGAGGAAGGAGAAGAAGGAGAAGACGGAGAAGAGGAAGAAAGAGAAGCGGAAGGTGAAGGTGAAGGAAGAGAAGAATCAGGATGTTACTACTCCCACTACTACCCGACGGGTTATAACTGGGGATTCTATTCCGCCTCGACCGGTAGCCCACCGTACATCCCAGAAGCACCGGAAGATTTCGAAAGACTTCCCGACCTCTCCTATCATGCATAGAAGGGCCACTGCCGCCCGTAGGGCTCCTCCGGAGCTGCCCCAAGGCCCCCAACGTCGGAGCATTCGCATCATGGAGTTGGCGGAGAAGACTGTGCAGGATAGACTCTCTATTGCTTCTACGGCGCGGGGGAGGCCTGCTGCGGCCACTCGGGCCAAGAACAAAGCTGTTGTAGAGCTGAGGGATCAGATTGTGCTAAAGGCTGAAGCTGAAGTGGGGGTGAGGGAGGGGAGGGAGGCTACCGTTAAGGTCGAGTCCCCAATTCTGGAGCCGAAGTCTAGTGCGGGGGCTACCAAGAAGACTTTTGGGCGGAGTTCGAAGAGTGGGAGTGTGGCGAAGGCTGAGGCTAAGGTAAAGCTGGAGAAAGAGGTGGAGAATCAGAGTATCGCTACTACCCCCGCTACCGATAAAGCCACGAAAGCCCCTCGCGCTAGGGCCCCCCGCGAGGTATCCCAGGGTCCGGAACACTCGAGCGCGCGCACCACCGATCTGAAGCAAAAATCTGCGCAGGATGAAGGGGAGCCTGTTGCAGAGACAGCTGTTACCAAGGTCGGGTCCTCTGGTCTGGAGCCCAAGGAAGGTGCCGGAGTGCCAAAGAGGCGGGGTAGAGGGGGCGCCCGTGGTGGCCGCGGTGGTAGAGGGAGAGGGAGAAAGAGGGGATCGGCCTAAAGCAGCAAACAAGGATAATGGGACTGGAATAACTGTGTATGTTAAAAGTGCTTGCTTGAATAAATTCCTTTCCCTCTTTTAAAGAGAGCAGGGTAATACTGTGTCCGCTAGAATCACAGTCTACAGATCACCAAGACCCCTGCCTACTTTAGAAATTATGCTCGACACATTAACTTATTCTGGGGATTATAGCAGATTCGGAGGTGAATTCAAGAGCGGGCCACTACTCTAGAAAGGTCACGCAATAGTAAGGGGAACCCACCTAACAACCCAAACTATAATAACGCCTCACCTTTTCACCGCAGACCTTATATCAAAACCCCTCTGTAAAGGCAAATTCTGGTTACCCAACTTTGCAGATATTATCCGCGCTTTACTGGCTAAATGGATGCCCAACTTGCCCGATTAGGCAGTAAGAGTTTCGCTACATATCTCTCGTGACGTTTTTTTTAGGCTGCGGGCTTGCACTCGGATTGCTTTTCTCCCTCATGGAATAAAGTGCAACACAGGAAAATCTTCTGCACCCAGAGGCAGCAGCGCGTCTGGAATTGGGGTGCGAGTGATCGGTTGTGCTTGGGTGATGCTCCTGCGGGTGTGTGGCGGGCTTCGGGTCGATCTTTGGTGCTATCCTTTCCCTCATTTCCTTTGAGGGAGGGCGGTAGCCCCTTCTTTTTGAGTAGCATTAAGGTACTACTAGGGATGTAATGTTGCTTGTGGCGGGTTTCTACGGAATTCTATGAGGTTCCGCAGATTATCATGCGGGAGAGTGTTGCCCATCAAATTGAAGCAAGACAGCGAGAAAAAAAAGCGAGACATCGCAGGATTTTATTGATTGCATTAGTATTGACTTCATTCCGCATTGCTCATTGATGGCTCCCGAGAACCAAAGATTCCTCTACTCTGCCCATTTGGGGACTTCTCGATGGGTTCTTGTCCTGTGTATTCTACTAAGCCTGAGGCTGTAGCAGCAGTGAGAAATGGAGGCATCAGTGATCGAGGTGGAAACCATTTTACTGATTTGGCAAAGGCGCAATGCGTCACCATATCCTAAGACCCCCTCCCGTTTCTCGGATTTGGTGACGCATTCTCCAATTTGAAGTTGCGGGTTCGGAGGATCTACGATCGGTGCATCATGGGGCTGACTTAGGCCACTGGGGTTTCTTTTAGGGGCGTTGAAACTAGGCTTTGGAGTACAGATTGCGCGCCTTCTCTTGTTCAATTGCTAATTTGACATGGCATCCCGCGCCAGATATGGTGATTTTTATTGCTTTAATCCTTTTTCCCAAGCTGGAAGCGCTGGAATGGAATGGACTAGCATGGTAGGAACGACTCTCATATTCTCTTACTCTACGAAAAGGCAATGGATTAATAATTTTCCCTCTTTCAATCGGATTCGGTTCGCTTTCCGCGTTTGTTGATTTTCTACACTGCAACACGCTGTTGCCAGAAATATTTATTCCGTATGATAGCACTCGGTATATCCTGGCGCCATAATTACATTGAACAAAAGATTGAGTAACATGCGTGCAATGGCATATAGGCTGAATAGTAACAGTTTGGAAGGAGGGGCAACCCTGGGCAAACTACCACTATGCCGTGTAACGTCCGCAGAAATGCTTGTATGAACGAGCTTTTTAATCTTTTCTTGTATTGATCGAGGTAAATATCTCCTAGGTGTGAATCATAGTAAAAGCTCGGGACTGATCCCTACCTGGGATGTTATAGACTTTGAAGGTAAGTCTTCTTCCTTATTAATTGATTGTGTTTTCCTATTATATAATTTGGGGAAACGGTAGATCCTGAAGCACAATAGTTATTATGGTATTAGAGAACCCCCCCCCCCCCCAGGCCCCAATAGGATTTAGACCTGTCTGTGCAGATTTTCCTGTTTCCTCTCATGCACACTAAGCTCAATGGCCTCTGCTGGACAATTGAGGAGCGGAGGATACTAGAGCCCGAGTTCAATGGCAAAAGTAGCTAGGAAATCTGTTGAATGAAGCATAATAGGAACATGCATTCATTGCACAGCTGGGTGAAGTAAGGCCAATGGAAAAACCCAGACTTTAGGCAAATGCTCTATTCACCATTTACAGTGCTAGTATTCCAAAAGTTCTGTTGTGTAAGTCCTCCGGACCAAATTCCCTATAGTATAAAGGGTTACCTTCCCCCAATTCCTTCCCTTCAGTCTTCACACACATCCACAGCTTTCACTGAGCATTCATCTTCGTAACCGAAGAACAAAATACTCTTGGTTTATCACCTCAATTCTCGTACCAATCACCCACGATGAATACCGATATGCACAACACCACAACCCTCAGGGATAGCTCCGGAATCCCTACCACCCCCTCCAGGACTCTTCATGAGGCACCCCGAGGCCCACGACGCTGCAGCATGCGCATCATCGAATTGAATAAGAAGTCTGCGCAAGATAAGTCTGTTGGTTCTACCGCGCAGGAGGGGAGGCCTGCTGTGGACACTGAAGAAACAACTCAAAAATGCACAGCAGTGAAGTGAAAAATGAGTGCAGATGAGAGCTGGAATGAGAGGATAGAAGTGGTGGAAACGGTGATCGATGATCCATCTAGCTAAGGACTGACTAAGAGATATATAGCTCCAAAGCACAAACAACCATGGGAACACAATAAACTCAAATGAAAATACACTATTCTAACTAGTCATGATCCTCCACAACCTCCGGCAATCTAGAAAGATCTTAAACCAAACTACCATATGCCTAATGGCATAGGGTGTGAAAGAAACACACAAAACTACCAAAATGACCCATGTCCTATGCCAACCGGCATAGGATGTGAAAGAAACAAAAAACACTACCTTCTGCCTCTGTACTGCGCACCACAAAAATATGCCCGATAACCGCATATCTCCCTAACTGCATATCTGTCTAACCCCATGCCCTATAGGCAATCCAACAGACACTCCAGTCAAGGAGAAAGTTGTTGAAGTGTTGGAGAATCAGATTGTACTGAATATTAAGAATAAGGCCAAAGTGGGGGTGAAGAAGGGGAGGAAGGGACCAGCGGAGGCTGCCATCAAAGTCGACTCCCCATTTCTGAAGCCGAGGGTTGGCAATAGAGTTACGGAGACTGTTGCGAGGAGTTCAAAGAGTGGGTCTGTGGCGAAGGCCAGGGCTAGAGCTAAGGTGGAGGAGGAAGAGGAGGTTGCCGTCGTGGTCGAGTCCCCAGTTCCGGAGCCCAGGCCTGGTGCGAGTGTTACGAAGAAGAGAGGTGCGTGGGGCCCGAAGAGTAGGATTGCGGCAAAGGCTAAAGCTAAGGTTAAGATGGAGGTGGAAGATGGGGCTATCATCAAGGTTGAGTCCCCAATTACGAAGCCGAGGGCTATTTCAAGAGTTAGGAAGAAGACTGTGGTGAAGGATTCGAAGAGTAGGATTGTGGCAAAGGCTAAGCTAATATTAAGATAGAGGAAGAGGAGGAACTTGCCATCAAGGTCGAATCTCCAATTCAGAAGTCAGGGCCTGGTGCAGGAGTCACGAAGAAGACTGTTGCAGAGGGTTCGAAGAGCAGGATTGTGCCGAAGGTTAAAGTTAAGATGGAGGAGGAGGCTGAAAATCAGAGTATCACCCCCCCCCCCACCACTGATAAAGTCACGGGGGCTAGTCGCACTAGGAACTCTCGAGAGTTACCCTAAGGCCCCTAAAGACGGAGGATGCGTAAAACCGAGCTGGAGCAGAAACCTGTGGAGGAGGAGGAGCCTTCTGCGGAGAATGTTGTTATTAAAGTGGAGTCCCCAATTATGAAGCCCAGGGAAGGTACAGGATCCCCAAAGAAGGGGGTAGAGGCGGTACCAGCTGTGGCCTTGGTGGAAAAATAAGAGGGGGTAATAAGTCATCGGCCTAAAGCAAAAAATAAGGGTAGTGGAACTACTATAACTATGTATTTTAAAAGTACTTGCTTGAATAAATACTTGTTTTTACAAAAATGTGTGTGATTTGGTATTGTGTCCACTAGAGCCAAAATTTACCAATCTCCAAGATCACTTGCTACCCTCCAAATTATGGACAAGAGATCAGGTCGTGCCGGGGGTCATGGTATATTCGGAGGTAAACATGACGGGAGAACAGTACGGAACCACTCAAACAATGCGATACGATAAGATAAGAGAACGCACCAAATAACCCAAGCAATAATAACCTCTCCTCTTCTTGACCGCATACCGTATATCAAGCCTCCCACGGTAAAAATAAATCCTAGCATACCCAACGCTCCAACTATTGGACACTGAGCTGTGAGGAATGGGTAGCCAAACTCACCTATTGCGCCGTAATTATTATATTACACACTCGAACCACCCTTGCCAGGCTGCGGGCTTCCACTTCGTTTACTCTACACACCCGTGGAATACATTACAGCATGGCAGGGAAAGACCTCCGTATTCAGGGACAACCCATCTAGCATCGGAGGGCGAGTGACCGGTTGTGTCCCTATGATGTTCTCCTTTGCCCATTTCCTTCTGGGGGGGGGGCTGCCCCCTCGTTCTGAGTAGCGTTTAGTTGTTGGTGGAGGTATAATCGCGGTCGTGGCGGCTCACGTGAAATCGTGAGAGGTGTTGTGGGTGATTGTGATGCCGGAAAGTGCTACCCCTCGAATTGGAGGGAGCAAGCGAGACATTACCGGAATTTACTAATTTAAATACGGAGGTACAAGCACCAGGCAAGATGTTTTCGTACAAGGTTTGCCAAGAAAGCAGGTGGGTAGTGGTAAGAGAAGCAAAAATGTCGAACAGCAGAACAGTGTGACATCGTGACCTGTAAGACACCAACAGCCTGAGAATATGTTGTTGTTAGTCAAAAGCGAACCATGAGGGCTCCTCCAAAGTATATACATAAATAAAGTGATATTTTATAGTTTTAGAAAAATTAAAACATACGATATGGTACAAACTCCTCTATTCAATTATCATGAAATGCCTGCATCTACAAGATCAAGTCCTGCTCCGGGATCAAATAGTTCTAGAACAATTTCCCCTCATCCTATTATTCCTCAAGTCATTATTACCACCTCGCTACACTCTAAGATATGATGCCTGCAGAAACAAGCTGAATGGACATTTTGCCGAATTGTACAGGAGGTTGGTATTGCTGTGAGCACTGTATTCGCAGTCTGTCGAGCACCTACTACACCCAAAAAAGCCAAACTGGGTAGGCCAAAGTCCCTGACAACTCCAATCTGGAAAAGACTTATTGACTTTGCTATAACAAGTCAATCCAACTGCCATTTACCCTATACGGAGGTGGCTGAACTTGCTGGAGTAAAGGCTGATATACATACTCAGCAGATAGCCTTTGCTAGAGAAGGCTATCATCGGCGTGTTGCTTGTGTGCGTCCATTTTTATCATATAAAGCAAAGGAAAAGCAGCTTGACTGGGCCCAACACTATGCTGATTGGACCTGTGCAGATTGGAAAAAGGTTTTTTCATTTCCCTTACTTTCTTATCCTCAGACTTATCCTTACTATAATAAACAAAAACTAATACAAAAAAAGTTTAATACCTTTAGGTTATTTGGAGTGATGAATCTGCATTTAATGTAGGAGGGTTGTCAACTAGTGGCTGAGTATGGGTTACAAGGCAGGCAGGAGAAGAAGATTTAGAAGATTGCTTGGTTCCAAAATTTAAAAAATTGGAAACTGTTATGGTCTGGGCCTATTTTAAAGGGCATGAAAAAGGACCATTTATTTTTTGGAACAAGGAACAATGGGGTAAGACACTCAATGGGTCCTCATTTTCTACATATATAGTACCAGAATTCTACCAGTTTTGGCAACAGCAGTTCCAGCTGCAGCTAGATTATGTTTACCTACAGCAGGATAATACAAGTCCCTATCAGGCAGTCTTTACCCAGAATAAACTTTGACATCTGGGGATCTGGGACTATTTTATCGATTGGCCTGCCTCTTCTCCGGATTGCAGTCCTATTGAAAATGTATGGCGGACTATGAAGGAACATGTCTGCCAACAAACACTGTTTCCTACAACCAATGAATCACTTCGTATGGCAATTCAGGAAGAATGGGAAGCAATTTCTCCTGATAAGCTTGAGTCTCTAGTAGACTCAGTTCCAGCATGTATTCATGAAGTAAATCTCCTTCTCATGTATAGTCAACCTGATGCTAACTACATACTCTACAGGTTCGGCTTGCAAATGGTGGTTATTCGGGGTATTAAGGTTAAGTCATACTACCTTATTGTTCCTGGTGTCGGGGACCACAGGGGGCTATTGGGAGTGGCCGGCAATCTGGGAATGTTGGATTGCTGATAGTGCATAGGATTAGGGAGGTGTGCAGATATGGGTCACAGTTGGCAGTTTTATGTTATTTCTTTTGTATCTTTGAGTTATCCTATTAGGTATATGGTAGTTTGGTTCTGTGACAGGTTCATTCTTGATTGCCAGAGGTTGTGGAGGCTCATGATTTATCAGAATGTTTTTATTCCTTTAGGTTTGTTATTTTTTCATGGTTATTTGTGCTCTGGAGATATATATCTCTTTGTCAGTCATTAGCTATCGATTACTATTTCTACCACTTCTGTCCTCTCATTCCACCTCTCTCTGAGTTATTCACGCTTATTTTTCCACTTTACTACTATGTACTAGTATCTTTCAGTTGCTTCTTTGGAAAAGTGGACTTGGTTTTAGTAGGAGGGTTTCTTGGGTTCTTAGGGTTTCATATAGGACCTCTAGGTATTTGTATTATTGGAATCTGAAATAGTCAGGTTTGACTATTGATACTTGTAGAGTTTTTTTTCCCAGTCAGTCTTATTATTGTAGCCTTACTTTCACTCCTCTGCTCTGTTCTAATGTTACTTTGTTTTCATATGGAATGAGTTTGATGTCTTAGACATCCTTGCTACTTGCACCTTGTACAAAAACATCTTGCCTGGTGCTTGTACAGCCGGTACAAGTAACAGGCATGATGTTTTCATACAAGGTTAAAATAGCAGGGGTGTCCAAGACATTGAGTTTATTGCCTAGAAAAACAGAAGAACATTGAGCGAAGCAGTGTGAGTGAAAGCAATCCTATAATAATAATATGGGAAAATACAGCAAGAAAATAGGTAATTGAAAAAAAAAAAAATGAAAAAAAAAGAGAATGACAAGCAGGTACTAGTATCCCAATAATGATAATAGCTTCAATTTGGGGGGTGAACCAAGGAAGTAGGAAGTGTTAGGCGGCAGCCAATTCTAAGTCTTATGAATTGTAACTGGGGCTGATAAGGTTTCTCGGAGAGTGGTCAAGAAAGCTCGTAACAAAAGTATGTATCAAAGTATAACGAATATATTGATAAGATCTCTTCTCCGTTCGCTGATGATTTCTGAAAGCTAAGGAGGCACCTCGATATTTATATTCCGCGTCTGGGTGGTCGCGGGCTACATCTATCTTATACCAAACAATGTACCCTTTCCTATTTCTTACCCTTACCATTCTAATGGGCATCCGCTTGACCCTGATAAACTTTGCGTCTTTGCTCGGACTACGGTTTCCATGCGTTGTCGTGTTTCCGTGAGGGCGTTTGAAACCTCTCCGGTGAAAATGCATGATCCCTTCATCTCGGAGGTTTAAGTACAAGCGAGTGGTCTCGCTTCGAGCCAACTCGCTGTCCTCCTAACTCCGACTGGAGTGATCAGCTCCGTCGAGAGACTTATCAATGCACCGTTGACTTCGCAACTTGACTGCATTAACATTGAGGACTTTCCGCTATGATCGGACTAGTCAACGTCATGAGAAAGTCCCTCAACCATAGCTAGGCCTCCGGTTGGCTCTATACTATGTGAGCGTAAGACTGGGCTCCGTGCCTCATCCATACGGGCACGTCCCGATAACTCATTGGACTGTTGGTGATTTCGTCCCAACACTTTCTGTCCATGTCCGAGGTGGTCAATCTCGCTTAGCCTGTAGCTCCATGGTTACCCGTCCGATTGACTCCATTCCACTTTTCAGACACGGCCTGAGGTCCCCTCTTATATATCCTGCGAACAGCTTTCGGTCGGACAGACGGTGACGACGTATATGGTGTTATGAAGCATGCTTCGTTTCAACCGGTTTATACTGTCGGGACACCAAATTCCGGCGACTCTACTACTGCGCGCAGGGCGAACGGCGGAGCCGGAGGGGGGTGTTGGCCATGGATTTTTCGCGGTTTTCAGGAGGTCTGTGCGCGGGGAAGGTCTGTGTGTTCATATGTGTAACAGGAAGAGACCAAGTAGAGCGGGTATTTCAATAACCAGAATGCCCCCCATTAGCTAGCGGAACCTAGAAAGCCAGTTGTAAGTATAGATTTGCCTATGCGAGTGGGAATATGTACCTCATAAAGGCAGGTAGGAACTGAGTCTACTAGAGGCTCAAATTCTTTGGGTGAAATAGAGTCCCACTCTTCCATGATCGCATGGCGAAGAGACTCGTTTGTGGTTGGAAAAGGATTGTGTTTGCGGATGTGGTCCTTCATTGTTCGCCAAATATTTTCTATAGGGCTACAGTCCAGTGAACATGGGGGCCAATCAATAAAATACCCCTATATCCCAAGCTCACAGAAATGGTTTTGTGTATGGGTAGCCTGATCATGAGGACTAGCGTTATCCTGCTGTAGGTAGACGTAGTCCGAGTCTAACTGAAGCTGAGATTTCTCCTGCCAGAACCGGTAGAACTCAGGCACTATATGACTAGTAAAAGAAGCTGCCTTAATTGTTTTTCCCTACTACTTATCCCAAAAGATTAGGGGTCCTTTCTCACGTCCCTTAAAGCAAGCCCAAACTATAATGGTTTCTAGCTTCTTAAACTTGGGAACCAAGCAATCCTCCAAGTCTTCCTCCCCAGGCTGCCTAGTAACCCAAACCCGATTATTGGAGGATAAACCACCAACGTTAAAGGCAGCTTCATCACTCCAAATTACCTAAATATTTCATATTTTCTTAGTATTAACTGTAACGGGGGCTCCCTCAGGTAGATGGCTCCTAAGGATACGACCGCACCAAACTTCGAATCTCTCGAACACAGCTTTTGCAAAAGTGTAAAGAATAAAAGTAAACGGTAAAACTTAATATCGTTAAGCTCAGGCTTATCTCAATTAAAGTCTCTCAAGAGGATGTTGATTGTATCGGGGTAGGAGAGTTCTCATATAATCTTTAAGTAGTCAGACTTATACCAAAAACTCCCCCATCAGGTTACCCCGACCAACGTGAGTATGCCCTTCTCCGTAAGGGTTGCCCCGGCACCATTACCGTGTCCCCGAAGGGCTATAGGTGTCAGCGCACTCTAGCAGAAATTTCCCATATGCACATCAGTTCCTGCGAGGTGTTTACCAATACACCTGCCGGAGTGAAAACCTCTGCACATCGGTGTCTCGTCAGTGGCTAACTGTCGAGACCCTTAGGAAAGCTAACTAAATGACTCTCTTCCCATATGCTATGACCTATGCAAGCACTCGTAGACATCAGCTGTCTTCCGGCTAAGCTCTATCTTTCCTGATTGCGAACTTAGGGGGTCTACGACGCTCCCCCGAAGAGCTGTGTCGACGGCGGGACCCATAGGCGCTACCCATGGTCCCTTACCCCCGGCACACCACTCATCGTGATAAGTGTCATGCTATTAGAGTCTCAAACAACCCATAAAGAGCCTACGGCAAAGGGGCACGTGTAGGCATGATTGGCGTAAAACCTTCCCAGATGTCTCCGGCACTACCCGGGACTACTCTGAGGACCCTTCCGGATAGCTCACGCTAACTCCGTCAGTTTTGGTCCGTTTTACTCCGTTCCTTTTGGAGAAGGTACTTGACCTTCTCACCTTGGCCCCCTTACATATCCTGCGAACAGCTTCCAGTCGGACAGACGGCGACGACGCATACAGTGTTATGGACATGTCTTCATAGATTCCATTTAACTAGCATAACGGCAATTCCACCCATTTTGGCCCCTGACGCCCGGGGCGAACCCTGGGGCCGCAGGTACCTGTTAGGAATAATTCTACCAAGTTACAGCTTGTTCGGAGCACTATAGCTCCTCCCGTAGTCTTCTGATCAAAGTGCAATCAAGTGCCCGTCGATCGTCACTGTGTAATAAACAATCCTAACATTTCCCGAAATTCCTCCGAGAACATTTCCGACGGAAGGTAGGGTAATAGTGTCCCAAAGGTAGGGTAAGTATGTCTATGGTGACACGAAACCAGTCTCCATGGTAGGGTAACGTGACCTCCTTAGGCAGGGTAAACTCACCCAGCCTTCTGACCTATCCATAGGCTAGAGCGGACATTGTCACGTTATAACTACTACTTAGGTACACCTATTCCTTAAGTACCTTCTGTTCTTTAGAGATTTCCGGACCATCAGATATCTCTCGGATATACGCCTGTATATCCACCTTGTTTACATCAGACCTCTTAGTCCTTTGTATAGGCGTAGACATAGGTTACCATAGCTCTATTACTTAGGGTCGTTACATTAACTTCATAGAGAGAAGAAAAAAAAAGAGAAAAAGAGAGCAAAAAGGATTTAGACCTTGCGCCAGTCAGCCCGGGTCCAGTCAGCATAATGCTGAGCCTAGTCCAGTCACTTTTCTTTTGCTTTAACTGATAGAAATGAGTGAGAACAAGCGATTCGCCTATGATAGCCTTCAGTGGCAAATGCTATATGTAGAGTTCTTACATCAGCTGTGATACCAGCTAACTCTGCTACTTCTGTGAATGGGAGATGGCCATTCTTCTCAGAAGCAGTAGCAAAGTCTACTAGCTTCTTCCTAAGAACTCTAGTGATCATCTTGGGGCGTCCTACTTTAATTTTTCTTGGAGTTGCCAGTGATCTGCATATAGAAAATACAGTACTCACGGCAACCCCTACTCCATGAGCGATACGATGAAAGGTCCACTCTGCATGATTGTACAAGGCTCGGATTTTGGAGTGCAGTGAAGCTGTAATCATCATAGGAAAAGGAGCGATTATGGAAGTAGGAGAAAGAGTTCTAGACTCGGAGCTGGTAGGACTTAAAGAACTGTCCTGACAAGCAGGAAAAGAGGTACTAGTTTCTTCCATCTTGGCTTTGTGTTTTTTTTTCTTCTAATTTCAAAGATTCCTCTATTATTTATGCATACTGTTTGGCGGAGTGCCTTGATAATTTTCTAGAAAATATTAAGCTTTTCCACTAGCAATACTGTTGGTGTTTCTAAGGTCATGATACCACAATGTGTTGCTGTTCGATGTTTTTGCTCTGCTGACCACCCCTCTCAGATTTACTTGGCAACCTCTGTACGAAAACATCATGCCTGTCGCTTGTACGGTAAGTTTTGTATATTTTACTAGCAGGGGTGTTGCACTAGTCCAAGGTGAACGGCTGAATTAGGTAGCGACGATACCCGATTAGCTGCAACCATACCCAATTCACTCCCTCACCCCCAGCTAGCCGAACACCCCCTGCTAGTAAAATATACAAAACTTACCGGCTGTACCTCCGTAGAACTGGCTTCCATCTACATTGCCCATTGCTCGCCGTTGGTAATCAGGAATTCCACTATTCTGCCTACCAGGGGCCTCTCTGAACGGGTCCTTAGTTAATACACTAACCCTGAGGGGGTAGCAAGTTGCGAGCGCAGCCGCAACAAGAAATAGAAGTAGCCGCAATCGAGGTGGAAAACCTTTTACCGATTGGGGAAAGGCGAAAAATTTACCATACCCGGAGTTGCTCTCACATTTCCCGGGTTTGGTTGGGGTATTCATTCCCTCTTTGGGATGTAGTTCTAGATTCGGGACGACTACAGCCGGTGCATCGTCCGGACAACTTAAGCCAGTGAGCTCTCTCCATTGGAAGTGTTTGAGCTAAGCTTTGGAGTACGAATGGCGCGCATTCTCTTGTTAAATTATTTGTTTGCCATGGGCACCTGTTAGCTTACATCCAACATCAAGAATGGTGATTTTTATTGCTTTAATCCTTTTACCAACTCGGAAGCGTTGGAGAGAATTGGACTAGAGGGGTGCGCAGTGGGAGCGGCTCTCATCTTCTAATAGTCTACAGAAAGGAAATAAACTGATAATTTCTTTTTCCTCACCTGGGTCTTGTTCAATTCCGCTTTTTGTTGATTTTTTGTTGATGTTCTATAGATTATTATTGAAAATTTGTGAGCTACGGGTAAGGTAACTGCACACGGGCATTACGGGGGGGTGAGGTGCACTATCATAGAACCTCAACCAGTGTATGACTGCCCCGGGCTGGGAGATATCTTGATGTGTAAGGGGATTACCTGAGAATGGGAGGTGGGCGAGATGATTGAGGTATCTCGCAGGGGCAACACTGCCATATGCTATTGCTGCAACTGGTTATTCCGGTTCTGGGGAGTAGTTTCCATCGCACCATGGATATCAACAGGACGATCACCCGCTGGTTTCCACTAGTTACACTCTGTGGTATGGAAAGGGATCCCAAGAGAAGGACCAAACAACACGGCTGCTATGGTGCAGAGGTTGTATAGTGACTTGAAAAAAAAACCGCTAACTGTGTAACGTCCCCGGAAATTCCTGTATGCAAAATCATTTTCTCCCTCATTTCCTGTATCGAACAAGGTAAATATCCCTGAGATTGAATGTTAGGAGAGTAGAAGTCTACAACGGTTGATCTTAGTTTCAAAGCCCCAGCACCACGTCAAGGTGTCAACCACGCTGGGGTCCCACGAGCCGTCCGCTGGCCAGCAAACCTCAGTCGGACGGACGATAGCCTAACCCATCATACTATGCTATGCTAAAGTATCCTTCCGGTCAGGCACCCTCACTGTTGGGGTGTTGCTATGATCTGAAGCAACAGTAAATACTGCTCGTGGGAACCCGGACACTCCCGGCAGGCAGGGGTTCTAGCTGTCCTGACAGTCCCAGTGCCCCTCCGCAACAATGATGCGAATTCCATGGAGAGAAAGAAGGGGATTTGGTGGGGGGTTGGCTGTATTTATAATGAACTGGTGGGAGCACCAGGTTTTTTTTTTTTACTCTCTCTGAGGTTATAAAAAAAGAGGTGAGGTTTAGGTTCTAGATTTCCCATAGGGTTCATGAAGGAGATTTGATAGGACATCTGATAGTGCTGTGTGGTACAATAAGAGTCTTGCTAAACGGCCTCTGTAGATACTCCCTCGCTAATAGCCTAGTGGACACTAGTCCATGCGATTGTTAGTACTGCCTAGTACCAGAAAGAATTATATTCTTATAAAATTTAAGAGTCTACTATTATACATCAAGGAAATTGGACTAATTTGACCACCATAGCGGCCTTTAGCCCAACGGAACAAAGTTTGCAGCAATGCGGATATGGGGTAGGAAGAGTTCTTCTATATCTCGCATTAAGTTCATATGATCGCAATTTGCTACGCTTCAAAGGGCATCCACCGTTGTTGGTATAGATAGAGGCCAATGTCTAGGTG
The DNA here is from genome assembly GCA_900010015.1 of Tuber aestivum. Classification (NCBI taxonomy): domain Eukaryota; kingdom Fungi; phylum Ascomycota; class Pezizomycetes; order Pezizales; family Tuberaceae; genus Tuber; species Tuber aestivum. The sequence goes on from LN891045.1 coordinate 140,432, forward strand.
CGACGTTGCAAGTTCGAATGGTAAACCTTCTTCCTCACTAACTTAGCCTCCAGTGTTTTCCTTCTATGACCAATAGAAACTTGTACAGCTGAAAACTCAATGGTATAGTTTTTTTAAAAAATAAAATAAAATAAAATAAAACAGGGTCCCAATAGGGTTTAAGACCTGCTAGGCAGGTTTTCTCATTCACTCTCGTACATACTCTACCAACCTCAATGGCTTCTGTGAGCCAATTGAGGGGCAGAACACCAGAGCTCGAGTTCAATGGGATGCGTAACCGGTGGGGTTATGGAACGAGGCATAATGGGGGTATTCACTTGTGGCACAATTGGGTACAGTAGATCAATGGGAAAACCCAGGCTTCAAGCGCATGCTCAATTAACCATTCACGATCCCAACATTCGCAGATTCCCATTATGCTCATCCTTCATACCAAATTCTGCACTATAAAAGACTTATTTTCCCAATTCCTTCCCTTCAATCTTCACACACATCCCCAGCTTTCACTGATCATTCATCTTTTTCATCGAAGGTCAAAATATTTTCAATTCATCATATCAATTCTCCGGCGCCAATCATCTACCATGAATACCGATACGCCCAACACCACCACCCTCAGGAATAATTCCAGAACCCCCACCACCCGCTCCAGGACTCCTCACAAGGCGCATCGAGGCCCCCGGCGCCGCAGCTTGCGCATCATTGAGTTGAATAAGAAGTCTGCGCAGGATAAGTCTGTTGCTTCTACCGCGCAGGCTGATGGGGGGCCTGCTCTGGCCACTCCGGTCAGGGGGAAGGTTGTTGAAGGGTTGAGGGATCAGATTGTGCTGAAGACTAAGACTAAGGCCAAAGTGGGCGTGAAGAAGAGGAGGAAGAGATCTGCGGAGGCTACCACTAAGGTTGAGTCTCCAATCCTAAAGCCGGGGACTCGCCGGGGAGTTATGAAGAAGGCTGTTATGGGGGGTTTGAAGAACGGGATTGTGGTAAAAGCTAAAGTCAAGGTTAAGATGGAGGAGGAGGAGGAGATTGTTATCAAGGTCGAGTCCCCAATCCTGAAGCCGAGGGCTGGTGGGAGAGTTACGAAGAAGACTGTTGTCGGGGGTTCAAGGAGTAGGATTGTGGCGAAGGGTAAAGCTAAGGTTAAGATGGAGGAGGAGGAAGTTGCTATTAAGGCTGAGTCGCCAGCACCGAAGCCGACACCTGGCGGCCGAGTCACCAAGAAGGCCGTTGCGGGAGGTTCGAAGAATAGGATTGTGGCGAAGGCTAAAACTAAGGTTAAGATGGAGGAGGAGGACAAAGTTGCCATCAAGGTCGAGTCTCCAATTCTGAAGCCAAGGCCTGGTGCGGGAGTTACGAAGAAGACTGTTGCCGAGGGTTTGAAGATTAGGATTCTGCCGAAGGTTAAGGTTAAGATAGAAGAGGAGGCGGAAAATCGGAGTATCACCACCACCACCATCACCGAAAAAGTCATGAAAACCTCTCGCGCCAGGAATCCCCGTGAGGGACCCCATGGCCCCCAACGCCGTAGCATGCGCAAGACCCAGTTGCGGCAGAAATCTGCAGAGGAGGGGGGGCCTGCTTCGGAGCAAGTTGTTATCAAGGTCGAGTCCCCAATTCTGAAGCCCGAGGAAGGTGTGGGAGCCCCAAAGAGGAGGGGTGGAAATGGCGCCTGCGGTGGCCGCAGTGGTAAAGGGAGAGGTGGTAAGAAGGTATCGGCCTAAAGCAACAAACAAGGATTGTGGAATAGGGGTACCTATGTATCTTAAAAGTACTTGCTTAAATAAATGTTTTGTTTTGTTTTTTAGAGTGAGTGGCCTGGTGCTGTGTGTGCTGGAACCACAGCCTGCGGGTCTCCAGAATCGTGAGCTACCCTGGAGGTTTCAGTCAAAAGATTATCTCGCGCTGGGAATCATGGCGGGTTCGGGGGTGAATGCTACAAAAGTAAAGAACCACGCAAGCAATGCCATACTATAAGGAAAGGATGATCCACCAAAAAACCTAAGCAATGGTACTCCCCCTTCTGCACTGCACACTGCATACCAAGCCCCGCCCCACACTGTAATAATAGATTCTAGCATATGATAAGAAACACTGCAAGTACAACTATTGGACCTCGGACTGAGAGGAATGGGCAGCCCAACCCACTCTATTGCGTAGTAAGAATTGTATTACATAAATTACCACTCGCACTGTCCTTTTCGGGTAGAGGAATTCCACTCTGGCTGCTCTGTTCGCTCATGGAACACACCGTAACACAAGAAGGTAAATATTTCGTATTCGAACGCGGAGAGCTAGGCCTCGGAGGCCCGACGGAGAGTGTAGTGATATGTTCTGTATAACTGATGGGGACTTAGAGTTCGATAAAGGGCAAGTTCTTGGGGTCGGTGCTTTGTTTGAGGCTCTCTGAATCCATAGCTTATTAGGACAGAACGCAAAGAGAGGGGACTTCCCCAGCCATTATCATCTGCACCCTTCCCACCACATCTTCCCGATTTGCCCGGTTTGCTCTTATCAGAGAGCGAGTGACCAGTTGTGCTTCTGAGAGGTTCGGATGCGCGGTCCGGATTCCACGTGGAGCTGTGGTGCTCTCAATCCCCTCCCCTTTAGAGAGAAAGATTTCCCCTTATTTTGAGCAGCGTTTGGGTGCTGTTGGGATGTCGCGGTGTTCGTGGCAGTTCGCATGAAATAGTGGGAGGTGGTGTGGGTGATTATGATGCAGGAAAGTGTTGCCATTCAGATTGGAAGATGTAAGTGAGGTATCGCCGGATTTTACTCATTGCATTAGAATTAAGCGTGCGTCTGGTTGCCACGGCAAACCATCATTTTGAGCCTGGTTATAGAGGTTTGCAGCAAAACTCTATTTTGCTTTGGAGTGGCATGTCTGGTTGACACCAAGACAACATTCAAACCATGGTGATGAGTCCAAAACAAAGGTTTCCAAAAAATAGGTAGAACCTATTTTTTACAAAACTTCATAATGAAAAGTCTTCCAAGATGTACATAGGCATTAAAACAACACCACTACCACTCCCAACAGTGGACAATAGGGAAATAATAAAAACAGATAACCAAGCCCAAATGCCTGTAATTTCCTCCCAATATTTTTTTAATTTTTTATGAGTAACTTTTCTTAGGTTTGTTTTCATAGTATTATACCCATGATGATTGCCATGGAAAAAGTACATTTCTTGGCTTCACTCTCTGTGTCAACCAGACACACTGCCTTGCTCTGGTTTTTTCAGATTATGCTAATTTGTGATAACTACAGTTGGAGGGTGCAACTTGTGTTTTGTATTTTTAGCATTTTGGAAACCTGGGGGTAACCAGACGCACCCTAAATTCATTCGATATTGCCCATTGATGCCCCCCCCCCTTTCGAAAGCAAGAATTCCTCTATTATACCTACCGGGAACCCCCCTCGGATACGTCCTTATCCAATATTCTGAGCCTGGAGCTGTAGCGAGAGACGAGAATTGCCTCTCCAGTAGCCCGAGTCCTACCCGCAACTCCAGAAACAGCAAGAAATGGGGGTAGTAGCGATCGGGGTAGAAAACGCTTTACTGATTTGGCGAAGGCACAATAATTTACTATATCCTGATGTGTTCTCTTATTCTCAGATTTGGCTGGTGCGTGCTTCTCTTAGGATGGAGTTGCGGAGTTGGGGAAACCACAACCCGTAAATTATTGCTAGAGACTACGATAGGAGATATCCTGAAGCACAAGAGGATTACCTGAGAATAAGAAGTGGGCGAAATTACTGACTCGTCGCAAGGGTAGCAACGCCATGTGCGATTTCTAGAACTGTTGATCCCCGTTCTAGAGGGGAGTTTTCATAGCACCCTAAATATCTCAACAAAATAATTCCTTGTTTGTTTTACTAGTTATACTTTGCGGTATTGATGGGGATCTCGAGCTAAATAATACGGCTACTATGGCGCAGAGTTTGTACAATGATGTGGAAAAAAATACGCAAACCGTGTAACATCCCCGGAAATTCCTATATGGAAAATCATTTTTTCCCTCATTTCCTGTATTGAACAAGGTAAATATCCCCAAGATTGAATGTTAGGAGAGTAGAAGTCTACAACGGTTGATCTTGGTTTCTAAGCCCCAGCACCACGTTAAGGTGTCAACCACGCTGGGGTCCCACGAGCCGTCCGCTGGCCAGCACGGACAGTAGCCAAACCCATCATACCATGCCATGCTAAAGTATCCTTCCGGTCAGTCACCCTCACTGTTGGGGTATTACTATGCTCTGAAGCAACAGTAAATACTGCTCGTGGGAGCCGGGACACTCCCGGCAGGCAGGGGTTCTAGCTGTATTTATAATGAACTGGTGGGAGCGCCAATTCTTTTTTCTTCTCTCTGGGGTTATAAAAAAAGAGGTGAGATTTAGGTTCTAGGTTTCCAATAGGGCTCGGGAAAGATATTTGATATGACATTTTAGAGTGCTGTGTAGTATCGTACCGCACGAGACCTGCCAAACAGCCTCTGCAGACCCCCCCTTGATAATAGCCTAGTGGACTGGTCCACGTGGTTGCTAGTACTGCCTAGTACCAGAAAGAATTATATTCTTATAAAATTTAAGAGTCTACTATTGTACCTCAAGGAAATTGCACTAATTTGACCCCCCAGAGCGGCCTTTAGCCCAACGAAACCTAGTTTGCTGTAATGTGGAGATGGGGTAGGAAGAATTCTTCTATATCTCTATTAAGTTTATGGTGTCTATTGCTTCTAATTTTCCCCTCCTTCCGTCTTTAACCCCACCAGGCGTGTTTGGATGGGCGTTGGACAGGAGGACAGGAGTAAGAGATTGAATTAGATACATCACGCTCTGGGCAATCGCGAGAGTATACGAGTGCTTTAGGGTTGCAGGAATCAGGTAGCAATCTTATTAGATAATCCAGACAACACGCACACCCATTGGTGTACGATAGACCAACTAAGAACTGGTCAGATAATCGCAATTTTGTTACATTTTGAGGGGCACCCACCGTTATTAGTATAGATGGAGATCAACGTCCTAAGTGCGGCGTTGCAAGTATGAATGGTAAACCTTCCTCCTCACTATCTTTCAGTGTTTTGGTTCTATGACCCCTAGAAGCCTGCACAGATAAAAACTCGATGGTATTGTTTTTTTTTTTTTTTAAAAAAAAAAACATATGGCCCCAATAGGGTTTAAGACCTGTCTATGCAGATTTTCTCATTCACACTTGTACATACCAACCTCAATTTCCCCCGGGAGCCAATTGAGGGGCGGACAACACCAGAGCTTGAGTTCAATGGGATGCATAACTGGTGAAGTTATCGAACCAAGCAGAATGGGAATATTTACTTATTGGCGCAATTGGGCACCGTAGGCCAATGGAAAGCCCCAGGTGTCAAACACACGCTCTATTCAGGATTAGCAATCTCAACGTTTGCAGGTTCCCATTGTGCTCATCCTCTGTGTCAAATTCCGCACTATAAAAGACTTACTTTCTCCTAATTCATACTCTTCATCCTTCACACACATCCACGGCTCTTACTGATCAGATATCTCCTTAACCGAAGCACATAATCCTCTCGATTCATCATATCAATTCTCCGGCACCAATCATCCACCAAGTATACCGATACGCACAACACCACTATCCTCAGGGATAATTCTAGAACCCCTACCACCCGCTCCAGGACCCCTCACAAGGCGCCCCAAGGCCCTCAACGCCACAGCATGCGCATCATCTAGCTGAATAAGAAGTCTGAGAAGGATAAGTCTGTTGTTCCTATTGCGCAGGAGGATGGGAGGCCTGATGTGGCTATTCTAGTGGAGGAGAAGGTTGTTGAAGTGTTGAGGGATCAGATTATGCTGAAGACTAAGACTAAGGCTAAAGTGGGGGTGAAGAAGGGGAGGAAGGGACCTGAGGAGGTTACCATCAAGATCGAGTCCCCAATTCTGAAGCCGAGGGCTGCGAATAGAGTTACGAAGACTATTGCGAGGAGTTCAATGAGTAGGACTGCGGCGAAGGCCAAAGCTAAAGCTAAGATGGAGGAGGAAGAGGAGATTACCATCATGATCGAGTCCCCGGTTCCGAAGCCTGGGCCTGGTGCGAGTGCTCTGAAGAAGAGAGGTGTGTGGGGCTCGAAGAGTGGGATTGTGGCGAAGGCTAAAGTCAAAGTTAAGATGGAGGAAGAAGAAGAGGCTACCCTCAAGGTCAAGTTCCCAATTACGAAGCTGAGACCTAGCTCAAGAGTGACGAAGAAGACTGTCGCGAAGGATTCGAAGAGTGGGATTATGGCAATGGCTAAAGCTAGGGTTAAGATGGAGGAGGAGGGCGAAGTTGTGATCAAGGTTGAGTCTCCAATTCAGAAGCCAAGGCCTGGTGCGGGAGTTGCGAAGAAGACTGTTGCTGAGGGTTCTGAGCGTAGGATCGTGCCGAAGGTTAAGGTTAAGATAAAGGCAGTGTTCTCAACCGTCCGGGGCCCCCGTAGGGCCCCACGGAGGGACTGCCAAGAACCCGGGATGGGACGGGACGGCAACATATAGTCCGTTCTCGTCCTTGAACTCCTAGGACGGCCGTCATGAGGAAGGACGATGAGCCCCACGATCTGAGGCAACTTCTGGTAGGGGACGGCAGGTGACTACATAGGACCACCGGGGATCGTAGGGGATGGTGGAAGAGGGCTGGGGGTTTGAGGGATGGCAGGGGATGGTGGGTGACTGTGGGTGACGGCAGGGAACTGTCGGTGGATGGTCCTTTACTCTTATGTGTTGGGCAAGTTTAGGAAAAGACCGGACGGGACGACAAAATGCCGTCCGTCCCGGTCCCGGTCTAGGACGGACGGACTGCCCCGTTGCGAACACTGGATGGAGGAGGAGGCAGATAGTCACAGTATCACTACCACCACCACGACCATCACCGATAAAGTCACGAAAGCCTCTGGTATCAGAAATTCCCGAGAGGCACCCCAAGCCCCCCAACGCCGTAGTATACGAAAAACCGAGTTGAAGAAATCTGTGGAGGAGGAGCGGGGGCCTGCTGCGGAGCAAGTTGTTATCAAGATCGAGTCCCCAATTCTGAAGCCCGAGGAAGGTGCGGGAGCTGCAAAGAGGGGGGGCAGAAATGGCACCCGTGGTGGTAAAGGGAGAGGCGGTAAGAAGGTATCGGCCTAACGCAACAAACAAGGATGGTGGAATTAGGATACCTATGTATCTTAAAAGCACTTGCTTAAATAAATATTTTTTTTTTTTAGAGTGAGTGGCCTGGCACTGAGTACGCTGGAACCACAGCCTCTAAAATCACGAGCTGCCGTGGAAATTCTAGTCAAGAGATTAGCTTGTTCTATAAGCCATAGCAGATTCGGAGGTGAATGCGACGAAAGCAAAGAACCACCCAAAGGCTGCCACACCATAAGGAGAAGATAATATACCAACAAACCTAAGCAATAGGACTCCCCCTTCTACCCCGTACACCGCATATCAAGCCCCCCCCCCACTGTAAAAATAGATTCTAGAATATCAAACACTGCGGGTACGATTATTGGGTGCCGGGCTGGGGAATGGGTCACCCGACCCACTCTATTGCGTAGTGGGAATTGGGTCAGGTGGATTACCACTCGCGGGGCCCTTTTCGGGGGCGGACCTCCACTTTGGTTGTTCTGTTCGGTCATAGAGCATCATAGCACAACAAGGGAAATCCTTCGTATTCAAACTCAGAGAGCTGGGCCCGACGGAGAGCGAGCGATCAGCCGTGCCCCCGAGAGGCTCGGAAGCGCGTGTTGGATTCCGAGTAGAGCTGTGATGCTCTTCATTCTCTCCTCTTTAGAGAGAAAAGTTTCCCCTTATTTTGAGAAGCATTAGGGTGCTGTCGGGGATGTAACGGTGTTCATAGCAATTTGTATGAAATAGTGAGAGGTGTTGTAGGTGATTGTGATTGTGATACAGCAAGGTGTTGCCCCACAGTTTGAAAGAAGCGAGATATCACCGGATTTTACCCCTTGTATTAGAACTAAATTTATTCTACATTGCCCATTGAGGCTCCCCCCTCTGGAAAGCAAGAATTCCTCTATTCTGCCTATCGGGGGGCTCTTGGGGCGGGTCCTTATCCAATACACTAAGTCTGAGGCTGTAGTGAGCGGCAAGAGTTGCCCTTCCAGTAGCCACAGTCCTACCCGCAACCCCAGCGCAGCAAGAAAGGGAAGTAGTGGCGATCGAGGTAGAAAACGATTTACTGATTTGTGAAGGTCAACAATTTATTATACCCCGAGGTGCTCTCTGATTTCCCGGATTTGGCTGGTGCATTCTTCTCTTGGGCTGTAGTTGTGGATCCGGGGGGGCTGCCACTGGTGGGTTCTCCCTCGTGGCCAGGAGGTATCTTGGGGTGCAGGATGATTACTTGAGAATGAGAAGTGGGTAAAACTAATTGATTTGTGCCACAAGGGTAGCATTGCTATATGCTGTTGCTGGTACTTGTTATCTCGTTTCTAGAAGGGAGTTTTCATAGAACCTAGGATATTTCAAAAGGATAATTACTTATTGGTTTTACTATAGTTACACTTTCTGGTATTTATAAGGGTCTCGAACAATGGTTTAGATAACACGGCTGCCGTGGCCCGGAGGTTGTATAGTGTCTTGGAAAAAATGGGTAGACCATGTAACATCCCCGGAAATTCCCGCATGCAAAATCATTTTTCCCCTCATTTCCTGTATCGAACAAGGCAGATATCCCCAAGATTGAATTTTAGGAGAGCACAAGTCTATCATACAACGGTTGATCTTAGTTTCAAAGCCCCAGCACCACGTCAAGGTGTCAACCACGCTGGGGTCCCACGAACCATCCGCTGGCCAGCGCGGGTGATAGCTAAACCCATCATATTATCATACAATGCTAAAGTATCCTTCCGGTCAGTCACCCTCACTGTTGGGGTGTAACTGTGCACTGAAGCAACAGTAAATACTGCTCGTGGGAGCCGGGACGCTCCTGGTAGGCAGGGGTTCCAGCTGTCCTGACAGTCCTGGTGCCCCTCCGCAACGGTGATGCAAATTCCATGGAGGGGGAAGAAGGTGATTTGGTGTGGGGTTGGCTGGATTTATAGTGAACCGGGGGGAGTGCCAAGTTTTTGTTTCTCTCTCTCTGGGGTTATAAAAAAAGAGGTGAAATATAGGTTCTAGGTTTTCAATAGGGTTCGTGAAAGAGATTTGATATGGCATTTTAGAGTGCCATGTAGTACCCCAAGACTCCTGCGAAACAGCCTCTGCAGACCCCCCCTTGCTAATAGACTAGTGGACCCTGGTTCAAGCGGTTTCTAGTACCGCCTCTTACCATACCATACCAGGAAGAATTATATTCTCATAAATAGTCTGCGATTGTACCTCAAGGAAATTGGACCAATTTAACATTTTTTAGCCGCCTTTAGCCCAATAAAACCTAGCTTGCAGCAATGTCGAGGTGGGGTAGGAAGCATTCTCCTACATCTCCTATTAAGTCTATGGTGTCTATTGCTCCTGACTTTCTCTTTCTGTCTTTGACTCCACCAGGCGTATTTGGATTGGCGTTAGATATGAGGGCAGGAGTAAGATATCGAATTAGATGCATCATGCTCTAAGCAATCAAGAGAGTATACGAGTACTTTAGGGTTGCAGGCATCAGGTAGCATTCATTCTTATTAAACAATCTAGATAGCACGCGCGCCCATCATTGTATGATAGACCAGCTAAGCGATGGTCATATAATCGCAATTTTGATACATTTTGAGGGGCACCCACCGTTATTAGTACAGATGGAGATCAATGTCCTAAGTGCGGCGTTGCAAGCGTGAATGGTAAACCTTCCTGCTCATTATCTTTCAATGTTTTCTTCTACGACCCCAAGAAGCCTGTATTGTACAGTTGAAAACTCAATGGTATAGTTTTTATTTTTATTTTTTTGTTTTATAAAAAAAAAAAAAAAATAGGGTCCCAATAGTGTTTAAGACCTGTCTATGCAGATTTCCCCATTCACACCCATACAAACTGTATGATACCAACCTCAATGGCTTCTGTGAGCCATTCCGGGGGCAGACAACACCAGAACTCGAGTTCAATGGGATGCATAACTGGTGAAGTTATTGAAGGAAGAATAATGGAAAAATTTACTTATGGCACAGTTGGGTACCGTAGGCCAATGGAAAAACCTAGGCTTCAAGCGCATGCTCAATTAACCATTCACAATCCCAAAATTCGCAGGTTCCCATTATGCTCATCCTCCGTGCTAAATTCTACACGATAAAAGACTTACCATCCCCCCAATTCCAACTCTGCAACCTTCACACACATCCACGGCTCTTACTGATCATTCATCTCCTTCACCGAAGCACAAAATCCTCTCGATTCATCATATCAATGCTCCGGCACCGATCATCCACCATGAATACCGATACGCACAACACCACTATCCTCAGAGATAATTCTAGAACCCCTACCACCCGCTCCAGGACCCCTCGCAAGGCACCCCAAGGCCCTCAACGCCGCAGCATGCGCATCATCGAGTTGAATAAGAAGTCTGAGAAGGACAAGTCTATTGTTGCTTCTACCGTGCAGGATAATGGAAGGCCTGCTGTGGCCACTCCAGTCAAGGAGAAGGTTGTTGAAGTGTTGAGGGATCGGATTGTGCTGAAGACTAAGACTAAGGCCAAAGTGGGAGTGAAGAAGGGGAGGAAGGGACCTGCGAAGGCTACCATCAAGGTCGAGTCCCCAATTCTGAAGCCGAGGGCTGCCAATCGAGTTATGAAGACTATTGCGAGGAGTTCAAAGAGTATGACTGTGGTGGGGGCCAAAGCTAAAGCTATGATGGAGGAGGAAGAGGAGGTTACCATCATAGTCGCGTCCCCGGCTCCGAAGCCCAGGCCTGGTGCGAATGTTACGAAGAAGAGAGGTGCGCTGGGTCCGAAGAGCAGGATTGCGGCAAAGGTTAAATCTAAGGTTAAGATAGAGGAGGAAGAGGAGTTTACCATCATAGTCGAGTCCCCAGCTCCGAAGCCCGGGCCTGGTGCGAGTGCTCTGAAGAAGAGAGGTGTGTGGGGTTCGAAGAGTGGGATTGTGGCAAAGGCTAAAGCCAAGGTTAAGATGGAGGAGGAAGAGGAACCTACCATCAAGGTTGAGTCCCCAATTACGAAGCCGAGGCCTACCTCAAGAGTTACGAAGAAGACTGTCGCGAAGAAGTCCAAGAGTGGGATTGTACCAAAGGTTAAGGTTAAGATGGAGGAGGAAGAGGAGGCAACCATCAAGATTCTGTCCCCAATTCTGAACCCGAGGCCTGGTGCGGGAGTCACGAAGAAGACTGGTGCGGAGGGTTCGAAGAGCAAGATTATGCCAAAGATTAAGGTTGAAATAGAGGAGGAGGCAGAATACCAGAGTTTCACCACTACCACCACCACCACCGACAAAGTCAGGAAAGCCTCTCGCACCGGGAATCCTCGAGATGTACCCCAAGGCCCCCAACACAGTAGCATGCGCAAAACCGAGTTGAAGAAGAAATCTGTGGAGGAGGCGGGAGAGCCTGCTGCGGAGCAAGTTTTTATCAAGGTCGAGTCCCCAATTTGAAGCCCAAGGAAGGTGCAAAAGCGCCAAAGAGGGGGGGCAGAGACGGCGCTCGTGGTGGCCGCAGGGGAAAAGGGAGAGGGGATAAGAAGGCATCGGCCTACAGTAACAAAAAAGGACGGCGGAATAAGGATACCTATGTATTTTAAAAGTACTTGCTTGAATAAATAACATTTTTCTTTTTAAAGCAAGTGGGGTGATGCTGTGTGTGCTGGAACTATAGCCTACAGATCTCAAAAACCAAGAGCTCCTCTGGAAATCCTGTCTAGATATCAGCTCGTGCCGGGAATCATTACAGATTCCGAGGTCATGCAACAAAAGCAAAGAACCGCCCGCGTACTACCATACGAAAGAAAAGAGAATCCACCAAACAACCTAAGCAATAGTACCCCCCCCCCATTCTGCACCACGCACCGCATATCAAACCTCACCCCCAACTGTCAAAATAAGTTCTGGCATACTAAACACTACAAGTACAACCATTAGACATTGGGCTGAGAGGAATGGGTCGCCCAACCTACTCTACTGTGCAGTTAGAACTGTATTACATAGCACTCGCACTGTCCTTTCCGGGCACCGGACTTCCACTCTAGCTACTCTGCTCGTTCACGGAACACACCATAACACAATAAGGCAAATTCCCCGTACCCAAACTCAGCGAGCTGCTCGTCGAATGTTGGAAATTGCGGTTAAATTGACGAAGGTTTTACGGAACCGAAGGGAGTAAATGCCAAAGAGAGAAAAGTATTTTTCTTGTATACAGAGAGTGGAGTCAAGAGAAAGAAAATAAGGTGGTAGGTTTGTTGACTGTGCAGAGTAGAGGAAACAGCAAGCAAGGATCAGGAGGAATTGGGTGTGTTGGTTGGTCAGGTAAAAGAAAAAGAACAGGAGAAAACAAACTTCAGAGAGCAACACACAACAAGGACATGAAAGATGTGTAAGCACTTACATATACACATGAATGCTTATGGCTCGCATATGAAATCATTCTCATGTTTTCAACATCGAAGACTCAACGGTAAGCGAGTGATCGGTTGTGATTCTGTGAGGTTCGGATGCGCGTGCCAGATTCCAAGTAGAGTTATGATGTTCCCCTTTCCCTCCCCTTTAGAGAGAAAAGTTTCCCCTTATTCTGAACAGCGTTTGGGTGCTGTTGGGGATGTAACAGTGCTCATAGCAGTTCACATGAAATAGTTAGAGATGCTGTAGGTGATTGTGATGCAGGGAAGTGTTGCCCCATGGATTGAGACAAGCGAGATATCACCATATTTTACTACTCGCATTAGAACTAAATTCATTCTACATTACCCGTTGATGCCCCCACCCTCTCAAGAGCAAGAATTCCTCTCTTCTGCCTATCGGGAGGCTCTCCGGGCTGGTCCTTATCCAATACACTAAACCTGAGGCTTGCCTCTCCAGTAGCCCCAGCCCTACCTGCAACTCCAACAACAAGAACAAGAAATGGAAGCAGTAGCGATCCAGGCGGAAAGTGCTCTACCGGTTTGTGAAGACCAACAGTTTATTAAGTTATATCCCGAGGTGCTCTCTGATTTCACGGATTTGGCTGGTGTATTCTTCTCTTGGGGTGTAGTTTTGGATTCGGGGGGGGGGGGGAGGGGGCTGCCACTGGTATGATAAGTGCTCGCCCGGGGCCGAGAGGTATCTTGAGGTGCAGGATTATTACCTGAGAATGAGAAGTGGGTGAAACCATTGATTTATGTCACAAGGGTAGCATTGCCATATGCTGTTGCTGGAACTTTTTATCCTGTTTCTAGAGGGGAGTTTTCATAGAATCCCGGATATTTCAAAAGGATGATTATATATTGGTTTTACTAGTTACACTTTCTGGTATTTATGAGGATCTCTAGCAAAGGGTTAAATAACACGGCTGCTATTGGCCCAGAGGTTGTATAATCACTTGGAAAAAATGAGCAGACCATGTGACGTCCCCGGAAATTCCCGCATGCAAAATCATTGTTCCTTCGTTTCCTGTATCGGACAAGGTAAATATCCCCAAGATTGAATTTTAGGAGAGTACAAGTCTATCATAACGGCCTTTAGCCCAATGAAACCAAGTTTGCAGCAATGCCGAGATAGGGTAGGAAGAATTCTCCTACATCTCCCATCAAGTCCCTGGTGTCTATTGCTTCTGATTTTCTCCTCCTTCCGTCTTTAACAACACCAGGTGTATTTGCATGGGCGTTGGACATGAGGACAGGAGCAAGATATCGAATCAGATACATCACACTTTCAGCAATCAAGAGAGTATACGATTACGTCAGCATTGCAGGCATCAGGTAGCGGTCTTATTAGATAATCGAGACAGCACGCACGCCCATCGTTATATGATAGACCAACAAAGCACTGGTCATATGATTGCAATTTCGTTACACTTGGAAGGCCACCCACCGTTATTAATAGATGGAGATCAATATCTAAGTACGATGTTACAAGCATGAATGGCAAACCTTCCTCCTCACTAGCTTTCCGTGTCTTCCCCCCGTGACCCTTAGAAGCCTGTAGAGCTGAAAACTCAATATTATAGTTTTTTTGTATAAAAAAGAATTAAAGAAAACAGGGCCCAATAGGGTTTAAGACCTCTCTGTGCAGATTCCCTCATTCACGCTCGTACACGCTGTATGATACCAACCTCAATGGCTTCTGTAAGCCAATTCGGGGGCGGGCAACACCAGAGCTCAAGTTCAATGGGATGCATAACTGGTGAAGTTATCGAAAGAAGCATAATGGGAATATTCACTTATGGCACAGTTGGGTATCGTAGGTCAATGGGAAAGCTCAGGCTTCAAGTACACGCTCAATTAACCATTCACAATCTCAACATTCGCAGGTTCCCATTGTACTCATCCTTTATGCCGAATCCTACAGTATAAAAGACTTGCCTTTCCCCAATTCTTCCTCTTCAATATTCACGCACATCCACAGATTTCACTGATCACCCATCTCCTTCACCGAAGCACAAAATCCTCTCGATTCATTATATCAATTCCCCGGCACCGATCATCCACCATGAATACCGATATGCACAACGCCACTATCCTCAGAGATAATTCTGGAACCCTCACCACCCGCTCCAGGACCCCTCGCAAGGCACCCCAAGGCCCTCAACGCCGCAGCATGCGCATCATCGAGTTGAATAAGAAGAAGTCTGAGAAGGACAAGTCCGTTGTTACTTCTACCGTGCAGAATGATGGAAGGCCTGCTGTGGCCACTCCAGTCGAGGAGAAGGTTGTTGAAGTGTTGAGAGATCAGATTGTGCTGAAGACTAAGACTAAGACCAAAGTGGGAGTGAAGAAGGGGAGGAAGGGACCTGCGGAGGCTACCATCAAGGTCGAGTCCCCAATTCTGAAGCCGAGGGCTGCCAATCGAGTTACGAAGACTATTGCGATGAGTTCAAAGAGTGGGACTGCGGCGAAGGCCAAAGCTAATGCTAAGATGGAGGAGGAAGAGGAGGTTACCATCATTGTCGCGTCCCCGACTCCGAAGCCCAGGCCTGGTGCGAATGTTACGAAGAAGAGAGGTGTGCGGGGTCCGAAGAGCAGGATTGCGGCAAAGGCTAAAGCCAAGGTTAAGATAGAGGAGGAAGAAGAGGTTACCATCAAGGTTGAGTCCCCAATTACGAAGCCGAGGCCTACCTCAAGAGTTACGAAGAAGACTGTCGCAAAGAAGTCGAAGAGTGGAATTGTGCCAAAGGTTAAGGTTAAGATGGAGGAGGAAGAGGAGGCAACCATCAAGATTGTGTCCCCAATTCTGAAGCCGAGGCCTGGGGCGGGAGTTACAAAAAAGACTGTTGCGGAGGGTTCGAAGAGCAAGATTGTGCCAAAGGTTAAGGTTAAAATAGAGGAGGAGGCAGAATACCAGAGTTTCACCACTACCACTACCACCGACAAAGTCACGAAAGCCTCTCGCACCGAGAATCCTCGAGAGGTACCCCAAGGCCCTGAACGCTGTAGCATGCGCAAAACCGAGTTGAAGCAGAAATCTGTGGAGGAGGAGGGAGAGCCTGCTGCAGATCAAGTTTTTATCAAGGTTGAGTCCCCAACCTGAAGCCCAAAGAAGGTGCAAAAGCCCCAAACAGGGGGGCAGAGACGGCACCCGTGGTGGCCGCAGCGGAAACGGGAGAGGGTGTAAGAAGGCATCGGCCTAAAGCAACAAACAAGGATGGCGGAATAGGGATGCCTATGTATTTTAAAAGTACCTGCTTGAATAAATAACATTTTTCTTTTTAAAGCGAGTGGGGTGATGCTGTGTGTTCTGGAACTATAGCCTACAGATCCCAAAAACCAAGAGCTCCCCTAGAAACACTGTCCAGATATTAGCTGTGCTTGGAATCATTGTAGATTCGGAGGTAATGCAACAAAGGCAAAGAACCGCCCGCGTACTACCATACGAAAGAAAAGAGAATCCACCAAACAACCTAAGCAATAGTACCCCCCCCCCCTATTCTGCACCATGCGCCTCATATCAAACCTCATCCCCCAACTGCAGAAATAAGTTCTAGCTTACGAAACACTAAAAGTACAACCATTGGACACTGGACTGAGAGGAATGGGTAGGCCAACATACTCTACTGTGCAGTTAGAACTGTATTACACACCACTTGCACTGTCTTTTCCAGGCACCGAACCCCCACCCCGGCTGCTCTGCTCGCTCACGGAACACACCATAACAAAATATGGCAAATCCTCCGTATTAAAACATAGTACCTCCAGCGTCGCAGACCCGACGGTGAGCGAGTGATCACTTGTGCTTAGCGAGGTTGGAGTGGAGCTACAGGATTCTGAGTCGAGCCGTGATGTTCTCCTATTCCGATTCCCTTTTCGGAGAGAGATACTTCCCCTCACTCTGAGCAGCGCTTGGTCCAAGTGCTATTAGAGATGTAACAGTGTTTACGGGCTTGCATGAAATCATGCGAGGTGTTGTGGATTGTGATACCGGAGAGTTTTGCCCCACGGGTTGAGGAAAGCGAGCAAGCAATTGAGACGTCGCCATATTTTATTGATTGCCCTACTGGAATCGGCTTCGCTCTGCGTTGTCTATTGGTGGCCCCCGGGCATTAAGACTTCCTTTATTCCGTCTACCGGGGGCCTCTTCGTACAGGCCTCCATCCAGCAGGTTGAGCGCGAGATGGTAGCGAGTTGCGAGAGCTGTGCGAATCACATTTGACCCGCCGAAGAGCGTAGGCATTCTAGGTCGAAGGGGTGCGGCAAATGCTTTGGTGGTTGTGAGGGGTGCGGTGTACGGGCACTGTCCCAGAAGTAGATCTGTCGCTCGATCAGTTAGGCCCGGACGAGTCGGTGACTCAACTCGAGAAGAGGATGGAGGGCTCGCTGAATCATCGTCGTTTCTAGACGTTCAGTGGTTGTCGACTCTTCGCAGTGCTGCCAGAAATCGTCTGTTCAGGCCATTGATCTGCCCAGTTTTTATACTACCTTGATGCCTTGGGGAAATTTGTACCTCTTGTCTATACTTACAACCCACTACTTATTGATCCATCATACCATAGCAGCAAATAATTTACAGGAAGGGCTACGCACATGCACCAGTCCTACCGCACCCAGCATTCGATAGTTCAACCCCTCGACCACCAAGACCCTTTCTTTTTCTCCTCTTTAACCTCCTTAGTAGGCGCGGCCACAGCCTCTTCAGCAGCCCCTGTCCCAGCCGCAATTCCAGCAGCAACAGCCACCTCCACCTCCTCCTCAGCCCTCCGAATCTCCTCCTCCACCCAGCCCCCCTCCCCGCTAGTAGGGTTCCCCTTCACTCCCGTAACCGTATCGAGCGCCCTCCGAATTATACTCCCTTTTTCCGGCTCCGCTCCGGGCCCAACCTCCCGCCCGCCAAACCTCCCTTCCCTCGCCCGCTCCAGCCCATGCGCCCGCCTATACACCCTCCTCTTATCGGCATCCTCAGCCTTTCTCCTCCTTACCTCCGCAACCAACAAAGTCCGCTCGTGCGCGTGCAACCTATACGCCGCTATGAACCGCTTCACGGAATCAAGCGGCTGACTCCATGATAATTCGCCCTCAAGCTCCCTCCCCCGTTCAGTCGCACGGAGGAAGTTCATCACAGCAGCCCAGGCCCCCAGGACCACCAGGACGGAGATGGAAATATAGAAGTGCAGGACTCGCGAGGTGAGGAAGTAGTACGACCATGTGTTTGGCGGCGGCATGGTGTTTGGGTAGCGTTTCGCTGGGTCTCGGTGGGTTGGGGGACCAGGGTAATTTATAGGGTCCCGGCCGTGGGGTGGAGACGGGGGATGGGAGGGTGGTGTGAATTTAGTGGGTTTGGCGAGGACCGGGGCTGTGTAGGTTCGCCTTGAGGATTGGCTGAGGTGGGATTTTGGTAGTGGCGGGCGGCGTAGGAGCGGTGGCAGCCGCGAGAGACCCGGGAGCGTCCTCGATAGTGGGATTCGCATTTTTTGGCTTCTGGTAGGTTGTGATGGCGGGGCGGATGTAGCGGTACGGTGGATGGTGGGGCGGTGAGGGAATTTCTTTTTCTCGTTCCGTTCGTGTGGCGGTTGGTTCATCGAAACAGGAAGAGGTTGGTATGAGCCCTAGCCCTGCGGCTGATCAACTGACCTTCCAGAAGTCCGGCATATCAAAGGTGGAAAGTCCTCAACGAGAACTTGCCGGTGTTTTCAGGGCCCGTTTGCAGTGGCTCCTTCCGATAATAACCAGCGACACTCTCTCCTTCTCTGGCTCTGGGCTTGGCGCTTTTTCCCTCTTCCTCGCGGATCAAGGGACCAGTTAATGCCAGATGCTCACCTCCACCGTCAGCCACCGTTAAGCAAGCTGGCCAAGTTTACCCGGCCCAAAACCGCAAGCTGCCCACCCGTACGTCACACCCCAGCACCAGTCATACCTGTTCAACAAAAGATCAGATCCCATCCACCCAAGAAGAAAACTCCACTTCACCAGACCCACTCGCCCACTACCACCAGGGAAAACAATGAAGCTCCCCCTCCTCCTCCTAACACTCGCAGCGACAACCACATCCCAGCTCCTCCACCCACTCCTCTACCCCTCCAACCGACAACCGCAGGACCACCCGCCAGACCAGCATCAAAATAGCATGTCCACCAGCACAACAACCGGCACACCCGCCGGCTCCCCACTCCTAGCCGACGTCCTCCCACTGGACAAATCTATCTCAGTCTTCAGTGGGTTTACCCGCTCCGTCGAATCAATCTCGACCCGCGTCTCCGACCGCGAAACCAACACCACCGTCCTCGCGCCCACGAACTACGCCATCTCGAAGCTGCCGCGGAAGCCCTGGGAGAGTCCGGATGATGAGGGTGCTGGTGGTAACGTGCTCAGCGAGTTATATAAGGGCCTGGGCGGGGAGGATCGGGCCGGAAAGAATCTGAGGAGGTTTGTCGAGGCGCATTGTATCGCGGAGAATCCTTGGGCCGAGGGGATTAAGGTGGAGACTTTGGCTGGGAGGGTGGTGTGGTGGGCGTGGGAGGGGGGCGTTAAGAAGGTGCGTGTTTCTCTCGCTCTCTCTTGCCTGATTGTTTGATGGGTAGGGGGTGGCTAATAGTAGGTTGCAGATCTTCCCCGACGGTATCGAGGTTGAGGAGCGGATGAACGAGGCTTCGAATGGGCAGGTCTGGATTTTGAATGGGGTTATTAATTACTGATGATTTGTTGTTTCTTTCGCCGGCTCTGCTCTTTGTTTGGATCCATGGTTTTTTGGGGGCCTGTTTGCACGCATGATACGGCTCTATGCTTGTCACTGAACTCATGGGTGGTCTGAACTGTCCGCGATCCCCGCGAGCATGGTTTTGCTGGGGGGGGATTGCTGTTCCGATAGCGGATAAAGTCATATTATCATACTGCTCAATATAATTTACGAACATTTCTCTGCATCAAAGCTGCAAGATGAGAACTAATCAAAGTTTCTACTCGCGCGCAACCGGTACGTACAGTACCAAACTAGAAGATCTAGCCCCCAGAAATGTAGTAGCAAAGAAAAGGAGACGGTGCCTCCCCCGATCTACTCAAAGTAATCATAAACCAGCTTCTTGAGCAACGTCTTCTCACCCTTCTCAAACCTAAGATTGCGAGAATAATGCCTCTTCCCATCAAACTCTCGGAACCCCCAAATCTGCAACCATAAAATTTCACAATTAGTCCTACCTTAACAAGCAAAGTCCCCACAAGCCATGAGGGTGGGAGGGACAAACCTGACGCGCATTCCACCCGTTATCAACACTAACAACATAAGACTCGATAAGCCCATCCTCCCGCGCCTCATCCAACCAACCCGCCTTCAAGAACTCATCCTGCACATCCTCAAGCTTAGTCCTGCGGCTCTGTCCAGTGACTTTACCGAAGAGGTGGTCTTCATGCGGCCTCTCCCTACGCACTCCCCCTACATCAGCACGTTCCCGCAGCTCCCACGTGGCGCACTCACTTCCAGTCAAGGACCCGGTTCTCGGTGGTCCCCTTAATACCGCCGGTCGCGGTCTGCTCGATGTCGATGTGCTCGGCGCCTTCCTCGACGCAATGCTTTATGTCGAGCGTTACGGTCGCGATGGAGATGATCCTGCGGGTTAGCCAGCCTATGCCTTGCTCCACAAGGACGTCGTCAATGTCATCGGAGAGTGTTTTGTTCTGATTTGCTGGAGTCAGTTTGGAGCGGTAATGGGGAGGGGAGGGAGGAGGACCATGAAGAATTTCCCGGTCAGGTCTTTGGTGGTGATGGTTGGAGGGGCGGCCATTTTGGAGAATTCGTTGGGGATACTTGGTTGTGGTGATGCAGAGGTGCGAGCGGGGGTCCTTATACTGTGTTTCGGAAGATTTCCGTGTGATGTTCGCCCTAACCAAATGCGGGGGAAGAGGGAACTTGCGAGAGCTCGGTTTGAGGGCCTTGGGGGGTTCCGGATTGGGACTTGCAAGGGAGGTGAGAGGGGTATAAAGTGACGATGGGACATGTATCATAAGGGTACTTTACTGTGCATAAAAGTGCAGTCCGGATGAGGTTCCGCTTGTGTCAACGGGAAAACAGTATTGAGCTCAACTAACTCGAATCATCTCGATCGCCCAAGTTAACTATCCCATTGAGAATTCCTGTACTAGTACCGGGTACTCGTACAGTCCCCAAGAACATTCCCCTCCACCGCAGGGTGCCCAGGCATCGGAAATCTCTGAAAACACCTATGCAAACGGACTCCCAAACGGGCACAATGTGTGATGCGCCGCCACGCTCAGAGGGATACCCAGTGAGCCCCCTTGCGGCCGTCGGCATGCACATGCTCCCGGTCACGAAATGTTCACATGTCCGGTATGGCGCCACCGCGGCCATGGCCGGCTTGTCGGCGCTCGGTACTTTGACTATGGTCGGCATGATAAGCTTTGTTCCTTGCACAGCGCTCGCACGAGGACCGGTACTATACTTATATCACGGTTCTGGTACGGTACTGTGCGAGTACGGTAGGGGCGATCGAATTGGCTATCCTACAATAGTCTGTAGATCCTACGGGCTCGGGCCGGAGCAAGGGGGCCAAGCGGTTCCCGGGCAGGTCCGAGAGTGTGGTACCGGTATTGTGGCTGCCCCGACCGGTGGGGTGAGAGAGGGGGCTTGGCCGGATAAGCTTTTGCCGAGGGGGTGGCGGTTTCGGTATCGGTATCGCTGGGGCGGGGGTGAAGTGGGAGCGATTTTTGCTTGGTGGGTCCCTCCTTGCTTATGGCGGGAGCACATCCCGAGTACTCGAGTACCACACCGGCATGCTCAGCGCGTAGTCTACCGTACCGCAGCTTTGGCCCGCTGCAGGGGTTAGATATTATAGCAGTGGTACTCGAGTACAGCGTTTGAGAGATGTCTACCATAACTTCCTGCAACGCGGTGTAACTGAACCCTGCAGAGCAGAAATTAAAGATCCAAACATACCACGATCGTAGCTAACTATTACCAGTTATCAATCTTTCACTTTCGCCTTTCTCATCCCTTATTCCAAAGCCAGTTGTGCCATAGTGCAAGACTCTAGGTTGGGGAACACAAATTTACTTTTTCCAGTGTTCCAAAACTGCCTTCACGAGGGAGTATGTCTACCGGTACCCCTGCTCCGCACCACGAATTCGTGATTTACCCTTGCACTTTGTTTGGGAGTTTGGGGTTGGGTATACTCATGATATCTACGGGTATTTCGGTGGTCTTGGTCTCCATTGGTCGCGCTTGGGAGGTAGGTTTTTGACAGATGTCATCTCTTTTTTGACAGGTGTCATCTCTTTTTCTTTCCCCCCTTTTCTCCCTGTTCGGTCATTGGGAGATGTGTTTCTGGTTGGATATTGGGGGTATTCTGTCTACTGCCTATGTTGCTGGTTAGGCCGGAGGTATATTTGCGCTATGATCGGGTACAGTGCGGGCTTCACCGCTCAGGATTACTGTGGCATATTCAAATGATGGCCGTATTTGTATGATATCGGCAATCATTTGTCTTGGCTGGGGGATTTTCCAATCTCTTACCGAGTGACTTCACATGAAGGCTAACCCGAGAACATACTTCATTGCTCGCGTTGCTATGGAAGATAATGCCACATACCCCTCAAACCCTCCTACGACTCTACCTTTTATAGTGTAGTAACCCGTCCATCTGTTCCATCATCCTTACCCCCCATCAGCTGCATCTTTCACCCATCACCTCCTCACCTCCTCCGGTACAGAACTCAGATGATGAGTGGCCCATATTTCCATTCAGAGAGCTGGGTAGGAAAGTTCGCACCCGACCCTATCAAACCGGCACAAGGGGCTTCTGCCTCTATATCGGGAGACACTAAAGTGAGCACCGCCAGGGAATCAAGAACTCCAGTCGTAGCCCCTTCTCAAGCTTCTCCCCAAGCTCCTCCTCCATCCAGCTCCCCAGTTACCAGTCCAACCTATTCACCAGATTCCGGTCCGGGGGGCACACCAACACCCCCAGGGACTCCTCCAACTCCTGCTCCCGTCAGTTCTCCAGGACACAATCCTGGGGGCCCACCGCCACCTCCTGTGTGCAATGGAGGAGGTTCTTCTCCGGGCGGTCCTCCTCCTGATGCTCGGCCTCCAGCTAGTCATCCAGAACCTCCCCCGGCTCCCATCGAATACAACGATCCAACCCTCGCTTGTATCCAAACCGTCCAGCACTGCACTGACAGACTCCCCGGGGATCGCGAGATAATCAAAACTATCGAAGCATTGAGCTCTAACATTGCGAAATTAGAGAAGAGATGCGAAGAAATAATTGAGAGGATTAGAAGCCGGTAAGTTGATGGGATTTCTTTTGCACTCTTTTTCTCCCCTTTCTAAAGGGAGCCGAGCTAAGTATGGGAGCTCTCTAGTGACCATAATGACTACGCAAGGGTCACAAATGGTGGAGTCAAGGACCATACCACCTCACTTGTACCGTTGTATGATTTGGAGAATAGTATTCCGGCATCATTTCCGAAAGTGGTGGGAGATATTAGGAGGTTGAACAGTATGTGCCCTTTTCCGTTCCCTGAAAGATAGTAGGAGAGTTTCGAATTGACCCAGGGTCCTATCCCTAGCGACCGGCCTGAATACTCTTCTTTCCTTGTACGGAATACCGATCGATGGAACGATCGCTATGAAGAAGAAGAAGCTTGCTTTGTTTGTCGGGCTGACTTTCGATATCGATGTTTAGTGTGGGGTTGTTTATGAGTTCTGAATGTTGTCAGTTGCCTGGGGAGCAAGTGCTTTGGGCTGGTTACTAATCTGGTACAAATCGGGCTAAATAGTAAATGGTGGGAGAGGCCCGCGGGTGGAGGCATGAAAAGTTTTTTATTCCTTGTAGTAGGACTAGTGTTTTTTGGTTAGTTGGCTTTCATCACTGTGATAGGAGCTCCTCGCGGAGCTGAGGTTATTGGGTGAGGAATGGTTTTCATGTCTGCATAGTTATGTATGATAGCCTCAGGTTTCTTCACATTATATTTTACCTGCATTTTAGAGTGGCTAAGCCCTGGGATTCTCTTCCCTTTTTCTTTGCTTTCACCTCTCTTGGGCGTACTAGGTTTCCTTTCCCCTTCCTGCAGTGGGTCCTTTCCTACTTGTTTGTTTCCTCCCCCAGAAAGACCTGCGGGCTGGCCATTGACATTATTAGCGTAGTATTTGGTCTGACGGGATAAATCCTTTTGGAATGTAATCGGGGATTGTATTTTGCCCGAGCCGCTTTCTTGGGAGCGGATGAGCTATTATACCCGGGAGGGTTGATCTCAGTATGATAAGGATGTCTAGGGCTTTGATTTGTAGGGTTTTTGGAAGCGTTTGTTAAAAGTACTATATACCACCACGCACCATCATACCAAAATTGGGCCATTTTTCTCGATCCGGGCTGTACGCGAGAGGTTCATTCTAGAGACCCTGTGACACTACTAGTTGTAGTACGAGCGCCTGCAAACACCGCTCCAAACCCGGTCGCAAACACCGCGCCTAAAGACTTTTCGTCCAAAGAGGATCCAATGAAGGCAATACCGCAGTATTTACAAGAGGGCCAGAGGGAATTTCTCCCTAATGATACAGATTCTAGCGCCGGCGTGATAATAGAGGCGCGTCCATCAGACCTCTTTCGGGCTATTTGGCGGTATTGTTCAATACCCTCCCGATATTTCTCTCTCACCGCTAGGAACTTGGCTAACGGTGGGTGGAGTTAGTCCCTTATGTTGGCTACACCGCCGTAGATGTTCCTGCGCTGGGAGGTGTTCCATCCTCTATATCAACCCAATTAAGCCCTCAGTTAGCAGAAATCAATTGCGTTACCAGGATTCCCTCCCCCTCCCCTCCCCCCTCGAGTCAGTCATATCATTCACGGTAGCATGGCAACCGAAAATATTGAGTCAAGCGGATTAACTGCATAGCAAGGGGCGGGGGCGCCGGGCGTAAAGCTATTCTTATGGAAGGATTTTACGTTCTCGAATTCGAGAATAGGGCCTTAAAGATAAAGTATCGGGAAGACTAGGTGTTTTACCAGCCACGATAGTCCCGAGTTCCGCTAGGTTTGATTCCAGCTTTTTTTGGATCTTATCTCAGCAAGAGCATCATATATCAACAAGTGTCACGCAAGCCACCGTTCAGGTGGAAAAGGCGGTGGGTTCGTGTCTTCTAGGGAATCCACCTCGGGCGGATGTGCAAAATACCTGGGGCTCCATGTTGGTCACAAGGTTTGAAAGGGGGAGGTCCGGGTGGCATCGGTAGTTTACAAATGGCTGCAGGCATACATGAGTAAATAGTGAGAGCCCTTTTTTTTCTTCTCACAAATAGAGCCACAACGATGGGCTTCTACCCCCCGGGAGCGTATTCTATAGAGGGTTCGAGAGAGTGGGAGATATTGGCGACCTCCGGAAGCTGATAGACATGGCGAAGAGGGACTAGCTGCTACCCCAGCAGATAACTCACACCGAGCAGAGGTGTGCGCTTCCCTTGCCGGATTTTCGGAGACAATTTTCTCGAGTCTGCACTCCACCCCAAGATTTAAAAGAAAGCCCCGCCAATACCGCGTGGCTTGTCATTGCCTCACCTCACCATCGAGGGTTCGGATATGGCGGCTAGTGGAGCAGGTCCTTTACTACGTTCATCTAGAAAGTTTCATACTCGATGATGTTGGTAACTTGTTGCTAAGTGCCGATCTGCGATTTCTAGAGCAAGATGGCTAGCGATATATACTGTTGGAACCCTCTTTTCGCCTGCTCCTCCGCCAACAACCCCCCCCCCCTCCGCTGCCTTAGGCGGTGAAGCCATACACCTAGCTAGCGCATTTTAACCAGCCAGATTCGGCTATAACTTACGTTTGCAGACTTGTGGGAAGCGAATGATTAAACCTCCAGTGAAGTTTCAAGAGACCTCCAGAAGCTTTCCTTTCCCGAAAATCAGGGGGATGGCAACGAGCACCAGCAGGTCCCCTCCGATTTTCACGAGGCTTTGAAGAAATTAGTGGCAGGGAGCGAGTGATGTGATGTGATTGGAGACCATGTCCGTTTCGGATGTTTGGTATAATACATATTATATCCGCGGTGATATGTGAGGGGAAGGGGGGCGTGGTAGCGGCCATGAACAGAAAGCCCAAAAACAAAACGGAGAGACTGTAAAAGCTGAAGGTGGGAATGAAACCGATTTTTTGATCCTTTCGTAAACCACTCGAGAAGATAGCTTCAGTTCCCTAGAGGAAATACATGTACCGGACGGTACTGTAGCCTACTTGTAACTGTAGCGGTAGCACGGGAAAAAATGGCAGAGAGCAAAATTACCGATACAAACCGAGAATCTACCTCTGGCAAAAGCTTTCCAATCAGGAATCCCTCCCGCTCACGATGGCGAAACCTAATACGACAGAAGGCGAGGATGGCATTTCGCAGCAACGTTTATTATACCGTATATAAGCCCTCTATTGGCTTCGGTAACTCCAGTAGCAGAAGCGCAGAGGTTTCCGTCGGCTTGTTTACGCGGTGTGAAGAATCATGGCTTATGTTGGCGCATCTTTCGGTTTTTGACGTTTTGGTCATAGATTTGGTACAGCACTCCTCTACCCGGTGGGGGTTTTTGTTTTTTCACTTTTATTTTTATTTTCATTTTCATTCTCATTTCCTTTTCTGATCCTTCAGGAACCGTTCGTTCCATTTCGCCCGCGGTATAAGAGTGACTAATGTAAACTCTTTTCTGTGTGATTTGATCCTCCGGCCCGATAACTTGACGCGCAGCTCCTGGCGGGGTTGCGATCCGGTATGATGTATAGGAAGCTTTCGTTGGGCATCCTCGACCAGGATTGGGGGGATGTCGGGCGATTCCTTTTTTTGCCTTCTCTCGTTCCGCCACGCTTGCTAGCTAGGGATACGATATAATACCTCTTCCCCACGGGGCGTTGGGGTCGACAGTCCTACGAAGGAAGAAAATGTCGGATTGGATGGGTTATTGCTGTAGATGCCAGACCACACTTTTTGACCAGTTCCACCATAAGTTACTACACTAGTACAGCACAGCACGTTGTTAGAATCGAGTACGATATCATAACTTTTCTTATTATTTTTTAACCAAACCCCTGAAACACTCCTCAAACTATAATGACAGGAAAGCAACCATGGCGCTCTTTATCATACAAAAACAAGCAGCATATCATAACTGCCCATGCGCGACCCACATAGGGTGCGAAACCATATGTAACTCCGACTCTTGTATGATACCTTGAAAAAGAAATATTGCCAAAAGCACATCTAACTTGACTATGATACACGAGACTAACCCGATATAATACACGAAAAGACCGAGTTGAATTATAAGCCTTTTCATAACTAATACTGAGGGCAGAAAAAAGATGAATTGCTTCTGGGTATCAGGGGCGCGGTAAGTGAGGACGGTTTATCAACTATACTTTATTATAAAGTTATAGCGTTTTGGAAAGGATTCATTCAGGCTGGTATTCCGGCCGAGCGGTATTATTGATGTTCCTTTTTTTAAAAACCGTTTATATGTATTATTATTTTAATTCTATCGTGCCTTTTCTTCTGAGGGTCGATTTATCGCTCTTTCCCAGTGCTGATAGTTCTGTCATGTCCGTCGTTATGGGCGCCCGTTATTATAGGTCTCATGGTATGAGGAAAGGAAAGGAACCTCCCGGATAGAAAACGCTCATAGATCCCACCTCTTCCTCCATCCGTAAATTTTCAAATCCTCTCCTGTATCAATCAGATTATTTATATATAATAGTATAGTACTAGTTCGATACAGGGCCTTATGTCATAGACAGGAACTCCCCCGAAAACAGAGATGGAAATGCCGTCCGCATATCATATTGGCATGTCCAAGTGCGGCTCTTCCACACTTTCCGAGACTCCATTCAATTTGCCCCGATACCGGTAGAGTATTTTATCATACCGGAAGGGTGGATAATAGAGGTTGAGCATAACACTCCTGGGGGTGCATCCAGAGTCTACCACAGGTTTATTATGTTTATAAACCGCTAGTGGTGTTTATTGGCGACTTTCCTACTTATCCTCACGAAATAGATAGTATAATGTCGTAACGGTGGATGTCGCAATCGAGTAATCCGATGCGTAGATATATGATACCAACATACAACCCATTCATCCCACAGTGTTTTATGAAATACTCACTGGCAGGCAGACTTATGATAGCACGTCCAGACCAGATATGCCCCCCCCCCCCCCGTGCACAACATCCCAGCCCCGTGATTTCGGCTGTGTATGAGCGGATATGGGTTTAACTTCCCCGGACCTGTTAGCCCACCAGCGATAAAACCACCAGAGTTTTCTAACACTGTCGAATTGGGGTTTTTTTTTCTTTCCGGAACGCCGGCTCGATTATTGACCCAACGGACGGGCCAGGGAACGGCAGTGTCTAAGCTCAACCGGAAGGAGTATCGGTCCAAAGGAGGAAGAGGGGGAGGGGGAAAGATAAGTCAATGCCCCAGTTACTAGGATGCTAAAGTAGATGGCGACAAGCAGGAGTGATTGCAAGGGCTTCTCCCAAGGCGGTGCTCGATCGGGAGGGAAAATCCGCGGTGGATTAGCTCACTACGGCACATTACTAGGAGGGGTGAGATAAAACTTCAGGAGTACAGCACAGAACTTGCGAATAGGAGTTTGGATAGATATTTGATGGGCCTCGGGAGTCAGTATTGTACCACAGCGCACTCTACTGCGCCCATGTTCACTAGGGAGGCGGTGGAGGAAGTGTTGCTCCTTCCTTGATAAGCTCTAGACCTTTCTATGCGGTGGACTGGCAACGTCTCTGTGGAACCGGTACCGCACCCTACGGGTACGGTAGTGCAGGTCACGGGCCTAGTCCCCCGTCACAATATCATCCCACACCGACTGCAGTCAGGTCACAGTACGCCTACCCACTCGCCGGGAAACTTTCCGCGTACCTTTCCTCCCATGTGCGCTCCGCAGATCTTTTTTTCCTTCTCTCGTGTGACCGAAGGAGACGGAAAGTGCATGTTAGGAGTGTGCAGCGCTGGGGCTGAGAACGCACATTGGGATCGACAACGGGCAGGCTGGTTGTGTGCAGAAGTGGATAGTTGGTCCGACTCATCCGGTGGTAAGTGCCGTATGTGTATCGTGCTGTGCTCGGTGGTAGGTGTGGTTGGGGAGAATTATATGTTGTTCTTGGAGAACAGAAAATACGAGGTGGGTGTGAGATGGTCTGGCATAGCCAACCGGTTAGTTACTTGCGGGGAAGGGCAGGTCTCGGTACGGACTACTCTACGGTATTTCGCTGCGGGCCGTCATACTTGGGAAAAATAATCTTACGAGTACCGCACAGTGCCCATGTATAAAATCCTAATAGAGAAAGTAGGGAGGGAAATTAGAAAGAATGGGAAAGAAATCATTGCATAAGTTATATTAAACCAATCACTAGCCAGAGTATAATTCCCTCCCCCCACTACTATTCTTTTTCCGAATGAGCACTGTACTATTATCTATAATTTTATGATACACCCCAAACACGAGAGAGGGGAGGAAACATCCAGATGCTGTGTTATGTGAGACCGCCTACTGGAATTTCAAGCGAGGGAAACGCTAGACGCAAGCAAGGTATAAGCCGCAGTGGTAGGTCCTCCTCAAATAATCCACCGATCCCCCATTACCAGCATCTTCGTATCCGAGTTGCCGACAGGATATGAGTGGGCATCCGAGAGAAGAGATTCACTGTTCTGCTCTCAGAAACGCACCGCTTCCGAATACAGGAAGCGCGGAGGTGCACTTTTGAAGTTGTGTAGCACTCCACGTGCTGGCAATACCCGGCGGTTCACCATCTCTCTCAAGCCGTGATTGCACTCCCGATACTCTTGTTGAGCCCTGGGAGCCAAAGGAGCTCCACAAACACGCATGTCCGCAGCAGAATAGTTAGGCCTGGGGGGAAAGGAACGAGTTGAAAAAGCAGTCCGCCAAAACAGGAGCGGGGGCGGAAACTGTGACAAGTAATTGTCACCATCATCGGCGCCGCCACCCCCACCACGGCTATTCCCGGCGGTAAAATGAAGGGTTTGGGTCATTGGGCTTCAAATAGCGCCAAAACTCTCGGACCCTGTGAAGAGGAGAACGGGGCATCATTGGGAGCTCTCGGGAGACGACGATCGAATGGGCCGTAACAACAGTAGGGGGGATTCCCCCTATGTGAGGGTCGGGAGAATCATACGGCCGGGGTTCCAGCAGCTGCACCGTCCGCTCATCCTCAGAACCGTCTAGAGTAGTCGGATCACAAAGCGACGCTGCACCACCACCTACTGCTGTAGTGTCTGGATTGTGCTCTTCCCGCTTCAGCAGACACCCCATCACATCTTGGGATCCATTCTGAGCGATCCACGCGAACGCTGTTTGACCGTTGTTATCTGGTACGCGGGTATTGATGTCATCCCGTTCCAGTAACAGCTCCACCACGTTCTGCCGCCCAGCCATGACAGCCCACAAGAATGGTGTTCGGCCGTTGTGATCCGGCAAGTTGGGGTTGACGTCATGCCTCTCCAATAACAGCTCCACAACTTTCTCGTGGCCAGCGCTCACAGCCCACACAAGCGCTGTACGACCCTTTTCGTCCCGGAAGTTAAGGTCGAGATCATCCCGCTCAAGTAACCCCTTCGCCACGCCCTCGACTCCATATGCGGCTGCCCAAAAGAGTGGTACTTGGCCGTCTCCATCCGGGATGTTGGGATTGACGTTTTTGTCCGCTACCAACAGCCTCACTATACTCTCGTTCTTGTACCTGGCCGCCCGCGAAAGTGGTGTTCGGCAATCCTTGTCTAGGAAATTGGGGTCAACATTTCTATGTTCCAGTAATATTTTTACCACGTTCTCATTCCCATACTCGATTGCCCGGAAGAGGGGAGTCCGGCGATCTTTGTCCGGGAAGTTGGGGTCCACGTCTTTCCGCTTTAGCAATAGTTTCAATACGCCCTCATTTCCACACTCGGCGGCCCGAAAGAGTGGTGTTCGACTATTATTATCTGGCGAGTCGGGATTAACATCTGCCCGCTCCAACAACAACTTGACTGCTGCCTCGCGTGCATAATGGGCGGCCCAAGAGAGTGGTGTCCGGCCATTGTTATCAGGTAGGTCAGGGTTAATATCCTTCCGCTCCAAAAGCCGCCTTACTATGCCCTCAAATCCATATCGGGCGGCCCAAGAAAGTGGAGTCCGGCCATCGACATATAGTGAGTTGGGGTTAACGTCCTTTCGCTGTAATAGCACCTCGACTACCCCCTCATTCCCATATTCAGCAGCCCACAGCAGCGGTGTGCGGCCCGTAAAATCAGCCTTGTTGACATCCCAACTTTTCATCTTCATTACAAAAGTGGCAATTTCGTTGACTCCGAGAAACGCTATGCAGTGTAACCCAGTGAATCCCTCTGGGCGATCTCGTGGATCAAAATACCACGGCAGGGCTTTCCACTCCATCAAAAGAAGCTTGGCGGATATATGACTATCATATCTCTCAAGCAGAGCCAGCGCCAGCGATTTCACATGCTCTGTCGTCTCCTTCCTAGCATGGATTCCCCAATAACAGGAGGCGTAACCGAGAAATGGCGTTGTTTTCGGCGCCGCACAGAGAGTAGGCGGAAGTTCCTTGATGCACCGGAAGTTTAGAAATGTCAGGCAAACCTCTGCGATTGGTGAATGAGGTTTCTGAAAAAGGTCGGAACGAGTACTGAGATACTCTTGCAAGGTAGAGTGTATTAGGCGTACGGTCGACGCTTCCTCATCAACGGTAAGAAGCCCTAGGCAGCAGCCCAATAGTGTCCGTATAGAAGGAGCGTTCTGTGGGTCAAGATCCGTGGTTCCTACTTCCACCGCCAGGGCCTGACATATCTCATCGGTCCGTAGCGGGCGCTCGGACTGTGAAATCCACATCAGAGCCGCTATGCCTAGTCTTGGCTGGTCCCCGATTTGCTCCTTCATTCGAGCAAGCGTGGCATTGTATGCATCTCCAAGACCCAAACCAGTGCACATCTTCCTGAGCTTTTCCCTCCTCCGAGAGATGGTTGTCTCCCCTAAAATTGCCGCGATGTTCAAAGAAGCAAGGAGAAATCTAGACACACATATCAGCAAATTATCCCCCATACGGAGATTCGAGCTCCGCTACGTACACCCCTGAAGCGGTTTTCGGTACAGTATCCATAATATCTGCCTTCAGGTCCTCATCCATTGCCCCAGAAATCGGGTCATCCTCCAGTTTCATCTTTATAAATCTTCGGATATCCTCCTGAATCGATCTAATGGGTATGATTTGGGCACCTCCAGTAAAGTGCTTATCAATCTCTTCCAGTATGTGTGGCCGCCCAGTAACGAATAGCCGGACGTTTGATGAAGCCTGGACAATTGATCCTAACGAGCGAAGAAATTCTGGAAGGCGGTCCGCCAAACATTCATCTAACGCGTCGACACAAATAAAGACCCGATGAAGGGATGCAAGTGCCATCTCCAGCAACTTCAGAATGTCAGGAAGTAGTAAGCCCCTCCCCCCAAGGTTGCCCTTCTCTTCCAAAAAAGCATCGCTTATTTCCGTGGGCACTGACTCTAGCCTAGCCACCACCTGTTTGAGAAGCGCACCGACGAGATTTGTGGTCGATTGCTCTTTCCGGGTAAGAAAGTCGCAGTACAAGCAAGTGACCACCACGTCCTCCTGCCCGCGAAACCTGCTACACAGGTCGTCGATTACCAGAGAGCTAAATTCCGGTGTGGCCGGCATTTAGCTACAAAGAATCCCTTTTTAAAAATAAAATAAAAGAGTGAATCGTGCTCCCCACCTAAGGTAGGTCTTTCCAACGCCAGGATCACCAGAACAAAAAAAGGTAGCCCTCCCGGATCCGCCCTCGCCATCTCTCCAATCGGCATACTCATTCATCCGTAGAAGCCAATCTCCTACACCGTCCAGCCGGCGGGTGCGAACATCTTGATGGCGCTCTCGTGGCTCCAACGGCGATAGCCATCTCAGAATTTGCGGCCTTTGATCCGATAGTGTACCGGTAGCGCTGTAAATATTCGATACATTGAAACAGTTATTGTTGCCACTGAACACCGCGCGTTGATCTGTGCCGAGATTCATGCTCCCGGGTTATCGCTGCTGTAATAAGTTGGTAAATGGAGAGTACTGTATTACCGGCTACAGTGGATGGATGGGACTGCAGGAGAAGAAAGCGGGGCGGTGTCGTGCTTAAATTTTACCGATTGGCAAAGGGGTGACACAAAATCACACAGCCACGCTGGTCTCCCCAGGAGATTCTGTGTGGTGTGCTACCGGTACGGCAGTGTGCGTGTCGAGTAAGCACGGCACGATCACTAATCTTGTGTAGGGGACAAGCCTTTTGGTCTGCGAAAAACACGAAGTTCGATTTTCACGGAATAAAGGGAACAGGATAACTATCCAACTCTCAGTAAACGCGGAGGAGGGTATCGAATGATGTCTTGTGACGGCAAAGTAGTGTATTGGCTATTAACTCATCCGCGCGGTGGTAGGTCGAGATGTTGTTTGGCGCCACGCGGTTTAGTGTAGCGTACCGCTATCCCGAGGCCAATCACCCCGCACAACGATGTCTTGGTACAAGTACCCTATCACCCGAAATTGACTTCGGCCTTTTGCTCTTCCCACTTTCTTTCAATCGGGCGGCCCCCCCTCCATCAGACGGGCTTTGACCTGGTTCACCCGGGTGTGGCGTTACGTAACCCGAGTGCTAACTCATAGCAGATGAGGGAGATCTGGGTGAGTATACTCGAGTACTTATAGACGTCTGGAACCATACCGATAACGAACGCTGCACCCGTACTGCTACTGCAGCCTTAACATTTCCGCAATAAAACTGGGCGAGCGACGGACAGGGGTATTTGGTGGGCGAGAGAGTAGAATGTGAAGGTTGGGGTTGCAGGAATTGCCAGGAATTGGTTCGTGTTTGCCATCCGCCCAGTCTTTTCCTCGATGCTAGCGGTTTCTTAAAGTCCCTGGGACGGTGCTCACATAAATAAGATTAACCGTGATATGGGTACTGTGGGGGTGAAAATTGTGCTTGTTTTCTTTTGTTTAAATTCTGGGATTTGTATTGTCAAGTTACGTTTTGTTTGGCTTGTTAGGGTTTGGTTGTGACTGGCTGCAGTGGTGTGCTGTGGACCAGAGAGGGCCAAAAGGGATTTACCCTCGCTCCCTCTTCCGGCAAGGGGGAAAGGCGAGCGGGACTGAGGAGAACACAAGCGAGAGAAACAACCACCAACCTACGTTTGACAATTTTTACTTTGGTTGTTCGGCTTTTGTTCTCTACATCGATTGATTTGTGCGTACCTATTTTCGGGGTTTTTTACGTGTGTGATGGCGTTGATTTCCTGTGTGATTCGTGAGTGAGTGAAGCTTACCCGTTTTGTGTGTTTGGTTTTCCAATCCCGATCCGTCCCTTTCAGTACCAGGGATTGTATTCTGTTCAATCCTCCAAAGAGCTGTGGTAAGACTTGTAGCGTTGCAGTAGCTACAGTCTGCTAATTTGCATTGGTGTAGGATATGGAAAATTTGAGGAAATGATGTAGCTTACCAGCTAATTCAACTTGATACCTAGCATTCATAGTTGCCACAACACAGTACCCCGGGACAGCACCATGTGCCATCCCAGCAACTACTACAGGCAGCTGTCCAAGCAACCCAGAATATTTCCTATTAACCAAGGTCTAATTTAGCGACATGCCCCTTCAGCCAGGCTGGCCTGAACACCGGAGCGGAATCAATGTCGGAGGAGTAGTCTTGGTGGAAATACAGGAATGCAATTGTAAACAGTGGGAGGAGAGGGAATATAGCTTGAGGGAGAAAACAAGAACGATGACAGAAATTGAGTTTACCTCCCACAGTGAGAGGGCTATTGACTTGTGCAGTAGGGGATTTCACCGGGGAATAGAAGGGAAGGAAAGTTGTGGCAGAGAGAGAAGATGAGTGTTGTCGCTCGTTTCCTGATTACTGTCTGGTTGGCATTGCTTCATTGGGTAAGGGTTGAGCAGTACTCGTGCTCAGGCTACGCTGGTGGATGAGAGGAAAGATACTCCTAGAGAGCGAAGTGGACCAATTGCAAGGTTAAGGGCCTCCTTATCCACTGTAATTAACCCTTGACAGAAGCTCGCCAATGCCGACAACGAACCGAGTTTGCCAATATCAAAATCTGTGCCAGTGGAGCTTAGTTTTTTTTTTTTGTTGACTGCTAAAAAAGGCCCCGAGCTCATGCTCTCAGAGCGGTCGTTCCGCGTGGGTGATCCATATGAACGCTGTCATTTCAAGTCTCAATATATCCCCATCCTGCGCCCTCAAGCCTTGCAATGGGCTAGCCCGGGTCGAAAAAAGGGCCGACCCGGCCCAGCACAAGCCCAAGGAACCTTGAGCCCGACCCAGCCCGGCCCAAGGAAGTATAGCCCGGGCTAACCCAACGAGCCCATCGGGCCCCCGCACAGGTGAACAGCCATAAAAGAGATGAATGTAGATCTATTAATACTAGATTAAAATAAAGAATCGACAACGAGAACAGATGGTGCTTGAAATAGGAGATGAACACAACACAGTGAGAAATAGTAGTGATTATTTTCAATAGAAAGAGTGAATTTTATATGGACTGCCAACTTCGGAGGCACTCGGTTGACTCAATTGTTTCAGCATTGAGAGAGTGACGGGAGTCAGAAATAGTCCTCTTGCCTCCTGAGAATACGCGTTCAGGTTCGGAAGACACAGTGCTTCCAGTCGTCCAGTCGGACTGGCGTCGACGGCCGTCGGACGGTTGTCGTCCTCGTCCGGACGTCCATCCATGGCAGAGCTCCAGGAACCGGAGTCCGTCCCGTCTGAAGTCAAGGACGGACCGACCGACTGGACCCTTGGGAACACTGACATTGGTAGTCACATGCTCGAAGCCACGAGATCACTCAAAAAACGACTTCGAGCGAAAACCCCGTCCCCACCCGCATCTCCGAAGCCTGACGCCCTGCCCACTGATCCGCCAAAGCGCTCCAACATAGCTACAGCATTTTCAACGAAGACCAATATCCAACCTGTCCCTTTCCTACCTCTGCCCATGGGGATTATGGAATTACCCTCTTCGTTAAGAGAGGTCAGACTAAAGGAAATATTGCAGCTACAAGCTGAGAACGAAGGTAGATTGCAATTGGGAAGCACCCCGGAATGCGAGCTCGTCTACTGGAAGTGCAAATACCTCAAACCAGTCGAGAGTGACGAGCTACGATAGGAATATAATTTTCCTTCCGAAGGCTTTTTCATTAAATGCATGCCACTCCCCACCCATGACTTGCTGCGAATGTTTTTCACACAAGGCCTCCTGTTTTCCCTTGCGCAAAGATTTGGTTTTTCGCAGGCCAAGGAAATGGTTAGTGTGGGCTCAGGAAGAAGTATGTTACACAATAATCCTAAAATTAGCTTTTATTTAACTAACTATTCCTAGCTTTTTCCGGTTTCACAGATGATCCCAGTGGTGCATTGGAAAAACTCCTCGATGCTTATATTCAATTGCCGGAGGGCGGATTTCCCACTGTTTGCGGGGCTGGTTGGGCTGAGGCCAATGACCAATAGGTACAGGATGCACGACAGCGGCTGTTGTGTTGGAATATTGTCCCCTGCGTCCTCAATTTCATCCACTTCATTATCTAGTCGTTTGATCTCTTATTCCCCTGCATCTGAAAATTTCTTTCTTGTTTCTTTCTTGTTTCAGAAGAGAAAACCTTTTCCTCCCTTGCCGGAGGTGAAAATTTTCACCCACACAGACACAGCATGAATGGTAGCAAAGTCTTATGATAAAAGACCTGTCCAACTAGTTAGAAACTATCATGCGAACTTTGAACCAATTCTTTTGCACAAGTAAATAACCAAAAAGTCCAACCAATCTATCTATCCACCACCGATATACGAACCCTTTTCCTCTCATTTCTCTGCCTGTTTTCTTCATGTTGCACAAAAGTGGACAAACACGTACCGTTGTTGTCTTATCATTCATGGAAAAAAATTCCCAGGGCACGGACAGTAGCACTCGGCGATGATGTTACCGCAGCGGAGACTCCCGACGAAGAGCAAACAGTTCTTACCAATATAAACGAGATGACCGATCTAAAGGACTTGGACCAATAATTTCTTCAACCTAAATCAAGAAGGAAAAGGGACCCAGCCATTGGTTGGGAACCTGGAAGCGAACCTTCACATTTACAAAGCATCTGAGCCGGGGGGTGGTATCGGGGAATTCCTTGTGACTAAATTGCTTCCACTACCACCAATGGAGGACTCGGACTCAAAAGAATTTGGAATTAGCTTGGAGGAACTGTTGGGATAGTGTGTCCCCGGGGGTCAAAATCCCAATGATGAAATTCTGTTGAGACTAGCTGATCTACAAAAATGTATGAAAACTTCGGTTCCCAGCGCTGGGCGTCTAAGAGCAACTCGTCACGCGAAGAAGCTTTTAAAGTCCATTGTTAGGCTTGACAATGAGGAGGCATTTAGGAAAAGCAAAAGGGGACGACTAAATTCTATCGGTTTGTGGAAGTGAGCCTGAAAGCAGAGTTGCCAGTGCTCATGGGGTTTCGGAGTACAGGGCAAAATTCCCACTATACCACAAGCTCCTCTTTCTCTTCTTTTTCATTATTATTAATTCCTTCATTGAACTTCCTATCACGACTTGCTACTGTTCTCAAATAAGGTCTATTAGGTGTATTCTGACTGCTCATTGTATATAGTGATTAGAGCTATGGTTCCGGAAGGCTAGACTCCGCACCAATTTTCGGACAAAATGTGTGACAATATTATTGTAACGCCAAGCATAATACCCGCAAAACACCATTACCTTTACACCTAAAATACAAAACTCTAGCTTGTAGATATACAAATTACTACAAAACACAATAATTAGAACAATGTGGGTGTTGATATGCGAAAAATGGGCAGACACCTCCAACCCGGGTTTGAGTTATAACACTTTGATGTTTGCATAACAACCACAACAATTTTGGATCTGATAAATTATAAAGCTTAGAAAGAGTCCAATTTAACTGATGAATATTTTTTAAGCTCTAAAGATGATGCTCTTTATGTTTAAGGAGTGTGATAGCACATCTGTTGTTGATAAGTAGGGGGGCTGCTTCCCGACAGTGGTACAATTAAGTGCACATACTTCAAGAGTGTTGTTAATTTGATTCCGAGTGACATGCCGTGACCACCGGTCATTCCCGTATGCCTGGCTGACCCACATGCCCTTTTACGAATCCACCCGCCCGGATCCTGCAGTGAAGAAATGAGGGGAAGGAAAAAGTGGGGAACAACTTTAAAAGTAATGGGTGCAAGAAGTGGGGAAATGGAATGATCAGGTCATCAAGACTTAAGGAGAAGTAGCCATAGCTTCATGTATTTAAAAGGCTCGGTTCCGGCGCCACGGTACCGGTAGAAGGATAACCCACGAAGACAAGACAAGAGGCAGGTCATTTTATATGAAAAGCCCTCCTAGTACAAATCTATACACAATCTTTATCCCCTTCATTATTTTTATAAATTGATGGGTTAATGTGCCTGGGTCCTGGGTCCACTACAAATATATTAAAGTCTTGTAGGGTTAACCAAAAATTGACCTGCGGTATTTAAGGAAAGATAGATGTCACAGTGGCCTGGTATAGGGTGTTCCCAACCATATTCCTCACAATTTGGATACCCTGGTATCAAATAATCATACTCTATTTTCCCTCTTTAAAAATACCGCAAGATCCTAGCAGAAACCGAAAGTAAGCAGTTAGACCCTCCCAGAAAGTAGTTGCACAGCTCCGTGATGGGCATTGTTGGTGGCCAACGAGAGTGGTGTCCCCTGTCGAACACCACCACAATGCTTTTTCTCCTGTGCTACGCGCGATTCCACTGCACTACCCGTTGGCTATCGAACTTCTAGCGGACTGTTGCCATCAACCTCTTCATGCCCCACTAGTATCTTAACTGCTCTAACATCCTCACACCTCGAAACCCACAAGAACGGTGTCTGCCCACAACAGCGGTCTCTGTCCACTGTGATTCAGGATGTTGGGGTTGGTATCGGCAAGAACGAGCTGGAGCCCCACTGCGCCCTTGCGCCCCGTATCTGCAGCCCAGAAAAGTGGTGTTTTGCCATGCTGGTCTAGTATATTCTGGTTGACATCCTTCCGTGCCAGCAGGACCTTTACTACTCCACCATGTCCCCTGCCCACCGACCCCGAGACCAGTGTTCTGCCGTCAATGTCTTGTAGATCTGGGTTGACCTCACCCGAAGCCAACAGGAACCTGACTAATTAATCTATCCTATGATAGGCAGCCCAAGCCGCAACAACCCTAAAAGTAGCAGTCGGGACCATCACCAAAAACAGCAGCAGAATTCAGAGAGACCTTTCCTTCCTGAAGTAGGCGCAGGATGGGATGTAGAGGCGCAACAGTGCACTGTTCGATTAGGTACCTAGGGGAACTAGACGGTATTGAGTCGGAGCAAAGTGGTGGTAGTAGGTGCACTACACAAGAGAACTGGTGATAGCAATTCGTATAGTATACAAACCTGTATCTGGGATGGTGTAAGTGAACAGTACTCGCGAGAAAGGTGATGGGAAGGAGGAGGGTGTTATGGTGGTGAAGGACAGGCAAAGGTGTTGTTGACAGTGATTTGTGGGACTCCCAATCCCGATCAGTAAGCCCTTAGCCTAATTGAGATATTCAATTAAACTGCATCCTCTATGCGACCATCTTCTTGAGCGATCATTGACAATCACTCGCGGGCTAGTGGAGGTGGGTCAGATATATTACTGGAAATCAGGGTCGCTGTCACGAACCTGACTAGAGGAGCGCCAGTCGGCCCTGACGGGGTGAGAATTGGGCTTTCACATGACCCATAGTTGTGAGTCCCCTCAACAGCGCCTTTCATCGTCATGCTTACCCCACACTCGGCGAGGCCCTTTAGCATCGGCTCGACCTCAAGGATGCGTAGCTCGCCCGCGGAGGATGCCCTGGCTTCTGCGGCGTAGGACGCCTCGAATGGTGGCAGTATAGAAATAAACAATCTAGGGCGGTTTCTGTTTGGGTGCTGGACTGGTTGCAGAAGCAGAACCAATGCTCTGCGAAACCCTGCACTATTCCATGAGCTGCCCGAGAGACAGCAGTGGCTTTACCTCTGGGGGGCATAGTGATAAGTTAGTGGGTGCTCTGCACGAGGAGACGGGTGAGAGCAATTGGTACGACATACAGATGGTAGGGGTAATGTGAAGGTGATGGTAATGATGGGAAAGGAAAAGGGAAGGTGTTGACAACCATTCCTAGGGTCCCCATTCTCCATCGGTAGGCATAAGGCTAACCGAGACATCGGACTACTGATACCTGTACTGGTGGTGCATAACGATCATATCCTAAGTTACGTCAGCACGTGTGCCTTCGCACACCATCGATACAATACTAAGAGCTAAAAAATAAATACCAAAAAGTAGTAAAATAAAATATAATGGCGGGTTAGTATAGCAGAGAAGAATGAGGACTAGAACCACCAATTTCGGAAGCCATTAGCTAGAAGAATTGGTGGTTTATCACCTCTATTTCCCAATGCAAATGATAAATCGTCCGTTGAGCTGTTGTTTTTCATTGGTCTGCGGCACTGAAATTGTGAGTGCTGTCAACTTCGACGGTAGCTTAGCCTCCTTCAAAATGGCGGGAACCTTGGCGTAAATATATAGGGACTGGATGTTCTAAGACGTGGACATGTTGACATGTATCATAGATGATCAGATTAGTTCTGGATATTGCGGTTGCACGCATTTACGTAACCACTCCATAACTCATATCCCAGTAATTTACTCTGTTAAGGAGTGACATGCCTTCCACCACAACACCTGATGCATAAACATCACTTAACCGCGAACATCATGGCACCCAAGATTTTTCACCTCCGGATCTTCCACAAATCATTGGCCGCGATACAAGGGATTAGACACTTCCTCCGTCCGCCGACCTACACCAACCGGAGGTTTAACAGTACGAAATATGGGCAATGGACTAGAGCCCGCGGGGGACAGTGAGGGGGACAGAATGTCAGAGATGAAAATAGTAGGCTATCTTTTTCACTACCTCTACTCTAATCATTGAATACCCGCATAGTGGAACTTTTTTTCAGCGAAATGATAACCTTCTTGGAGCTCTCGAACAAGTTTCCTTTGTCCATATGGTTGTTTCAATACACAGGCTGCTTACTCTGAAACCAGGAATATAAAGAGACTCAGGGAGCAAAAATTACCAAGCCATGAACCAAATCGACAGCCGGGTCCAGAAAGGGGTTTTCAAGGTCAAGAACGATATTGTTCACCTGGGGGGTAAACTCAATTTCCTCCAGTGGCAACTATGGCTTATAGGTTCTGCTATCCTTGCTTTGGTTGGTATAAGTACCTTGCTACCTGTTCAGGTTTTCATTGTTGCTGACATCATACCTTATAGCTTGTGGGTTATGGAGGAAAATCCCTTCTAGATGTGTACATTCCGCAAGTGGCACCCGATATTGAGCATAAAACGAGCAGTGGAAGGGGTAGCAAGGAACCATGCACTGACACACAGATAGCAAATCCCGTGAAGGCGGGCAGCGGTGCTTCTGCTATTGGGGGTTCTTAAGTAGTGATTGGAGTACTGGTGTTCCATCTAGATGG
This sequence comes from Tuber aestivum, assembly GCA_900010015.1. Classification (NCBI taxonomy): domain Eukaryota; kingdom Fungi; phylum Ascomycota; class Pezizomycetes; order Pezizales; family Tuberaceae; genus Tuber; species Tuber aestivum. Next base: position 181,649 of record LN891045.1, read on the forward strand.
GAGGGTTTGACAGGAGGTTTGGCAGGGGGTAGTATTTCCTCTTGTACCTGTAGGGGGGGTTCCAGTGGCAGGGGCGGCCGGGGGTGGTGGGGTGTGCTTTTGCGGGGTGCTTTGGGCCATCGGGGGTGGTGGGGGTTTCTTAATACTGTGGGGGGCTTGCGGAAGTAAGGGCTGCATGACATGATAATATTTTAATCAAGAAATATTCGCCCCTCTAGCTTTCCGTCCAAAAAATACTAAGTCCCAGCCCCATACCACCAATCACGACCATCACACAGCCGTCGAGAGGGTCTGACCACCAGCGGAGGGGCTACAGGAGGTCAATACCTCGGTAACACTGTAGCATCACCGAGGACAGGGTTCGATTATCCGGTTGAGGGTGATAAGGAGGGTGGTCCATCCGAGGCCTTAGGCTGTGTCTGAGGTGGCTAATTCTAGGGGGCTATAACAGTGGTATCGCTTTCGCACGGAGGCACGCGATCAGAGCTCTCCACCTTTACCAGGCCAGCTACAATCTCATCCAGAGGTTGGGTGCACAGTATAGATCACTGAACGTGGAGCGCTTATCGAAGGTCCAAAGTTCGCGAGAGGTTCGGGGGACGAACTGGTGGAAAGGGCCTTGTCCTGCTCGGAATTCAGATGATGCAAGCGGGTCTCTGCCATTGTCTGGTGAGCTACACCAACAGGCTCAGGGTGAGCCCGGAGGTTCTCCTAAAGGGCAAAGCGGATTACCCGAACAATGGAGGCCTCCCTGTCTACGAGGGCAGGTCCGACAGCCTCCCTATTGAAGGAATGTTGCCAGTATTGAAACCTGACGGCCCCTTGCCGCTTTAGAGCGTGGTATAGTTGGTCTACCTTTGGGAGCCGTCCGACATGGGATATCCACAGCAGGGCGGCAATGCCGATCATCGACATCTCCCACATTGCCCCTTTATCCGACCCAGGATTACATGATATGGATTATGGATTCTTGCAGGATCGCGTCGATATTCAGCGAGACGAGCGGGAATCTAGATATGTATCTGTTAGTTAACCTGAGGTGTCCTCGCTGGAGTAGTCGCCTCTACATACATTTCAGAAATATCTTCATGACACCTCTCCAGCATGTCTGCCTCCAGACTACTGTTCATCGCATCCGGTGCTTGGCCCCCCTCCAAGCGGCACTTCTCCCCGGCACTTCCCCCAGTCCCCTGATAACCTGTTTCGGAAGAGCGCATACCCACTGGCAACAACCCCACTTGGGCGATGAAGTCAAAACCGCAGTAGTATCAAGCCCGCGTGATTTCAACGTCGCCCAAACATACCTCACATGGGTGTAGGCCACACGCCAGGGCGGTGTCAATGTCAGCCACAATCGTGGTGTCTAGGTCGCCGGCGTAGAATGTCGGTCATACCTTGTATTAGTGTTGACTACACTCTGTAGTAGTGTCGGGCCCTCGCCTGGTGGTGGCGACCGGGCCCCGGCATCCGCCGGAGCAGAGTCTGCATCGGTCGGGATACCGGGGTATGTAGGGTAGGCATAGATATCGGTGTGGGTATCAGTGACCTCTGGTATGGCATGTGTGCACAAAGCGCCGATTAGGAAGCCGATAGCTATAGACCGCCACCACGTCACAATTCCGATCATGCCTGCATGATGGTACTGTGACAGGTGTGGATCACTAGCCCAGAACCCCTGCTTGTAGAACATACAAAACTTAGGAGCTGTACCTCCGTAGGTAGATGGTGCATTACCGGTACCATAGACGGCATTTTGGGTAAACATGGAATGAGAATCCAGCCCTTGACACTACCGGCCATTAATACCCCCTTGAGGGTGGGCGCTGTCAACATGCACTAGGCAGCCATCTGTACTTGTAGGTAAACGGGCCCTTACTACTAGATATCAGGTAGGAAGAATGTTTATTTTGCTTAAACCCCGCCTACTTTTATTAATCCGATGCTAACTACTTTTGTTATTTAAGAAGCGGCCTGCCCTCTGCAACGGCCGGATCAGGAGTAACGGTAGGTCCCGCGCCCGGAGAATCCGTAGTCTCTGAAGGTGGCCTGGTAAAATATTTCTCTTCAAGGTATTCCTTCCCAATATATCCCCCAAACTGATTTATATTAGAATTGAAGAGAACGATGGTAGTGGGTGAAAATTATACGAACCAATGTGGCCCCTGCGAAGAGAAAACCAACTTGCCAAAGAAAGGGTTGGACTAGAGTGTGAATCTTTTCGATTTCGACATGTGTCTTTTCAATTTCGACATGTGTCTTTTGAATTGCTATATGGACCTATGCCGTTTTGGCAAGGGTTTCCTCCATGTCAGCCCTCTGATCCCCGTATCTTTCCTTGGTCGTGCACTTGCCTCCCTGAAACCCTTCTCGAGCGCCAACCTCACTTCGCCACAAGCCTTGTTAATGTCCACTTTGAAATCCGCAAGGTCCTTTTCGATTGTTAGCTTTTGCCGCGGACTCAACCAATATGAAGAAATACATTGACATGGGCAGTGGGATGATTGCCCAATTTTTTCACGCGGTGCCAGCTACCATTCCGTTGGTTGGGCTTGTGGCCTTCATCGTTGTTATTTGCTTCCTGGTTAGGGTGGCCATTGATATCTCCCGGAAAATAGGTTCTGCGGAGAGATAGACCCGTGGTTTGATGAGAGGTCAAGCGAACTCCCTGTTTTTTTACAAAAAGACGAAGCATCCTCACTGCTTGTAGTGATGGGGTTATCTTATCGGTTGGTTGCTGTTTCTTGAGTGGCGGTTGGATGGGTAGAAGGCGGAGGTGGGCTACACACCTAATTCTACTCGTGCTTCTCAGCCAAGATTTGGCACGCCGATTTCCCTAGTGGTTGGCACAAATTCTTCTCTACTGAAGGGGCATAACCTACCAGTAATATGAAGAGAGTATGGGAATCTAACTCTTCGGAGCAAAACAGCGCATGCCGTGATCCGGATATCTGTGAACTTCAGTAAATTTGTGGCAACTCCATCACCAACTATTCCCTCCAAGGGTTGGGCCCCTGCGTTCGTTCCACGCTACTAAGAAACTATTCCCCTTCGGTGGAAAAGAGCTGGCATCCCGAGCTAGGACAGATGAGGTGCCAAATCTTGGCTGAGAATCAAGAGTACTCTTGTCCCTGTGCCAAGACCTGGTGCCCACAGTACTTTGGAATACCTGCCCTTTCGGAAAGACGCTAAGTGAATGGAACCAACGGTGGTAACCCTCCTTCAAAGCAAAGTTCTTGATGGCCAATGACAAGTTTACAAACATCCTGCGCGAGGTGGATACTGCTCAGGCAGGGGAAGAGAAGAGAAGACAATTTATCCGCTGGGAATTTTAAAAGAACTAAACAGAGATCACGGATAGGGGGTCCTAGTGAAGCTTGTCATTGTGAGGCCAGTCTTTCTTTTGATAGTGTACTCGATATATGAAATTAAACTAGCTACACCGAACAAGTATCTCCCAGTGGGTAGGCTCAAGGCCCGTACCACCCTCCCGCATGGCATTATGTTCCTTAGGGTAATCAAACTCTCAACACTGCCCTCTCCAACAGTATGGTGCAAGCACTCCAAAATGTGCACCAGGCTGAATTTCAGGTGTTACGTGGCTTTGCTCTTGAGATTGCCAAGAGGCTACAACAAGGGTTCAAATCTCTGGTTAGAGGGTAATTATATTAGGGTTTTCAACGAAATAGATGTTATATATGAAGTAATAATATCAAGCTTAACAGGTAACAGTTATGATAATAGGTTTTCAGCATTTGCAGAATGCAACAGTAAAAGCCCTTAGTGATGAACAAAATGCCCTAACTTTGAATAAGGTGCAGCTTGGCAGGAATAATGTGGCTATACATAACACATTTTTCACTTTCACACCAAAATCAGCCATTTTCAATCAATTATACAGGTCTCTAAGTATATTTATTTTGCACAAAAAAAACACTACACTATTCTCCTCAACCTTCTCTATGATGTAGTGGTTTTTTTGGTTGTAATTAGAGTCTTGGTGAGTCTCCATAATCAATTGAAAATAGGATAAAGTCTGGTACACGTTTTGGAGTGCTCGCACTATACATCTGGAAAGTGCCACGTATATGATACCTCAGGTAGCGACACCACACCACTTATGCTCAGGCTGAAGCTTACCCAATCGGCAATGATAGCACCTGGCCGAAGCCCCCGAGTCGGCAGAGGGAAGGGAGACTTGTCTGCACAAGTGTGCACCAGAGTGGATATGTCTGGCGGGCTGTGGAAGGATAGGGTGATGTCTTTGTCACAGATGATAAATCCCGCCATGTTTACCATTTCACCAGTTAGTTACCGGTATGCTAAGAGATAGAGAGGGCAAAAGGGGCGACGGGGGTAGACGAAATTGGTTCTCATTATGGACTATTTTTGGGGGAGATGGGTATGAGAGGTTGGTTAGCTTCTACCTCCTTGTCTTCATCGGGATTGATGACTCAAATAGGGTTCGTTTCGGGGCGAGGCGGGTCAGGTTTTCACCTGCTCACCCCGCCCGGTTGCGGGTACGCGGTACCTTCCCGCTCCCCGCACGGGGGTCATCGGGGGACCCTGCCAACGCTCCCAGCTATGGAATTGGCTGGGAGCAGTAGCGGGGCCCCGTGGTGGGCGGGGGGAGAATCAGGCCAAACACCAGGGTCGGGCGGAGAACAGGGTCAGGGGCCGGCAGTTTTCGGGGCCCTGGAGGCCCCGTAATGAACTCTAGACTTGAACCCTGGCGGCAAGCTCCCGCAGGATCCCTGTAGCTCACTCGGAGTTTATTGTTACCCGTAAGGTGTAGCAGGTCCTTTCTTTCAAGCTGTCTATTACTAACTGGACGATCCCCGATGTCACATACCCATCAAAAACATCATCGCCATCAGTCCCCTGCGCAATTACATCCGCTCTTTCTTTCATGCATCCTCTTACGGTTGGTCAGCGCTGCAGGAGAATGCTTGTGGAACCGTTATTTAATTGTGTCTGAGGTTCGGTAGGAGGAGAATTGGAGCAATTCGGCAGGTGGGGCCCTCACTTTATAGTACCGTTTTGGAGTTTATGCCCCCCGTCTGGGGGGAATAAAGGAACTAGGTTGCCAAGATTTGTCAACCGCAACTTCTGTTAACATGACCTAGGTCTCTCTGCTGCAGCAAAAACACAAGCTTGTGTCCTGTGTGTCCTGTGCCTCAGACACACAGGACATATGGTTCCTGCACTTCAAAACGTGCACGAGGCTTGTAAGAAAATGTTACGTGGCTGTACTATTTTTTTCTTGCCAAAATAATCTTACTAGGCTTCAATACTACCAATTTTAGGGTCTAACAATAGGGTATTAAGATATGATATATTAGAATAAAGATATTAGATTTTAATTATACAAGCTAAATATAAAGTTATTAGTTACTATTTAATTGTATGATATTTCATGCAGGGTGCAGGGTACATTTGAATTCAAACTGAAATCACTAATTAGTCATGATAATGCAGTTATTAAAGCATTAACAGGGGTGGCTGATATAACATATTTTTCAGCTCTCACCAAAAATAGCTTATTTCAAAGCTTCATGGACATCTCAAAAAAATTTCTGGGTTGAAAAAAACCACTACATTTATTACAGCCGGTTGCTCTTTTGTGTAGTAGTTTTTTATAAATTTTAAAGGCATTCGTTGAGGCACTATTATGGATTGAAGAGTATGGAAAATCATGGAAGATGTTTTGAAATGCAGGAACCATACAGGATGAAAATCATTAGTCAGGACATGATATCTTAACATCCTGGTGTCTGGACTACAGACTTTCTTGCTTCCAGCACCCTACTTCTGTCTAGACCTAGATCCTGATATCACCTACTTCTCAACCACCTATAGCACCCCTTGCCTCTCTCCTGGTGCCAAGTGAGTTTCCAGCCCTATACCTCAATCACTCTACCTACACTACCCCTTCTTCATTACAATTCTCCTGACATCTTGCCTTCTCTATCGTTATCTCAATATTGAAATCTCCTTCTCCTAAATCAGTTAACCATACCCCTCACCATTTGTACTCGACACCCTGTCTTTGTAATACGTCTAGGCAGTTCTAGGATCTTCAAGTTTGTCCACCTGCCCAGATGACTCCATAGCACAGTTGAGTTATCCATATATTGTATGCTCCACAAGCAAGGGTGTTTGGCTGGCGGTGGGTACCTAACACGAATTGGGAAAGCTTGATCACAGATCAGAAAATTTTCACTGGAAATTGGCCGATTCGCCGCCAATACCCTCGCTAGCCCAGCACCCCTTGCTTGTAGAACATACAAAACTTAGGTGCTGTACCTCCGTAGCTGAGCCTGCACAGACAGACCTAGGGGGTGTTAACAGAAGTTAGGGCTGACAAACCTTGGCAACCTAGTTCCTTAATTCCACCTAGCCGAGGCAGAAAAACTGTAAAACTGGACTACGAAGTGAGGGTCCCATCTGCCGAATTACTACTGTACCTGCGGTAGCCTACTCTAATTCTCCCCCTACCGAACCTCAGACATAATTAAATAACGCCTCCACAAGCCTTCTCCTGAAACGCTGACCAACCGCAAGAGGATGCGTGAAGAAAGGGAGAATGTAATTGTGGGGGGGACTGATGGCGATGCTGTTTTTGATGGGTATGCGACACCGAGGATCGTCGAGGTTAGCAATAGACAGCTTGAAAGAAAGGACCCACTGCACCTTGGAGGTAACAATAAACTCCGAGTGGGCTACAGGGATCCCGCGGGAGATTGCCACCAGTGTTCGAGTCTTCGTAGAGTTCATTACGGGGCCTCCAGGGCCCCGGAAACTGCCGGCCCCTGCCCCCGTCCCTGCCTGGCCCTGGCTTTTGGCCTGGGGCACGGCCTATTTTTGGCCTGATTCTCCCCCCGCCCTGTACGGGGCCCTGCTACTGCTCCCAGCCAATTCCATAGCTGGGAGCGTCGGCAGGGTCCCCCGATGACCCCCGTGCGGGGAGTGGGGCGGGGAAAGGGGAGCGGGAAGGCACCCTGTACCCGCAACGGGGCGGGGTATGTGAAAACCCGCCCCGCCCCGAAACGAAACGAACCCTATTCGAGTCATCGATCCAGGCGAAGACAAGGAGGCGGAGGCCAACCAACCTCTCATACCCATCTCCCAAAAAATAGTCCATAATGAGAACCAATTTCGTCCACCCCCCTCACCTCAACCTTGACCTAGCAGGGGTCCAGCATACATGGGGCCAGGCAGTGTTCCCAAGCATCCAGTCCGTCCGTCCTTGGCTTCGGACGGGACGGACACCGGTTTCTGGAACTCTGCCCTAGACGGACACCCGTCCTGTGGTCCGTCCTAACCTCTCCCCGGGACGGCCGGCCGGGCCCTATAGGTGTCTCACCTGGAAATGGCCCTGCAGATGAGAGCCGGGCCCTACAGATGACGGCTGGGCCCTACAGATGACGACCAGGCCCTGTAGATGACGGCCGGGCTCTGCGAATGACGGCCGGGCCCTAGTGAGGACGGCCGGAATGTTATAGTGGGTGGTATCGGAGGACGTAATGCCCAGCAGGGAATGGAAGACGAAGTGGACGAATGTGTGAAACTATGGCAGTAAACCGAGCAGTAGTGAGAGGTAAGGTAAAAAGAATGGCTACGTTCTTCTCTTCCAAACTAATGGTAACAACAAACGTATAAATGAAAAACACAAACAGTAAACTCTGACCCTTCTATCGATCACCACACCAATCTCTATCTCTCCATGCATGCTCTCCTTTCCACCGCACACTCCCGTAATAACAAAGGAAAGACATGCTCAATGAATCTGTTCCGCCAATCCCCCAACCTCATACAGCAAGACTCCCGAACCTTCCACAATCCAGCCCAATCAATCCACATCCTTCTAGAACCTTCAACACGGAAGATGCCATTGGTATTAAGACTCCCGGGCCCGGGCATCAACCCCTCGGACGGCGGTCTTTATCAAAGACGGACGCCATGCCCTGCCGTCCTTACACACCCTGCCCGGGACGGTTAGGAACACTGGGGTCAGGCAGATCTTCCTCTTACCCCTTTTACTTTTTCGGTTTTCGGATATTCGTGTTAAGGAGTGAGTAGGTGGGGGGATCGACTAGGGAGAGGGGGAGGGGGACATTATCGTAGAACATTTCATGAAGGTGGCACTCTCCCTGGTTGGTTTATAAACAGGTGGTTCAGGAATGGGTACTAACGGCCACCCTCACGGTTTCATTCTTTCCTTTCCTTGCCATAGTCTCTCCACCTCACCATCATCCTGAACGGCCCATTTTTTCTCCTTCTTCTGCATTTCTCCCGCTTGGTCTTCTCGGCTACTTTCTCCTATTCTTTGCTTGCTTTTCTGTAACCTTCCACCCTCTTCTCTCTCACTTTCAGTTCCTTTGCGGCAGTCTCCTCAACAGGTTTACACACGGTTGCATCTGAGAGATGTGTGAAGTAAAATCCTATTGGCTCCACCGGTGGTGGGGGGGAATACCGAAAGCCCGAGTAGTGAAGTGGTGGAATAGGAGAAGGGCTTCGGGGAGGCAAGTACACAACCAAGGAAAGATACGGGGACCAGAGGGCTGACATGGAGGAAACCCTTGCCAAAACGGTATAGGTTCATATCGCAATTCAAAAGACACATGTCGAAATCGAAAAGATTCGCACCCTAGTCCAACCCTTTCTTTGGCAAGTTGGTTTTCTTTTCGCGGGGGTCACATTGGTTCGTATAATTTTCACCCACTACTATCGTTCTATTCTATTCTAATATAAATCAGTTTAGGGTGTATATCGGGAACGTGTACCTCAAGGAGTATTTTTCTACCAGGCCACCTCCAGAGACTACGGATTCTCCGGGCACGGGACCTACTGTTACTCCTGGTCCGGCCGTTTCAGAGGGCAGGCCGCTTCCAAAATAAATTAAAATTTAAGAAATTAGTAGTTAGCATGGGGTTAATAAAAGCAGGGGTTTAAGCAAAAACAATCATTATTCCTATGTGATATCTAGTAGTAAGGGCCAGTTTTCCTACAAGTACAGATGGCTGTCTAGTGCATGTTGACAGCGCCCACCCTCAAGGGGGTCTTAATGGTCGGTAGTGTCAGGGGCTGAATTCTCATTCCATGTTTAGACTCTAAGCCATCCATCTATCCACTCTCCCTCCCCCTCTTCCTATCTCATCTCCTCCCCTCATACCTGCCCATCCCCTTTTTCACTCCTCCAAACACATCCTGCACGTTCAACACAGCTACCACAACCGAAGCCCTACCCCTAGGAGGTACCGGTATTTGCTATCCGAAGGGAGGTGTCGTATTTAGTTAGCATTAACGGCACATACGGCCGCCTCCGCCTCGCCCACGTACTAGCCAATGTCATCACCACGATCCGCTCCCACGCTCACTCCCGGTGCTGACTGGACAACCAGGTCAGTGTCCCGGGGCCTCACGAGTCACGACGAGGAGGGGCAGGAACCAGCACGGGTGACAGCGGCAGGAGCTGATGCAGGAGGCCGATGCCGTCCGACAGGTGTGCAGACCGCTCAAGAAAGCGTGTGATCCGCACCTGGCACAGTGCCATCATGCAGGGATGATCGGAATTGTGACGTGGTGGCGGTGAACACTAAAAAGCTGTGAAATTCGGGAATAAACGAAGGGATGGTTGCTAAATCCCTGGAGTGTTTAGGGCACCATTCCACTTCTACTACCCTAGCGACGACCTCTTTGCAGAGCCCGCTAAATCCCCCTACTTGGGGGTGGTTGTTGGCGGAGAATACTGTAGTGGCTAGTATTTGGGGTGGATGGCTCGCTATGGCGGGGAATACGTTATCTCCAGACTATTACTCGTACACTTTGGCAACCAAGATTGTAATCTCACCAATCGTGACCCTTAAAGACGGGCCATGTGGGCGAATTTTTGGACATGTTATTGGTCAGTCTCCCAAACCGCAGTTTCAGAAAATCGTCTCGGGACAGATCACAGGCGTCACACGTCCCATTAAACAAGCTACTGGTAAGCATGCTACTTGTACTGTACAGTGCCAGCAGATCGGCCCAACCCTCGTTAAGGATTTCCGGGAAATCAGCGATTGTAAGCCATTGACAGTTTAACATTCCGTATTGAGTGTTAAGTTGATTAGGTTCAAAGCATGTCCTACAAAAGGAAATTTTTCCACATGGGTGATTAAATGTGGCTGTGCTTAAATGAACCGCTAGCCACTGCATACATCTCAAACAAAGTCCCTGGCCCCAACGCCGACAAGTCCCTCAAATAAGCTCGCAATTTCTAGAACTCTTGAATCGGAACCACCCCTTCCCAAGAAAGTAATTGAAAACGGCATCTTTATTCCGTCTTCCAAGTAGTGCCCTGCCGGAACCGCGATGGCGCACAAATCCAAAACATTGCCAAAGTGGGTGAAGGTCCCCAAACGGGAGTTTATGGCGATGGGATCTTTCAAAACTGCGGAGATCCGAGGATGGAATGGGGCGGTGGGGACTATCAGGACGTCGATGTATGATGGGTGGGCGGGGTTGAAAAGTGTAGTGTTGGCCTTTCTTGTGAGCCTAGAATTTGTTAGACCACCCGAGACATGTGTCGGAAAAGAGGACAGAAAATACCCGGCCATCTTCCTAATATCCTTGTACGCTTCCGCGGCACTAACACCCTTCTCTAGTACATTCTGGAGGATCTCCCGGATCACCGGGTGTAACTCGTCCTTCTCCCTTCCTACCCACCCGTTGTCCGGTAAGGATGCAAGTCGCTCATTCACCAGGGCACCGTCATATAAGAGCTTTCCAGCCTCCTCAAAGAGTCCCCAATCGCCTTCTTTAACCTCCCCCCCGATCTCTTGGAGGCCACCGATAACCTGATAAAATAGTTTCCGATATTGCGGAGAACACTCTGCCACAGCCTTCCTATCCGGGAGGGCAAACTTCCACTTCTTCTCGGCCAACGCATTTACCATCGGCAACGGTAGTGATCCGGGCGCCTTTGAGTACGGATCATCTGGATCATATCCTCTGACAAGATTCCAGAGTTTTCGGACATCCTTCACACCTCCCTCGGGCGTGACCATAAATGATAGACAATCTAGCGACTCGCAGGCTTTCATAACCCCGCTGAAGGAAACAGTGCCTTTTGTAGGCTTCCATCCAACCACACCGTTAAAACCTGCCGGAATGCGCCCAGATCCAGCAGTGTCAGTGGCTATAGCAAAAGATGCTAATTCCGCCCCCACTGAAACTCCGGAACCAGACGAGGATCCGCCAGATACATAGTCCGGATTGAAAACGGAAGCAGGGATTCCATGTGGGGAACGGCAACCGGTTAGGCCTGTCGCAAACTGGTCCAAGTTGGTTTTGCCAATGTAAATCGCGCCCATTGATATCAACCGCGAATATACCTTTGAGGAGCGCGATGGAATATGGGTGAGTGGAGGGCAAGCTAGGGTTGTCGGAACTCCGGCAACGTTTATGGAGTCTTTCAAAGTGAAAGGCACGCCATATAGTGGCGGGAGATTGGTAAGATCCGGGAAGAGTTTTTGAAGCGATTCGGCGTAGGATATCAAGGCTGATCGGTCAACAAGGCGTGTAAAGGTTGACTTTGTTTGGCTGTATTCCTCGATTCTGGTGTAGAGACTGGTAATCACCGTCACAGGGGATAGTCCGGACCTGTAGGACTTCCGGAGAGAAGCTAGGGTTAAACGCCCGTCCCATACCGGCGGTGTTGATGGAGGGCTTTCGGGACCCAGGCCCGGAGAGGGAACACCCGGGGGGGCATGCGCCGAGGTCAATGCTTTCAAGAGGTTTGGGAGGGAAGAGACAAAGCCGAAGAGTCCTTGCGACCAATGAATCATGTCCAAAGATGGAACTTTGAAATTATCATTATACCCGGCGGCGCATTCTTCAATTATACCTATTTCCTGTCAGATCCCGAATCCCAGTCTTCCGCAACCGGGCTCCCCTCTGGTGACTTACAACACTCAAATCCGCGATCGTTGGCTTCCCGCACCGTGGTTGTCACGCAACACTCGGTGGTAACACCGCCGACAATCTTACCTCTGTTAACAAATGATCAGGATGACAAAGTCACATAAATACGCACCAAATGGGTGATTCCCCATCCGACCAACTCTTCCAACAAATTTGTATTCCAGAATGCACCTTTTCCGGGTTTATCCACAACTACTTCCCCCAGCTTTGGTCGGCACTCATCCACGATATCGTGTCCATACTCCCCCCTTACCAGTAATCTGCCCAATTCTCCAGGGTCTCCAATGACCTTTGAATGGTTGGTCCCAGGTGCCGAGGCCTGACGTTTCAGCTTTGATGATGGGCAATCGGAAAGGTCTGGGAGATGCCCTTCGCGAGTGTGGAAGATGGGAAGCTCCAATTCACGGAATGCTTGAAGAATTCGAACACAATTAGGAACCACCGCCTTTACAGCCGTGAGATTCGTTCCAGACTGTATGTCGCCAAAACCCGACGGGAGGATAAAGTCACGCTGAAGATCTATCAATAGAAGAGCAGTCGAAGAGAGCGGAAAGGTGTATGGGTAGGGCTTTGCTTCGATTGTGATATTTTTCGGGAGAGCCTCCATCACTTTCTTTGGCCCGAAATCCTGCCGATGGGGTTTGGAGTGTGGAGACCCAATTTTGAATTCTTTTTGATGGCGATTCACTCGATATTGATCTCTGGGGGCGAAATAGCGGTCTGTTTTCCTCCACCGTGTAGAAAAACTGGTTGCCAATTATATAGGAAACAAGGGATACGCAGCAGCGGGGCAAACCGGTCCAAAGGAGCGCTCGGCAGCAGGCTAGTGTCCATAGACGCGGGATTCCCATGCAAGGTATCTGCCAAGCGGAACAACAACTGTCACTATATCCCTTCTCGAGCCCCTGTATCTCCGCTTATCGTGGTGGAAGGTGACCCTTTTACGTTTGAAAACCTTGCACTCGGATTGGTCGGCGGTGATCAGCGTCCTCTGCTCTCACAAGAACTGAACAGTAATATCGGGCTGTCCGAGGTTGTGCAGTGTGGGCCTGGGGACTGATGGTACGGTACTGTACCCCATACCGGTAGGGGGGGGGGGGTCTTGGGGCAAAGGAGGAGGTATGATGGCCAACAGCGGGCAGGACCTGAGAGACGACCAATCCTCGAGAACCCGAGTACATGTATGATGGTCTGACGCCCCCGCCGGGCCGGAGGCTCGACTCGAGGTGTGGGGGATGCTAAGCAACTGCTATCGATAACTGCCTCAATTTAAGCGAGACCAACCCAAAATCGGCGAACTGGCGCGTTTTCTCATCACGCGAGACGCCCAATAAACTAAGCCCCACGCCACTGAAAAAAGTCGATCTGATCAACTCTCACAAACCGGGCCGCCGGGTCTGGAAGCTTGCGTGAGAGTGGCCTGCCGCAGGGCTGCCCGTGGGCGCTCGAATCGGAAACCCTTCGATCAGCTTTGGTCCCAGCATTCCCGGCTCCAACTGCTTGTGATGTATTGTGGGGTGTAGATTCGCCTGTTCTTGCTTTTTCATCCAGCACGGGATTGCTTTTTGGAGTTCTCCCCGAAGAGACCTGCAGCGAGTATGTGTGGGTGGCGTTGCCGAAGGGGACCGGGAACCGTCGCGATAAAGAGGGGACCGAAGAGTAAGGAATAGGACATCGGTGAGGGACTCGTATTTAAGTTACATGCCCTCTTCCGGGCTCCTTTAGACTCGGGATTATTCAAACCTTCACCAATGCCTTCACGATATTCATCAATGCTACCGAGAGCTTTGCCCCGCCTTCGTCTCCCATACAGGGCTGGTGCGTATGGAACGGCTAGATGGAGCAATAAAGGTGAGAGAACTCTTGCTGTCTCCCCTAAGTCCAGTCGATTGACGGGAGAGACCCGAAATAGATCTTGACCCAGTCCCGATGGCATTGAGGACGTGGGGAGGTCTCGATTACTGGGCATACTGGTGCTCCGATATGCTAGCGCCACCGCTTGCTGCGACAGTTAGCACGTAAGTTACCTCCCCTGAAACGGATTGCCCGAGATGCTAAGCAAGGAGATCATAGTGTAATGTCACTAGGATTCACTGCGAGAGAAACCGTTCCTATTGTGTTCTTCGGCTTCATGATCTGTAGCGTTGTGGTCACACTGACGGGGAAGGTCTGATTCAAGTTCCCGTGTCTAGGAGTATTGGCTAAGTGAAAGGGACGAAGATGGGTGCAACGTATCACGTAGCCTATCCAGTTATTGTGAGGTCCACATTCGGGATGATTGGAAGTTATCCTGCTATCGTGATCAGAGGTGCCCACTATCTTAGAAACTTTAGGAATTAGATACAGCTAACATTCTGCGCAGCCTTTGTGGCCATGATGTGGACTGCCATTCTCTGTGTGCAAGCTGGCGCCTTCTTACAGAACTGCATAGAAGCCATCTGGCCCTCCTTCAAGAAATTTCCCAATCGCCTCCCCGAAGGCGCCGGAATTGATTGTAGGTCGTTTTGTGCAGTACGAATAGTTCTTACTAGGGGGTGATTTCTAATTACGCTCGTACATAGCTGCGGGCTTGCTTTGCTTCTTTCTATATTGGATACTCCAGACGATTCTCTCCTTGATGCCTATCCAGAAGCTCCGCATACTGTTTCTGGCAAAGGCAATCATCGTTCCACCAACCTTCCTCGCTCTCTTTCTATGGGCCGTAATGTTCGTCCCCATCATGTTAGATGCTTCTAACACTCGTGACATCTAACAAACTTTACAGAGTAACACACGGTGGTGGCCCCCTTGTAACGGGAAAATACGAACTCACAACCCCAATGAACACTGCCTATTCCGCCCTGACCGGACTCAACGTGATGATCGGCCTCTTCTCTTCCATGGCGGTAAACATGCCCGATTTCGGGAGGTTTTCCATGAACAATCTTGCCGGAGGTCATCAATATTTCGCATTGCCAGTTATTGGAACGCTAGGCGCACTGACGCCTATTTTTGTTACCTCTGCGCACTCACAGATCTGGGGCGAATTCGAATGGTACATGCCTGCAGTCATTGCGAAATTTGACAGCCGAGCGGCGAAGTTCTTCACCGGGGCAAGTTTTATACTGGCTACAATCGGGAATCAGATAGCTGCTGGGTAAGGCTTTCTCCCCTAATAAGCTAAGAATCGGGTGAAGAGCATGAAGTGATTGTGCGGTCTTCTGATTTTTCTTGTAACCGAGCGAATACTAATATTTTGCTTTTCCTATAGTTCCTTCCCCTTCTCGAATGGTAAGGCTCTTGAGCTGTGCCTCTATCTTTAATCCCTCGCCACTCAGATAGAATGGATACTGATTTAGAAGCAAGACGTCAGCGGAATGGCGCCCCAATACGTCAATATCTTCCGCGGAACACTGTTCATGTCATTTTTTTGCGTCGTCTCAGTAGGTAACCCCGCGTTCCTTCTCACTACAGCTATGCTCACACAGATAGACACCCTGGAATATCATCAAGAATGCCACAGGCCTGCTGTCCTTTCTCTCTGGTTACAGCTGTATGATGGGGCCGCTGGCTGGGACCATTGTTTGCGACTTTTATCTAATCCGCAAGCGTAAGTTGGATGTTCGGGAGCTCTACAAAGAGCATGGAATCTACTGGTACACATGGGGTGTTAACTGGAGAGCATTTGTTTCATTCCTCCTCGGATTTCTACCAACGCTGCCTGGCTTCGCGCACAGCATCGAGAAGACACTTGATGTTGGCGGTGCTTGGAAGGTCCGAGTCACTTCTCCCTTTTATGCTGCAGTCATACTAATGAGGGGTGGGCGTCTAGCTTTATACATTCGCATGGCTCTTCGGATTTTCTGTTGCGGTCTTGTCGTATTATATTATCTGCACCTATATCTCCCCGCCAACGGAGAGCTTGGTAGAGTTTGCGGTTTTACCACCTGGCAAGGTTGATGTGTCTCTGGGCACTACACTCGAAGATACGGCTAGTGATGACAAAATTGAAGATATTGCAATTGGAGAGAAGGAGGTCGGACGAGAGAGCAGAGACTCGCCTGTTTAATCCTTTGACAGTACACTCCGCACGGGTGCCCCATAATTGTCTACCCGATGAGATTATGTATTTTCTTTTTTCTCATGTATTTTCCGCTCTTCCGCTGCGCAGGTAGCCTCGTAAGCGGGGCTCGGTGGGGCCGATCTTGCAGTCTCATCACTACGATACAAATATTATTATGCATTCCTAACTACAGAGATGTGCACTATATAAGGCCTACAAAGTGAGAGCATGTGCAAATCATCTCGTTGGTCAGATCCATCGGATATAGACTAGTGTGCTGTTGTAAGGAGTCTCATTATCCGACAGGGTCAGGGTTCAGACTCTGAGAACACGGTTGAGACTTAGAGGACACAGTTGAGACTTAGAGGACACAGTTGAGACTTAGAGGACACAGTTGAGACTTAGAGGACACGGTTGAGACTTGGAGGACACTAGGAAATCTCTGTACACTAGTTTTCAGCTTATAAGAAGCCTTGTCCTTCCTTCTCCTGTATCTAAGAACTATAAGGATTCTTTTCGTCTCAAAATCCGCGCTGTTACTACAATCTGCACTGTTGCTACAGGTTATGAGCCCGGGGCAATTATCTTCTTCTATACTGAACCATTACCTATTGATATTCTCTATCCCCCATTTGTGAACCTCCACCATCCAAGATGTCCTCCTCTGATCTTATTCCTCCAGCTGCATCCAGCAGTACCACATACAGGTGCAAATTTGGAGAGATGGTGAAACTCCAGTATGGCAATTGGGATCAGTGGTCTCGGAATGTTCAAGTGTTCCTACGTGCAATTAATGCACTTGACATAGTCTTGGGGGTTGAGGCTGCACCTCCTGCACATCAGCGTACAGCCTTTAATGAGTATCGCCTTCGGTCTGGTAAAGGCTTTGCCATAATTTACCATTCTTGTCATACAGATGTTCGCGAATTTATCAATGACCAGATGGAGCCAGCCGAGGCTTGGACTATTCTTAAGGAGCGGCTTGACAACACTGCTTCGAGGGCAGGGAGAACCTTAATTCTCCGTAAGTTCAATCAAGCTAGACCGAAAGCTGGTGAACCGATTCAAACCTATATCTCTCAACTACTTTCAATCCGCCGTACTTTAGCTGGTACTGAGCAGGCCATTAGTGAGGAGGCCTTTACATCTCACTTGATTAGTACATTGCCTTCAACCTTTAATGGCTTTGTTGATATTGTTTTGCACCAACCTGGTGGCTTCACAATTGACGCCAGACTTGTTTCTATGATCCGTGAGGCAGAGGTCACAATGGAGAACCGTGAACTAGACTTGTCTAGTACCAATATTGCAAGCACCTCAACATCAGCACTTGCTACTCAGTTCAGCCATCCTGGTCGATCAAATTCCTATCAACATCGTCGTACCTACCATGGCTCCTCTCAAAACCGTCGTTTTCAAAACCGTAACTCAACTCGCCCTCCATTTTCAGACCGTGCACTGTCTGGTAGTTACTCTAAACCTACTAGTCAGCATATGGTCTGCTGGTACTGTGGTGTAACAGGCCACATTGAACGGTGTTGCCATGTGAAAGCGCGTGCATTACGGGCAAGGAGAGGTAGTCAGCGGACCACCTATCGGAGAGGACAAGACCGATTTCACACACAACAAGAGCCAAAGCTAGTTACCAGTGTAGAGGCTTCAGTGGCTAATGTTTGTGCATTAGCTACTACTCATCATAATGCCAACCATGCTAGCTCCGTATGGCTTATCGATTCAGGGGCCTCACACCATCTTGTGAACCAGCAGATGGTAGTATCTCAGTTCAAGCCCTATGCTGCAGCAATTAGCATCAAGTTGGCCGATATGACCATTGTTGAAGGCACTGGTGAAGGAAGTATTACACTTTCTCTTGTTGATAGTTCTGGTCGGAGAAGCACCGTTTGGCTTCCAGTTATTGTTGTTCCTGCCTTGAGGTTTACGCTTCTTTCGGTGGCCCAGCTGTCACACCAGTTTGACATTAGCTTTGAAGGCTCTGGTTGCTATCTCTCTCGATTCGGAGTCTGCAGTAAGACATTGATTGCAGAACTGCATGATGGTCTTTACCATGTGGATCCAAAGAGTATCAACATCCCCTCCCATATGTCTGCCCTATCTGCTACGGCAGTTTCACTTAAGACATGGCATGAGAGACTTGGCCATATCAACTATCAAGCTTTGAAGAGAATTATTGGCAGTGACGATATTCCAATGGATCTTTGTCAACCATGCATTCAGGCAAAACAACAACAGCAAATTATTCGGAAGCCAGTAGAGAACCGTACAACTAGACCGCTGGAGTTGATTCACTCTGATCTCTGCGGTCCAATCTCAACATCCTCCTATTCTGGTGCGCGCTATTTTATTCTCTATATTGACGACTTCTCTCGTTATATATGGGTCTACTATTTGAAAAGCAAGGAGGCTGTAGAAGTTACTTCACGATTTCAAGAGTTCAAACTTCGGATGGAGAAGCTATTTCCTAATTTTCCCTTATGCCAGTGTCGCTTTCGTTGCGATAATGGTAAGGGAGAATATGATAACCGCTTTTTCCGCGGAATCTTGCGCGCCTCTGGAATGAGTTTCGAGCCATCGCCACCCTACAGTCAACATAAGAATGGAGTGAGTGAGCGGATGATTAGAACGATCGTAACTAAGGCTCGAACTATGTTACTTGATTCACAACTTCCTCCAGAGATGTGGGCAGAAGGAATTGCTACCGCTGTATACATACATGCTCGGACTCCAAGCAGATCAATTGCTGAAAGAACACCATTTGAGGTACTGAATGGAAAGAAAGCCCCGATTGAGCACTTAAGGCGGTTTGGCTGTCAGGCCTATAAATTGATTCCAAAGTCCCAGAGATCTGATAACAAGTTTGGATCTCGATCAAGAAAGTGTATCATGCTAGGTTATGTACATGATAGTACTACGATATGGCGTTTGTGGGATTTAGTTGAAAAGCGAGTCATTCAAGCATCCAATGTCATCTTCGAGGAAGAGGTAATTGTGGGTACCAATAAGACTACCGATGTGCTACGAAAGGCACTACTAGATGTTGAGGCTGTGGAGAGTCTTGCAGAAGCCAGAGGTACTAGTTACTCGGAGAATGAAGTAGATAAGTCTATACCAACAGAAATCTATGTTGAAGAGCAAGCTGAAGAGAATATATCTCATATGCCCGCGATACCGGAGCAGGGGTCCTTACTATCAGTAGAAGGACAGCCTACAGTTAGTCTCCGAAGGTCTGGAAGAAGACGTTTGCCTACTGTTCCAGTTGCTGCTATAGGAAAGACAGTCCTGAATACTGAGCCAGATACATATCAAGAGGCTAGCCAGGAAGAGTGCTGGAGGCAGGCAATGCGAGATGAGTATTCCTCGCTATTACAGAATGACACCTTTGAATATGTGAGCACTGTACCCGCTGAGAAAAAAGCTATTGGTTGCAAGTGGGTTTATAAGAAGAAAATCAACCCCAATGGAAGTACACACTTTAAGGCAAGACTAGTAATAAAGGGCTTTCAGCAAGTAGGCAGTATTGACTATACTGAAACCTTTGCCCCTGTTGCACGGTTGACTATCTTACGACTGGTACTTGCTATTACTGCTCTTCTAAAATGGAAGATTGACCAAATGGACGTCGTTACAGCCTTCTTGCATCCGAAGATTGATGGTGAAGTGTACATGCACATTCCAGAAGGCTCTGAATGGCTGGATCCAATGATTGCAGCAGTAGAAGGAGCTCGAGAGAACCTTGTCTTTTGCCGTTTGAAGAAAGCTCTTTATGGCCTAAAGCAGGCCCCAAGGCTCTGGTTTAAAGATATTGATGCATATCTGAAGTCAAGCAAGATGGGATTCACTCAAAGCAGTGCCGATCCCAACCTCTATTTATCCTCCTCACGTTCAGCAATTCTTCTTCTTTATGTTGATGATCTGCTGATCACAGCACCAACTGCGAACATAAAAGAAGATATCAAATCACAACTTCGATCTCAGTACCGAATGACCGACCTAGGCCTTGCGAAGCAGTTTCTAGGTCTCCAGATTATTCAATCACCAGAGGATGGATCTATTGCTCTTAACCAATCTCAAATGATTGAAACTCTGCTAACTCAGTATGGTATGGAGAATTCAAATGGTGTTCAGACTCCACTTGAACCACAACGAAAAACAGGATATCGACGCTCATTTGATGAGGCCTTCTCAACCGCTATCCCCAATTCACATATTACTTCTAAGTCTGTAACTGTTAGTAGCCAGGATTACTCAGACTCTCCGCTATCTATCTCCGACCAACAGCAGTACCAGTCACTTATTGGAAGCATAATGTATATTATGCTTGGATCTCGACCGGATCTCTGTTTCAGTATATCATATCTCAGTCAGTTTAATACATCTGCCAAACACAGTCACCTCTTTGCCCTGAAGCGACTCTTACGGTACCTGCGGCGGACAACGACTTACCAGCTTCGATACCAATCCCATTTACCTAAAATGACTCTGTATTCATCTGTCAAGTTACATGGTTATTCGGATTCAGACTGGGCTGGAGATAGAGACCAAAGACGCTCTACCGGAGGATATCTGTTTATGCTTGCCGGAGCAGCTGTTTCTTGGAAATCACAAAAACAGCGTCTAGTAACTCTGTCATCTACAGAGGCAGAATATGTCGCAGCATCCGAGGCCGCAAAGGAGGCAAAGTGGCTACGACATCTGTTATGTGAAGTCTCTGCATCTTTGAACTTGAATGCAAAGGCCTTATCTCCTTCTACCCTCCTTGGACCTCTTTCAGATATTCAAACTAGTCAGTACAGTAATGCAGACTATGTGGGGAAGTCATCAGAGCAGCCACCACCACTTCAACTCTTTCTCGACAACCAGAGCGCCCTCCACCTTGCCAAGAATCCTAAGTTCCACGAGTGGTCGAAACACATTGATGTTAAGCATCACTTTATCCGAGACTGTCTGAATGAAGGGCTCCTTACCCTATCCTATGTACCAACAAACGATATGCTTGCAGATGGCCTTACGAAGGCACTTCCAGTACCTACGCATTCTAGGCATATGCTGCTTGTTGGACTTAGCACTCTATGTACTAGTTAGAGATTTTTCAAACATGGACCATTTGTTTGAGTAGTGGTATCAGTTTAATTTTTTGGGTTTCTTCTTTCTTATTTTACCTGTACTGGTGATACTCTTTTCCTCCTCTCAGGTTCTTTTTTCCTCAATGAGGTTTTTCCTGCAGAGATAGGTTTTTAATGAGGTCACCACTGTTTGTATTTTCTTTCCTTTTTGTTTCCTTTCTTTTACTTTCTCTCCTATTATCTATATTGACTTCCATATCAAGAACTGACACCTTGATTATATGGAAGAGTGGGAGTGTTGTAAGGAGTCTCATTATCCGACAGGGTCAGGGTTCAGACTCTGAGAACACGGTTGAGACTTAGAGGACACAGTTGAGACTTAGAGGACACAGTTGAGACTTAGAGGACACGGTTGAGACTTGGAGGACACTAGGAAATCTCTGTACACTAGTTTTCAGCTTATAAGAAGCCTTGTCCTTCCTTCTCCTGTATCTAAGAACTATAAGGATTCTTTTCGTCTCAAAATCCGCGCTGTTACTACAATCTGCACTGTTGCTACATGTGCCACCGCACCAAACCGAGTGAGACAGTATGAACGTTTATTAAAGTTCCAGTTATAGAGGACACAGAATTGAAGAGAAAATAAAACCACCATGTACATCCCGTACTGACGAGAGAAGCAACGGTACCGAGATACGTATCATACCAACAAAACAAGCAATTCATTCATCAGGCCAGATATCATAGCCCCTGAGTTTGAACCCCTAGCTCACCCCTTTCTTAATCTCGCTCCTCCCCCCATAGCCACCGCCTCGGAACATGAGCACTCTCCTTCACAAATACCCATTAACCCCCAAGCGGGAGCCCAAAGAACGTGCAAACACGAAGTCCAATAGCCCTAGAGCCATAGGTAGAGGTGGTATTGGCTCGATGCGACCATCGATCTGCTCTCCGCGAGGCCCCGACTCCCCAGAAAGGTATCTAACTAAGAAGTCTCAGTAAAATAGGGTGAGCTGTCCAGCAGAGTTTCGAAATAGGGCGGAGGGCGACTCAAAAACCCCTCTTCCGGGCTGTGGAGATGGACCGGAAGTCCTCCGGAACAAGTGTTGATGGTGGCCCCTACGAAGGGCTTGACATGGCCGGCGGGCTGAGTGGTAGACTCCCGCTCGCCCTTGTTCTTCTGTGCACAGCCACGAGTTTGGATTCTAGGTTTGAATAAACTGGTTAACCTGGGTGGCTTCTCTCGCTCTCTCCCCTCCCTCTCCCCATTCTCCCTCCCCCCCCCCCTCTCCTCTTTCTCCCCCCCCCTCTCTCTTACCGTTTGCCGTTTCCATGAGTAATTCTCTCGGTGGTGAATTGCTTAGCCGATGTGTTGGTGCACTGCGCGCTTTCGAAGGAGGGAGTCCGGGGCCAGGCTGCGGTGCAGTTTGTGGTGGGGTGCCAGGTTAAGTACTTGCTCAGCTGCGCCCCGCGGTATCACAATACCGCTTTCTCTGGTATCACAAGAAAGTGCTGCATCTCTTGTTGAGTCAGCCATGCATTTCTAGGCTGCTCGTGTGATACGGCGTCTAGGGAAACTCCCGGGGCGCTCCACTGTGTCACAGGCCGAGCTAAGTCACAGGGTGCGGGCACATCCAAATCCCAAGCCGACACCAGGTCAATAGGTCAGCGTTAGGGTTACTTTACCGGCACAGACTTGGAGCTGGGGATGCGACATGATAGCGAGCAAGAGCTGAAATTCCTGATGATTGCAACACTATGTCGTCCCCGGTCATCCAAGCCGAACGAGGTCATGCCAAATGACCTGTATGTGCGCACCCCAGCCCTTGCTTTGACAAGATCACACAATCTGGGCTGTGCTCTCTAAAAATTTGGATGAGGCGTTTTCGTCGGCCTCGCCAAATACTCATCCTCCTCCACCACCAGTGCAGTGGTCGTTGCTGTCACAAAACGGCGCATTACCGGATCTTCAGGACCTGATGCACATATCTAGTACGCCTTAGCTGACCCAGGGATTGAAAACTACGAGCCTCTGATGAGAGTTACGGGTATCGGTTGCGGGCCATTAAGGAACGTGGGGGAGGGCACAACGGGCAAAGCGATCCAATGCGATCCAAAGAGAAGATTTTTCAGGCCAAAATTACTGAGCGATCCCAAGCCACAATCCTGCAAAAGCGAAACGGCCTACCCACACAGGATTCCGAAGAAACTCCAGGGGGCTTTGGCCCCGATCCCCGTACAAGTGGTGCAAGAAATATTCAGAACTCATAATTTCTGAGGTCCCTTTCAGGAGAGGTTTTGCATGGGAAATATACTACTATAGTGCACCGCAACCCGATCTACCTCCAATAGGGTCATTCCAGATGTACGGCTGTGAGGGTGCAGGTGCCGGTATGTGGAAATAATTACCGTACCCGAGACATAAATGTATTGTGCAATGGCTTTCAGATCTAATCTCAAGGTAACCTGCGCTGCTCCGGCCCCCAAGGAAATACTGGTTCCAGCACTTTTTCGTCTGTCCCTCTCCCACATTTCCCCAATCGGGGGGGGCACAGGAGTCTCCCTGGCTTACGAGTGACCGAGTGTGAAAATGCATAGAAGAAATTTAATACAACAGTGCAGTTTCTGCTTTCTACAAGACACACATCGCTGATGTACTGTACTGTAGGCGAGTATAATCATAGGTAGCGTTCATAATTTCTCATTATATCACGTTAGATCTCGTGAATAGCACAGCCCCCGTGAAAAAAAGAAGAAAAAACAACCTGCCGTTCCCTTATGCAAGTTCCATAAGGCTCCTATGGCACTCGGGATGCAGTATATCCTGTAGTGATAGGATGTGATTTACAAAACCACTGACTCATTCCTACTAGTAACCGCTTGGATCTACAAGACGTCGATGGGAGGCCCTTTACCTCTGTGCCCCTCCATCCGTATTGCCTCGCTCTCCTGTAACAACGGCTCTAGCGAATCCTCCGTGGCCTTTCCCGGCCTTTGCTTTGTTTAACTCATAGGGAAGGTACTAATTTACTTCATATCGGAAGTAAAAATACTTTCTGGTGTAGGCATCTTGTGATCCAGAAAACCTTTTTCCAAGCCTTCCCAAACTTCCTTGCTGCGCCTGCCTTTTGTTTGCTACTCCCGAGCCGATGCCGCTGGCCTGAGAGCTTCACCTCCTGTCCTAATCCTCGGGCTGTTCTCTATAACTAGGGTAGCCCCCTAAAAAAATATAATCTGGAAAAACTTTCCGCCCAGCTTATAGATGAAATAGTAGTGGTGGTTCCTGTTTACCGGGCTGAACATGTGCGCAATTTGGGACCTTCTAGCTTGCCTCGTATTCGTATTCACATCTTCCTAGTCTTCTTGTTCACTTCTAATAACTAATCCCCAACAAAATGACGGTTTAAGCAAGGGGCCCCTCCTATTACATTTCTAGCCCTAAGGGTAGATTCCTTTGGCATTATTACCGCATCAACGTCCATCCTATCATACTCCAAGTACGTGCGTTGGGGCGCTCATGGGGGTCCCGTGAGGTGTGATATTTTCTCCGGGTTCCGAGGCATAGGGGAGAATGAGCGGGGAAAGGGCAGCGGGGACGTGTTATTAGATAGGAGCGGAGGATTGATGGCAACCCCTGCACTCGCTCTTGTGATTCTTCATGTCTGCAGGATTAGTGTTATGCCGTCCTTGATCATTGAGTGTACTGGTCTTACGTTCAGAAATCGCTTTTTGCAAGGTGTACACAGCCACCACGGGGTGAGATCCAGCCTTCTTCCGAGTGGGCATCATACCGCATCTACTGATCAAACTGGCTAAGTTCATCCCAGGGTGTATTATCTCCGGCCTAGTTAGATGTGGTTCTGCTCAAGGATCCGGCGCGAACGATGGATTGTGATTGAGTGGTGCAAAAAACGAAAAATAATAGCCCACAAGAAACACCACCCGAGGTCGAACCCCACTAGATAACTAGAGAGGGATTAACACATCCCGGGACAGGGATAACGGTTTTAATCGGTAAGAACGGTATAGCATTTGATAGTTAAGACTCGGTTTATACATGCCGGCCTTCCTTGAGCGAAAGAAAAGCAGGCAGTAAGGCTGAGAGTGATATAAAAAACTTCGCTGCCCCACCTCTCCCAATCTGCCTTGAAGCTCTCTACTAGACTGCCTGATCAAAGACTCAGTCCGGATGCCATTTACACTGCTCAAAGTTCACTCTCGGGCCTTCGCCACGGCAAGTCTACTTTTCTTATGCTTTTTACTCTCAGTATCTGTTGTGTCCTCCAAGCCAGTTGATTCGGTCGGACTTCTAACTCTGACGTCTTCCCCTAACACCACCAAAACCTTACCCAGTGCGCCTGCGCCAACCGATGCACCAGATCCGCCTTCCGATGTTCGACTACTATCAAAAGTAAAGGATGCGGCCTCCAGAATTAACGGTATGAGCGTGTTCTGGATTATAGCGCCTTTGTCTGTGGCATGCATGACCCATCCTATCGGTTCTGCCTGCGGTCTTGAACCGGCCTACCGCCACCGAATTCGAATTGGCCCATTCATATCGCTATTCGATACTTTACACCTTCTATACGAGATACACGGCTCCCACAAAAGTACGGGAGATGCCAATAACGCAGCCCATAGAATTCGAAACGCTATACGGAAGGTAGTAGAAGTACGACTGAAGCGTATCCGAACGGAAACGCACGGTGCCGCCCAAAACCCACAGGGTAATCTTCAGGCCACGACTTTACTCTGTCGCTTTGAGAGCTGTCTCTTTAACACCCCGATCAGGCACTTGGTCTCCCTGGTGTTGATAGTGCAGTATACGAAGATTTGTGGCTTCCATGGAATTCCCATGTCTTTCTCGCTGGCGACTGGATATTTTGCGTCATGGATCATCATGGAAATAATACTACTAGTTGGGGATGGCCACGCTAAGACGGAGCCCCCCCAGGCGGCTCTCCCAAAGCCAGATTCGAGCCCGGGACCAATTATCCCGAAACTAGTTGGGAGAGCAGTATTTTTACTCCAAAGCATCACGGTCCTCATTGGGGTATTCATGTTGCTCTGGAAAGCACAGAGCGACTTCAAGTTTGCTCCAAAGCACGGAGAAACGGCCCCAAGCTTCGACCTCCGCTTCGCCTCGTTTTTACTCATTTCATCGTCGCTCATGTACTACGCAGACAGCATGCCCCTCTTCGTCGGAATCTCCCTCATGACAGGACTCTGTGTTTCAAAACGCGAAAATCCGAGAGAATTCTCCGATCGTATCGGCCTGTTCATGGCCGCTGCCTACGTCTTCATCATCACCACCGTGTTCTACAGCAATTGGGTTTTCGGCGCAGGTCATCTTCCATTCGTTGGCTACATCACTTATTTCTATGTATCTCGCTCGTTCCGGTGTGGGAAGGAAAGAAAGGAGAAGGGGAAGGGATGTTTGGTTATGACACAGCTCGAACCCGTGCTGATTTTTGGTGGTTCGGCTTTAACATATGCCGGGGGATTGCTTTTCTTTTATGCTTTTGATTTCGATCCCGAGGGTACGTGGAGGGCTGGTTGGACGGATATTTTCCCTTGACGAATGAAGAGATGTAGAATAGACGGGGTGTGATCAAAAGCTAGGATGCAAGCAAGAGAAGAGACTGTATACCAGAACGCTTCTCTATGATGCTATCCCCAGCGTGGGCCACCCCATATCTCTCCGGTTTGCGGTGCGAAAGATGCATGGGGATATCGCCAGGGGACACGAACCGGAGAGCCCCAAAGATTTTATTTTCTTTCTTTCACCACAAATACAGGAGATAGATCAGTTATCGGGAATAAATTCTAACTTCCGAGATTTACAGGAAAATTTAATCCACCTGTTGAAGATTAACCCGCTACCAATAACATAAATGCCGACACGGCCCGCCCTATGGGACTTGGTCGCCTCCAGTTGACACAAGTGTTTAAGATTATCGCTGACACAATGACAAACCGTCCTACCCGACCCGACCAATATTCTACGAGTGGAGACGCGGGGCAAATGCGCCGGCTTCATTGCCCGAATCAGATACACTACCATCGCTTCCACGATCACGCTCTGTCACTCGAACCATTTATGCATACTCCACACCAATACTTCCAATAGGTTTGTGGCGACGGCCAACGATGCGCAAACTGAAAGCCAGGCACAATACACGAGTATAAAGGAAACAAAGAAATCGTAACGGGAGCGGTTACCATTGCGAGGAATGTGGTAGGCTGTAAAGGTCAATTTCAGAGTTGTTTTGGTATCTCTAGGGATATTGTATGTAATCATTTCTATCCGGTAATGTGGCTTCAGCGCAATTTTCTACAAAATATATTCATCCCACCCACGTTCGGAGGGAACCCGGTACCCTAAAACAACACACGATTCAATACCCTCCCCCCCCTCCCCCGGATATTTCTGCCAACAGATATCTCCACTAATAGCACACATACCCCTGCGCCTCGATATCCAACCCGTGAGACCTAGTACCCTTAAGGTGCTCAGGGGTATTGTCCTCGTCGGCCTCGCTGGCAGCACTTATACCGGCGGACTCGCTCACTGCCGCCGAGGCTACGGATACCGCCGCCGCCGCCGCCCCCGGCTTACATCTCCTCTTCTGCCCAAGATGCTTCCCGATCTCCACCGCCTGTCCGGTGAGCCTTATCTGGATAGCGTCTGCGAGCTGACTGCCCCAGTTGATCTTGTTACCCTTGGTATCCTTGATATCTGAAACGTTGTACCCGTACGATTCCGGAACTTCGAAGACCGCGCGGACCCAGTGCGCTGGACGGCCGCGGGTAGGATCCGCCGGAGTGCCGCGGGTGAATCTCCAGAACTTTTGGACGTCTTCCTCGTCCGGCGCCACGAATTGACTACCGTCGAAGGACTCCAGGTACAGACCTACCGGGTCCGCCAAGGTTAAAAGGGGCCCTTTCCAGGCGAGGTCGTTCACGTTTCCCCCGATCTGTGGAAATGTTAGCTTAAGCGCGGGGGGATATGAATTTGGTGAGGGTTACGGCTGGGTCGGAATTGCGGTAGATACCGCCGTACTGACTGCACCTAATCAAGCGATCGTAATCGTGAATGGGGTTGCCCGCAGAGTCGACACGGAGAACGGTCGCGTCTGCCCCGAGTTGGATTTCGGCTCCTAGTGTGTTTGCGCTCTGGATTAAGTGCATTATTGAGCCTGTGGTTGTGCTATTGTTCCATTTGTTCAGGCGGTTGTAGCGGGTCTTGTTGGTATAGAGGTCCTCTCTCTTGATCTGGCTGGCGTATTCCGGGTTGTTGTCCTTGTACAGCTGTAGCAGGGTGTCTGGTTGGAGGGTTGCCAGTGCTTCCCAGTACTGACCCACTCTTTCAATTCCTATATCGCCCGGGATTGTGGGAAGGGGGAGGGGATACATACCTCTGGACCCTCACAAGTAAACACAACCCTAGTAATCTGCCCCTTCGAATTCCGGCGAACAGACCACTCGCAGTACTCGTCTTGGTTCTCCCTGGTGGAGTCCGCCACCTTCCATCTTTCTTTTTCGGGGGTGTCGTGCTTTACTGTGTTTGGGAATGCCGTCCAGGTGATATTCTTCTTGACTATATCTCCCTCCGTGGCCCGGGTGGTGGGGTTATAGAATTGGGTAACCTCCGGGGTCGAGGCGCTTCCGTCCATCCATCTGCTGATGTAGTCTTTTGACCATTTGACCGCATTCTCCTTGGTGAAGTCGGTGAGGTAGGCTGGCGGACTGAAGGACTCGAGGGTAGTCATAGTTGCTACTTTCTAGCCTCCTTTTGATAGCGGGGATAAGAGTGAAGTGTATATTTGTATGGGGGGGGCTCTATGAAGAAGTACTTGAGCTTGTGTCTTGGGTAAGATAAGGAGGAACAAGTGTGGAATCTTGGGGTTTATATATCACGAACAGAGCATCTATAGAGAGCTTTAATATCCGCCAAATTGAGCCGGAGGTTCCCTACGGCAGTCATGCTTACTTACCTCCCGGCAAACTCCCCACCAGTCCGAACCGTCGCTTCGGATCCAATCGTGCACATATCGTTAGCGCATTTACGACATCGAAGTCTTCAGCTCGCCTCAGCCCACAAGCCCCTAACCATCGTGACGAAAACTTTGTATCACGATCACCAAGATCTACGAGGGATTTTTCTTTTTTTCTCCTCTCCGTCCGCCATTGAGTCGACGAGCCAAGCATCAAGCCCGCTCCCTTTCGCAGGGATGTCGACAGCAGCAATGGATCGCCCAGTTAGAATCCAAATCCCGGAATCCCAGATGGTAAAAGCGTGCGATTACCGCGGACAAAACCATCCAGAAAAATCCTAGAGTGTGGGGCGTGGGCGCATCCTCGAGACGGCCCGGCAATACTCGAGTAGTGGTTGGTGCGGTATCGACAGTGGTGTCCAAGCTATGCCGAAAATGATAGTAGCGAATCGGGATGTCCGAGAGCTGTAGGTCATACGACATGGTACTTTAGTTGATCTACTCGGGTAACAGACACAGCCGCCGTGGGATGTCTAAACTGTTGGGGTACCGCATCGGTCTCAGTCCCTTTCGCTTTTCCCTCTGCTTGTCCCGGGCAATAAGCTATGGTTCAAGCACTCCAAAACCTGTACCAGACCTGTCAATTTCAAATCCTTAAGGGTTTGTAGGGGTGAGAGCAAATTATAAAAAAAAACCTGTTTCCGAAAAAGGAGATGAAGGAGAATAATAAACAGGTTTTTTTTTCTCATATGCACTTACCCCCATAAAGCCTTAAGGATTTGAAATTGACATGTCTGGTACATGTTTTGGAGTGCTTGAACCATAAGTGCCTGGAAATAACAGTCATGAATTTGTATGGGTGCTCGGATACGCACGGATTTCTTGCCATAACTTATATTCTAAATTACTGACCCCTGTTCTCGGGTGCCTATTGTCCGGTACAAGTACTAGTACTAGTCCTACGGCACCACCAGCAACTACTCGTACGCTTGTAGCTACCGACTCTACTCGCCCTTTTGGGGAAAACTTACGTGATCGGAGGTCCATAGAATTCGGCCAGGATATGCAGAGCCCTAATGAGCTCATACAGTCCTTTTTTTTTTTGTCAGATTCGCTATACACAATCCTCCAATCGATCATAATGGTAATGGATCTTCGGGAGGACCCAATTAGTCTGGATACTCAATGGAATCATTCGCTGAGGACCCGTGCGTACGAGTGCCCCACTATTCGACTATCAACAGAAAACTAGTATCGGTAGGCTACGATGCCGCACCACAACCACCCCGCTCCACCATGAGCAATTCCTTACGCTACTTGCAGAATCACGCACTAAAAAAGAGATTTGCAGGACGGGAAACCAGCTGAACCTCCAAAAGATCAGCAAAGAGAGAGAGAGCCCATAAGACCATCACCCCCTCCACCTCCAAAACAATCCGTAACGAGCGGTAGACGCTATGACGAAAATAAATATACTGCTCAAGCCAGCTACTCCGCAGACACATGTAAGTAAGAAGTACGGCAGAGCAAAGCCGCAGCAGCTCGAGTTAAAGTCCGATGTTCAATTATAATATGCTTGGGTTGCAACCATGCCTTGGCGTTGCCATGTGGCCGTTTCTGTTTCTAGACTGTATTTAATAAGGTTACGGAACCGGTTGCTTTTCTCGCCTCGCGAATCTTGAACAGGTGGTGGAGGAATGCTTATTTTAGTTAATGGTTTGTGCATGCGGTATTGTATTATACGATAAGGGTGTGTCAGGGGAGCTTCAGCCCTGCACGAATGTACGAATGTTTAGACAGGGCTACTAGTAGCGCAAGGGAAGACGAACTCAGGTGGTTACTTGCGAGGTGTGCCCTAGTGCGGGATCCCGGCTTCCGGTTCGCCAATGCGTGTTTAGCGCTAGAAAGGCATTTTCAAACAGTCCTGGGGGCCATTGACTGGAGGATATTGTATCCATCTTTTTTCCAGTTGCTTACCTCGGATTAACGCCAATGCTTTGCAGAACCTTCAATCACAGTGGCCAGGTCAATCGCTATGAAATTCTACGGATCCCAGAGATTGAATTGAATTCACTCTCCCAGCCCCACCACCCCACCCCCTTCTCTCTCCTCTTGACCACGGGTAGAGTTCAGCTGACAGGGAGTTTCGATCGCAGATCAAACTCGAATACATGAATATAAGGTCTAAAGTAGGGAACAAGCACTTGCCGGTAAGCAGCCTGCGCGATAAAAGTCACCTCTCCGCTGTAGATACGGTCCCTCGTATGGCCCTTAATCACAATCAGCTGAAAAGTGCTATTCCAAACGATATAAACAAGCTATCTCCAAAAGTGCTGCATAAAAGTTCTATGA
Organism: Tuber aestivum; assembly: GCA_900010015.1. Classification (NCBI taxonomy): domain Eukaryota; kingdom Fungi; phylum Ascomycota; class Pezizomycetes; order Pezizales; family Tuberaceae; genus Tuber; species Tuber aestivum. Next base: position 213,085 of record LN891045.1, read on the forward strand.
AAGGGTAACCAGGGCCCAATAAGCCAGCGCTCTCTCACAATAAGTTTCCTGGAGTAGAGCCCCCGCTGCAGCTTTTCCACCCGTATCTGCACTCTCCCCTTGCCCCGCTTGCCAGTGTCCTTGAGGGTGTCCGATTTGGTACCGCGAACCCCGTAACACCAGGCTGAAGTGAACTAACAATCGGAGACACCCCCGACGTATTCCCCGGAACGAACCTTCCTGAGGATTCTCCCCTTTAGGCACGAGGTTCCATGTTGCATACTTCTCCCCGCCATCATATTATCGAGGCTTTTGCCACTTGGGTTCCTGCCTGTCTGTCGGCACAACTAGCCTATAATCTATACAAATGCGATGCGATGCACTAGAGAAGGAAATGATTAGGACAACATAAAAGTGGATCCAATGTAGGTGCTGGAAGGGCCCTTCCTGGCACAGGTACACGGAACAACTTAAATCCTCCGGAAGTGGGGTACCTATATTATTTCCTTCCCGCCGAACACCCAACTTTCCGATCTGACGCACGGTAGTATCCAAGGGCGGTAGCTACGCTTCTCTAATAGGTGAGGTTTCCGCTTCTAAAGCTGGAGTTCCGTCCTAGTACGTATCGCCCCTCAATCCTACGCTGACGTAAAGGGGGGGGAGGCGGGGGAATGGAAATGAGCGGGAAAGAATCTTCAGGGCATGGTGTTCGATGGAACCGTGCTTGCGTGACACCGATCGTACGGCACGACCCACAAGGCCAAGGAGTATGGCACTGCACAGTACTGTACTAGTACAGTTCAGTCCAGTACAAGTGCCGTTACTAGAATAATTGAGCCTCACTCCAAGACGTCGACAATTCCCCTCTTTGGATAAAGAGGGGAACCACCCCGAGAAACCCAACTTTCAGCCCTCCACTGACACAAATAAAAATAAAAACTAATATATCAGCCCTGACCAGGGCGTCCTAGAGTGAGGTCCAATTATTCCAGCCCTTCCGGTACTCGTACAACATACCGTACTCGTACGAGTACAAGTGGCAGCCTCCCCCAACCGACCCCAACAATAAACGAGTGCAGATCCAACCAAACGATTGGCCCAAGTGCTGCCATACCTCCCTCCGCAGCTACCAATTGAGCGCTTTTATTTTCAAACCTGATTTATTCCATGGGAGACCCTCCCCATCTGATCTAAGCTTAACCAGAGCCTATCATACAGTCACATCTCGCTGTCCCGGATCCCGATAATCCGGATACTTCGCTGTCCCGTATGAATCTCTATAAACTCTGATTTTTTTTCCACGAAGGCCTAAGTTAACCCGTTGTCCCGGATCCCTCGCTGTGCCGGACAGATTCTTCGGATTTTGGCCATCCGGGATGGCGAGGTGCGGCTGTACTTACACTGTTATTGGACAATTGCCTCGCAGATTCCCCCTGCCTCGATCTTCAATAAACTTTCGTCTCTGCACCGAGCTCACCACAGCATACATGCTCACGTACTCTTATTGTCGAAGCATTTTTTAAAAAAAGAAGTGTTATTATATACCAATCAGATCCAAGGAAAAAACACCAACCTTTCGCAGTATGCAATAGTAGCCCTTTTTTGGAAACGGTTCAAGATTACGAGTGGTTATGTTACACGGAGGCTGAAAGACTCTTTTTTCACAATGCTTTGAGTGACCGAGTGATTGATTTTGATTTTTTTTTTTCCCTTTTTTTTCTCTGCGCTGCACCGTTTCGGCTGACTGTATGGTGCTTGGGCAGCTCGGCTGAGTTTGGGAGATGTTATACGAGTTAGCCCACATGGCGCACTCCTGCAGAGCGTATCCGCCGTCCCGATGCAGCCGCCTTAGTAGATCTGGAGAAAAATTGGTGGGGCATCAACACCTTTCCGTGGATTGACAAAATAATTGGGAGTGGATAATCACGCGGTCACCACAACCTATTCGGGATTCCGAGGGCTAGAGCTACAAGAGAAGCGATGCGTTATGATCTACTGAACAACTATCCACTTTTATGCGAATGGCACTCACTACTGCAATTCTGTGTCCTGCCGGGGCGGTGTATACGGAGAGGTTTGGCACTAGTTCTTATATACCCAATTATAACAACTTCACCCTTGGTTTACGATAAACCAATGATTACATTTATCTAATGGGCATTTCCCGCCCCGTAATCCCTATCTCCAGGGCTCTCTTCGTCCGCCTTTCCCCCACCCTATACCAATACCTCAATCCATCATGCCATCCCCACTATACGCTCTAGTCGAGGGCCGCGACCTTACCCCCAGGCGCATCGACGACCCCGTGGCAGCTGGCCTCACAGATTGGTTCGGAAAGTACCTTGCTGAGCACGAAAAAGCCCAGTACCCTATCACCCTCAGAAGTCTCCTTACCGACACTATTCCTCACAAGACTTGGGTTCCGTTCGCCATCGGCGATGGAACCTACCTCAATTATAAGCCCGAGAATGCACACATCCCTCGAGATTTGAGATTTGTGGTTGTGGCTACACCAACGAGTCCGTCCACCACTAACCCACGGGGGTGGCCTGCGGATGCTATCGTGGCGGACGTTAACCATGTTCAGCCGGAGGCCTTTAAGAAAAATATGCCGACGTTGTTCGTAGTTGGGAGTCCTGCGTTCGACAGTGAGGAGGCCTTCCTCCAGATAGCAAGTTGGGAGCCGACCTCCGGGAGCTTGAAATTTTATCAGGTTTAAATCCTTTTCGCCACCCCCCCTTGTTAATTACTCAACCCACGCTAAAACCGCCGTGCTTGCGTACAGCGCGATGTGAAATTTTCCAAACAGTCTCCGGAATACCCCAGCTGGTTATACCTAGGCTCCTCTAGTGATGCGTTCGAGCCAGACACACGAGGAAAGGGGCCATTCGACGGACATGTCAATGGGACCCTTGTCATGAAGGAGCTCGCCTTCCCATGGGTCCATTGGCATAGCATGAAGTTCAATATCTCCCAGACATTCCCACCAGATTCACCTCTCCGTACCGAACCATTACTCCACCCTTCGGATAATCTCAACAGCTTTGACTTTCTTGCCGGAGCAGAACGTTTGGAGGTAATTGTTAAGAAGGCAGCAGACAAATGGTAATTTCCTCGCAATGGAAAATCTAAAGCTTATTTTAACGTAGAATTTCTCACAGGTTTACTGCACGGATGCGGAAGGACTTTGGTCCTATCAATACGCCTGAACCAACAATCACCCATGTCCGGGACTGGATCCAGCACATCCTCGATACCACCACTATAAATATTAGCGCAGCAGGTGTCAATTCAGAGGTAGTCATTGCAGACGAAGGTGACTTCTGGACACCAACGGGGATGTTCTATGATTCCCAGGCCCTGGAGGATGTCGTTAAATCTCTTGGCACGACTGGTTTTGAGGTATGTTGCACTGCTCCCCTTTGGTGCGTCAGTAGCTTGGGAAAAGCGCGCTGATATTACCACGAGCAGATACCCAAATTGGGCCCCGTTTCGTCTAAATTCTATAACGCTACTATTCGCAGTAGTAACTTCGCGCTAAAGACGCTCGCTAGTTGGACGCCGGAGGTCGTGGCGTTTGATCACGAAGGGCAGGTACGTAATACAGGTGCTGCACATCCATGTCTACATGACTAGTAAAGCTTACGATTATTGCAGTCTCCATGGACGATTTTAGTTCCAAGCATAGAAGATTACCAGGGCTATATTAGTATCAGGGATTCGGGCTTATTGAATCATAAAACACTGGCTTCACTATTGATGGTAGACTTTTAGTAAGTCATTCTCCGTCACTCGAGATTCCCAACACTAACATAATATTGTGAAATAGCAACCCGGTCTATTCCTGGCGTAAGCATCAGTTGATGCGACATATTCCCTCGACAACGAAGCGCGTTGATGATGGCTATACTCTCAGCGAGGACCTACGCCTAGCAATCAGCCTAACACAGGAAGCACAAATCCCAGGAACCCCAGAACACGAGTTCATGCAAAACATCAGTCTCCCAGACGATAAATACGACAACATCTTCGCGCAGCGAGTGATCGAATACATAAACAAGATCAAAGAAAAGATCGCTACCCAGGCAGGTGTAGACCAGTACATGTTGCTCTCAGAGTCCCGCCGTAGGATATTCAGACCGCACCCGCAAAGCACTGGTGGAGAGACCAACCCTCTCTCCGAGTTTCCAATGACGCTGCCGTACGCTACTGGCTTACCGCCAAACCTCCCGTTCCAGGAAATGACTGAGCAAGGTGAAGTCGTCGTCATGCATGAGAAAGGCCAATCACTATACAATAGCAAGATCCTCCAGAGACACGAAGATAGGCTGCAGAGATTCGCGAACGTTCAGAGCCCGTGCGGTGCTTTCAGAACTTCCATGTGCCCGTTCGCAGGATATCACATGCCGATTCTCAACGGTATCAAGGATAACGAACCGGGGACCTCCGAATTATGGGAGGATCCCAATAATCCCATTGGCGCCCCGGGAAATGCCAAATGGGCTGGTGCAGAGCCGCTTGAAGGGCTCGTTGCTTACTCAGGCGGATATAGCGACTCTACCACGGTTACTCCGGAGGCCAAGATCGCGGAGCTTCAGAAGTTGGCTACGAGAGTCGAGGGACCTGAAGCTGGGAAGCCGACATGGGACGATCATATCGCTGGGCTGTTCACCAAACCTTTCTGGATCCCCGAGGGTGCGAAACGGGATAAAGCCACTGCACGTTGGATCCGGGCTATGAAAGAGGGGTACACGATTGATCTCGAGAGTTATGAATCTGTGAAGCAGTGGGCTGTTACTACCTACTATCACCTCCGCGGCAGGACCATGCCTCTTCCGGGAGAGCTTGGAGAGCAAGAGTACTTCCCTAAAGAGGCCTGCGAGTCGATCCGCTTGTGGATCAACCAGGGTATGCGGAAGACCACAAACGACGAGGTTGAGCTCAGGGAGGAAGAAATTGAAGATATCGATGAACCGGAATGGGAGATCCCGAAGGTCCGGAGGGATATACTTGAACTCACTCAGGATGAGTTGGATTACTATCGAATGCAGCTTGATGATGTCCTCCGTGCCGGCGACCCGGACCGTAGCTCTCCGTGGCAGAAACTGGGAAGTATCCACACGGAATGGTGCCTCCATTACCAAGAAGCCTTCTTACCCTGGCATAGGGCACATCTCCTGTTTGTCTTCCCCCATCCCACATGAATTGAATGAAAAGGGTTATATTAACAGATGTACAGATACATGGAAAGCTTGATAGGCTGTCCCATCCCATACTGGAATTTCTTCGCAGAAGGTGCAGGCGAGTACGGCAACCCAAGCGCAGGCATCCCTCAAGCCTTCCTTGATGAGGAGTACAAGCACCCTCCCACAGGTCAAATGCGCCCGAATCCTCTAAAATATGCATGTGCAAACGGGGGCACGTCCAAAGCCGCCATGTCCCCGGGCTACCGTGGCGAGTTCAAAGACACAAAATCGAAGATATACGTCCAACGCGACCCGCTCCTGACCGGTGGGGGTACCGAGGAAGAGCGCCGCGAGAAGATAGCACAGGTCAAGCTCTACCAAGACCAGATCCAAAACGCCCTCACTTGGCCCATATTCTCGCAACCGCAAGGACTGTACGGCTACCCATGGGCAAACATCCAATCCTTCGACCCCCTACCCGGCGACGACCAATACCCCAACCGTGAAGACTTCGATGGGCTCTTCGAGCAACCGCATGATAACTTCCAGGGGTGGATCGGCCCGGATATGGCGGACAACTCGTACACCGCTTTCGACCCGATCTTCTGGTCGTACCACGCGAACGTGGACCGCATCTTCGAACAGTACATCCGCGATCATCAGGATGCTACCTTCTCTTCCATATTCCCCCTACAGCCATTCGCCGGTGCCCGTGCGGACAGAATAAGCCTTGGAGACCCGCGCAGGCACATATACACCACCATCGGGGACATGGTCAAGACCAGTTTGGCGCTGGGGTACTCCATCGCCCCACCCGTACACCAGGACTGCCCGCCGCGGCCGGTGACCTACGGGCGCGAGGGCCCTACCGCTGGCTCGAAAACTCCATACGTACTGTTCGAGGGCGTGAAGTGCACGACCGAAACATACACTATCGACGTGTATATCGACTGCCCGACGACCAGTCGGCAGGCGTCAGCTTCGAATAAGCATTATGTTGGAAGACTAACGCGCATAGGGATGGGTGCCAGCGCCAGTAAAGGCCGGTGCGTAAAGAAGGGGGTCACAAGAGTGCTGAACGCTGCTGGGGCAGCAGAGCGTTTAGCTATTAGGGATGATGCAGAACCGGTGCTTTCGCAGGTGGTTATTGATATCAAGACTGGTGAGGCAGTGGCGGAGGAGGTGTACAAGGAATGGGATGGGTTTGTCGGAAAGCTGGTTTGGGGGACGGCGATGCCGCAGGGGAAAGGTAGCGGGGTCGAGAAGCCGAGGGGGTAGTATCGTGTAGCGTGCACATCATAAGTAAATATCATAGCGCAGATTGGTACGATAATGGAGATGGAATTGTTCTCTAGCGTTTATCCATACGTGTGTTCTGCGTGAATCCCCCTGGAGGACTAGCCGGAAAGTATTAGGCCGAAAGTAACGAACTCCGCATCCTACCCGCACCCCATACCCTCCCGCGCCTCTCAACTTGAACTGACCAGACTGATTGTTGAAGTTATTGCCATTGATCTTTGAAATTGACCTCACCAAATCCCACCTCCTCCTCCTCGACCCGAAACCATCATTCACAGAAAATCACTCGTGGAACTCTCAAATATACCCAGAATCACAAACCTCGGATGGAAATCCCCAGTAAAATAGACTCAGACTAATCACTCCAGCCGACCCCCAATAGCCCCCTGTTACCTAAACACTTCCCCTCCTATCTATCGATCTACCGACACCCCACCGCTTATAGTACGGGCACAAGCAGCGTGGCTTAACCCCGCGCATCATCCCTCCATAGCCCCTTCGTTCCCTTCCTCACTCGAGCACTGTAAGCCAATAGCCACCATGACGTGTCCAACCCATCTCCGCAATAATGCCCTCCGCCCAAACAGCCATTCGTGTACCCCCTACTCCAGTCAGTTCGCGTTCATCAACGGAAGGTTGATGCAAAAAAAAAAAGTCAGGGTAGGGAAAGAAGGAGCCCCCAGTATCGCCGAAATGCTGTTTCAGTTTTAGGTGGGATGGGGTCTAGCCGATGGGATCGGCGGGATTGCAGATTTAACATCGAAAGCCATGCAATGCTTGATGTAGGGTATGCCCTTGTCCTTTGTTGTTGTTGTTGGATTACTCGGTACCTATGGGCGATATGGGTATAATATGATGCATATATTGTAACTCTTTAGGTTGGTGTGGGCGGGGAGGAGGGGATGAGGGGGTGGATACAAGTACAAGTACATTGTAGCAGGGTAAGCCTCCCGAGATTTTAGTGGTATCATGCCATACAGTACCTGCCGTAGGATATGTGGGTTTAGGGGTAGAGATTTCAGCCTGTACACTTTCTTGTATTCGAGTGGATGGATCTCCATGGGGATGATCTCCATGGAGAAGCTACCCGTATGGTAGAGGGGTAAAAAAGAGCGTGATGCAGTTCTCTGGCTTTATCTCGAATCGTATCATACCCGCCTTGCTTTCTCCAGGTTATTCCCTCAGTGTTGAAGAGGTTTTTCTTCCTCTCACGAATGCACCTTCGTGAGCACCTCCAGTGTACAGTACGGTATAGACCCATACAACGCTGTGTTGGACAAAAACCAAACGCACATGAAAAGTGATTATTATATATCATCGTTATAAAAATAAAATAAAAAGCTCCGTTACGAAGGTGCTATCGAGAGTGATACCGTCTGATTCGGTACCTCCCGACAAAATAATTATCAGGGTCCACCCCAAATCTTGCTTTTCGGTTTCCTCCTTGGCTCGACGCAGTTTTTCTTTTTCCCTTTTCCTTTTTCTTCCTCTTTTCCTTTTTCTCCCTTATCACGGGGAATGGATTGATAATGCTCCATTACAATACCCTTTCACACAAAAGATATTACATTACGGTAGCCCAGACCGTCACTTAGCCTGTACTTGTATCGTGGCTCCGGATACGATGGCCGTGCTCTATTCGTCGCGAGTTAGGCAAACCGCATCCGCAGTGCATGACCTGAACCTTAACCCCCCGGCTTAGGTACTCGCAGAGGGCAAGTGGTATGACATCCGAAAACACGAGGCTTGAGCTTTGTATGGAAATTCAGATACGCACTGATTTTCGATTCCACTTTTTTGCCATATATTTTGCAAATGCCCAGTATTCGTGCACGATACCCCTCACCCGCTACGAGGAGACTGGCGGAAGTTCTACAGTATACGTACACTGCTTACTCTACGTTAATTCATAGGGACCCCCCCGCCTGCTTTGCCTCTGGTCGATGAACGCGGGCGAGCGATTTTCACAAAAGCTCTGGGAAACGGTACACAGAAATTCGAACGCTCACCGTATCAGCTGTCAGAAACAAGATCCCTTTTTTTTTTTCGTCTCAATTCTTGCTGAGGGAAAGGGGAAGGAGGGGGGGGGTTAATGGGCGATGCTAGGGCGAGCTGAGATCCTACCGATATATATACGTCCCTACCGATTCGTGAAATTTACAACCCGTCCAAACCACCGCACCGCTTACGAGTAGTGACAGAAGTCTGGGGAGTCTCGTACCATGCTCTCCCAGCCCGGGCTGCCCAGCAAGCAAGCAGCTTTTAGCCCCTTCAAAACAGTTCAGCCCATCGATATCAAACATTATGTAATTCGCTGAGCGACAACGCTTTCCCATCATTCTCCTTCCCCACCCCCTTCTTCCTCCGCAAAAATAAATAAATAACAGTGTCTGGGACTCTGGGCCACCATGCCCATCACAGGCATACCATACCGTACACGCATATCCCACAAGCAAGTTGTTCCACTGCGGTTATCGTAAGCAACCCGTACTCCAAAAACTGGTCCGTCTTACCACCCTTGCAGTGCTTTCGTACAGTATGTATGGCCATGCCATGCCAATGCGGCTTCCACAACAGGCAAGAGGGAAACGAGAAAAAGAAAATGGGGGAGTGAGAAAAAGAAAAGTCCCAGGGACTTAAACCGCATTCGGAAAAATTCCTTATCTTTCGTGGTACCCGAGAAATAACGCCCTTTTTTTCCCAATTCTGTTCCCTTCTCCCCCTTCCGCTATCTACACGCCAGATAATTGATTCGTGTCCGGGGTTTTTGGCGGTTTGGTCCTGTTTTCGCTTTTTTTTTTCTTGCACACACGCTGCTTTTTTTAGGTTTAGGTGAAGTAACTGAGGTAGATTGGATGGATGAGGTTACGTATAAAGTATTCATCCCCCCACGTTTTGATTGACCTGTGTGGGGTTTGGCCAAAGAAAAAAATTTGCTTGATGGTGACGATGGTGGAGGAGCGCGGAGGAGGGGGAGCTGTTGGGGAGGGGGGGGGAGCTGCTGGAGGAGCTGCTGGAGGAGGAGAAGGGGGAGGGGGAGGGAGAGAGCTGATATGAGGTGAAAGCCTTACACTTGCTACTGTCATGTTTCGTTTCCCCATCTTCAGAACCGGATTCGGTTCTTTTCATAATTATCATGTGCTCCTTGGTAAATCCCTTTCTGCCCGCACGAGTACCTTAGCTACCGGTACTGTACATGTGCCCAAGTATGGTACGGGAAGGGCACTCGGTCCAGCAAGACCTCTTTCTCTTTGCGGGGAATCGTACTGCGCATCGTGTGCTTGTTACGGGCATCTCTACGCTATCTCTTTTTGAGGGAGGAGAAACTGTCGACCCCCTATTGCCCGTATAGGCTACAGTATAAAAGTAACCGGTTGCCTACCCCCAGTTGTACGGTAGGTTCCCACGGTAACAAGTACCAATTGGTTTACAGGTTGGTCCAACATGATCGGAGAGTAAATGAGGCTGCTTCACCCATCGTCCCCGGTTTCTTTCACACCGTGCTGTTACTCCAGCACTGTAATCGATTGCACGCCGCTGGTACTACTGTGCCCCCCCCCCCCTCGGTCCTAGATAGGACATTTCGACAAATTTCATTCTCTCCTCCCACCTCCCGATCTAACATCCTTACAGCACTCGTACAACCAGTTCGCATGGTAAAAAAATCACCCGGATGTAGCCCAGTCGATGGGAAATCTAGGGTGGCTCGCACCAGGAGGAGCAGCGTACGAGTACAACCGCATTCTCACCCTCCTCCTATATCGTATTGTACATATGGTACACAGCACTTTCTTTTTTTTCCCCACGGGGCGACCGAGTGTGAGCTTGGATCCACAAGACAAGAAGAAAGAAATAAAGGAAAAAAGTAACAAGAGCAATTACACACGTCTCACTGACATGAACCCGTCCATACCGTACTCCGCGAGTATCGCCTTCTCGATCCTCTCCCCTTCATAAAAACTCCCTTTCCCTTCCCTCCCGGTACTCTGACGCGCTTCCACCCGGAATCCCCAGACGATACAATAATCTTTACCAATTATTACCGTATCGACCCGGGAGAGCAGAGAAACCGTTCATCTGCATCTTATTGCCAATACTTCCCAGGCCTGAACCCCACAAGGCTTATCTCATCGCTCGCAGGAGAGCCCCGTTTCAAATTCCGCTGTCTTGGAAGCAACGAAGGAGGGAAAAGGAAAAGGAAAAGAAAAAAAGGTAAAAAAACTGAACCGGGGGTGTGTATTCTTTCCCGTAATCTACCGGTAATCTACGGTGGTTTTTTTCTACTCGTACCAATTGTTGGGGTGGGTAAGGGGACAGGGAAGGCTGTTTAAGGTGAATAGAGAGCGGAATGACTACGGAGTGCCACTGTATGGTAGTTTGGGGGGGGGGGGGGGAGGGAGCGATAAGGCAGGGCGAGGACGGGCATTTACCGCTACTGGGGGTTCAAGTTGGTTTTGGTTGGCGGAGGTGTTCTCTTTTTCTTCTTCTTCCTCTTGCACACCGTCCGTACCCTCGGTAGCTATTCTCTCTTCCCTCCCCTTATCTCTCAACACACTTGGGGAAGCTCACGATAGTTTTTTTGTGTTTCTTTTCTTTTCCTTTCTTTTCCTTTCCACTATTCTGGAATGGATTTTTGAGGATTTCCGGGACTGGATAAAAGAGAAGTGAGGGTTCACAAGCTTACCAATTTCTTATCTCTACATCAAGTTCCACGATGAAAGCGAGCGAGAACCCTCCGACTGCTCCCGCGACTAAAGGAGCTAGTAACGGAATAACTCCCAGCGCCAATGCCAACGGTGATGTTCCGACCGCACCGCCCACAACCCCTTCCACCGCCACTGCCAATAGTGGCAGCAACAGCAACAATTCCCACAACAATGTCAACTGTAATATTGACGGCAATGCCGTCGTGCCTTCGAACAATTCTATCGCGGGAAATAGTGGGATAAAGGCGAAGCCGGCAACATTGTCGGTGAACACTTCTGCAGCGAATGGGGACGGTGCAATGGCGCCGGCGCCGGCGAATGGGACTAAGGGACGGCGCGATAGGCCTTGTGATGCCTGTAGGAGACGGAAGAGCCGGTGCGTCATGAACGAGGGTGCCGAGATTTGCGTGCTTTGCCAGTTCCACAGCCAGGAGTGTACATTCGTGCAAAGTCCGCAGCCCCGGAAACGGAGACTTGCTTCGTCTAATATGAGCTCGGAGGATCAGGTTGTTACAAAGAAACGGTATGCAGCTTTTAATTCATTCATCTCTTGATTCCCTATTTTTCACTTCTCTTTCCATCCTATACAACATTCTACTGGAACACCTTAACCTTATTACCATCTATCGCGCGCTCCATATGCCTCGGCTAGTGCGGCACCCCACATTCTTGCTCCAATTGTTCCCGTCGTTTTTTTCCCCTCGGGGAGAGTAATGATATATTATATTCGCATTCCTTCTTCTTTTTTACCTTGGCGATTGATTATCTGTGAAGCTTACCGTTGGAACCTCCTCCCTTAAAGCAGGTCTACTGAACCAGAATCCCCCCAAGAAGTCGCTATCCGTGGAAACATACCAGTCGATGATTACGCAAACCTACGGGGGCCCTCCCTTCTTAAGACAACGCTGGGGCTGCAAGGCCACCGCCACTCCCAATTAATAGGTCCAACGAGCGAGTACGAGCCATGTCTGATAGACCTTTGCCCCTTTGACCAGAGGGACGAATACATGTTGTCCTCCGCCGGCGGGTCTTTTAGAAGAGCGTCTGACGAGATTACCTTCCTAATGTTTCCTGACCACCCAACACAGAATCACGGCGAGATCTTCGACGACCTGGATGCGATAGAGAGAATCGTGGCCCCGCACGGCCAATCGCTGATAAACCTCTACTTCAGAATCGTACACCCGTCCTTCCCGATCCTGCACAAAAAAGTTTTTCTGGAAAAGTACTCGCGAACGCATCGCGAGTTCTCACCACCGCTACTGGCGGCCGTATACATCCTCGCGCTGCACTGGTGGTCATACGATAGGGACTTGTCCCCGCAGAAAAAACCGGATGTGGCAGCGCTGGAGAAATTGGCGAGCAAGACCATCGCGGACGTGATGCACCGGCCGAAGCTGGCCGCCGTGCAGGCTGGTCTCTTGTTATTGCAGCGGCACTCGGATTTGAAGGGTGGGTCATGGGCGCTGACATGTCAGCTTGTTGCTGTGGGGCAGGAGCTGGGACTTCACTTGAACTGTGAGGGGTGGAAGATTCCGCCTTGGGAACGGGGGCTCAGGAAGCGGTTGGCATGGGGATTATTCATGCAGGATAAGTGGGGGGCGTTGACACATGGTCGGCCTTCGCACATAACTCGATCGAATTGGGCAGTGTCGGCGGTAACCGCCGAGGATTTCCCAGAGAACGCGGCCGACGAAGATGATGAGGAGGGGAGCTCGGAGGTGGAGAAGGGAAGGATGCTGTTCGAGCAGATGATCAACCTGAGCGGCATCATGGCGGACGTCTTGGAGACCTTTTTCACACTTGAGGCTCAGCAGAACCTTGCGGGGAGGGGGGGAATTAATCGCGTGCTCGAAAAAGCGAAACCTATACAGATCAGGCTCAAGGAATGGTTCTCAAAGTTGCCGGAATGCCTGAGAATGGATGCTACCAAGGTTAGAAAGCTATCTTCCAACGGTTAGACCCCCATCACGTCTGTTCGTTTGTTCCTCCACCCCCCCTGAGAAAAAAGAGAAAACGGATGGAAAATAAAATATAAAAAACAAAAATATCCTAACAGGCAATAACCAGGTTACCTGCACCTTGCATATTTTGCAACGGAAATAACCCTGCACAGGCAAATTTTGCGCTCATTGAGCCCCCCAACCAACACCGAATCCTACATCCACCACATTTGCCGATCCGCCGCCAAAACACGATTAATATCGGCAATGGACTTTGTGAACCGTTTGAAACCCGAACACCTGCAATCATTCTGGTATTTTGCCTCGAAAGTGAATTTCGCCCTTATTGGCACATTCGGGTCCCTTCTTTGGGCGACAAGCCCAAACACACAGGAGGCGGAATTCTACAAAGCAAGGCTAAGCGAATACCGCTGGACCCTCCGCGTTTCCTCCCGCGGGGCAGAATTCATGGAGTACGCCGTGGGCGTGTTAGACGCTTCAGCCGGATATCTGCAGCAGGAACAGTTCCGCAAACGTGGGTTGGGTAACGCCGCGCCGGGGTACACCTCGACCGTAGGAGCGGGTGAGAACTTCGGTTTGGGAATGGGCGTAGGCATAAACCCACCTTCATCATCGTCGGTACCACCACCACCACCGCCGCCGCCGCCACCGCTTCAGCTACCGCATCATGAACCAACTCTCCCCCCGCAATGGCGCGGGCCACACAATGAGCACGGCGGCCCCCTATCTCCCATAACGGGCTATGACGACAGTGAAGTCGATGACGACGGTGAAATGACAGATGGGTCGAGTACATCTTCACGGAGAAGGTTGAACAGCAGCTCCGCTTCTCCAAGTATGAAGGCCTACCAGGGTTTCCCGTTCGTGGATTCAGGCCCCAACGATCCCCTCGCGACCAATGCATCTACGCCTACGTCCACCACTAGCTCTGCGTTCGACTTCTTCATGATTCCGAACGGGATGCCGGGGGGGCGGGTGCAGGGTGCAGATTCTGCCGGTGCTACAAGGGGAGAGCTGGATTTTCTGGCGGGGGCCGCTGGATGGAGGAGTAGGCGGGAGGGGGACGATTGAGGAAGGGGGAAAAAACAGGCGCAGAAGTTGTATGACGGTTCTTTTTAACTTGTAGCAGTAGTTTTTTTTGTTTTCCACTCGTGATTGTCGGTTCTGTTGCCTTGGTGGGGAAGGACAAATGGGAAGAAAACAAAAGGGATGGGGAAATGGAAGGGTGCTTTGGTTAAGTAAGGGAGCAGCCGTGGAAAGGCCTTCCTACGAGTATTTCCGCGGAGGAGCCCGTTCCTTTACACACCGGTAGAGTTCCATACCACACTTTACACCACCTACCACCCACTTGCACTTTTCGCCATTTCATCATCGGATGGAGGCATTGCGGCCGACTTAGCACCATCGTGGCTCTATTATTCTTATTATCGCTGCCACCACAATCGCCCTTCCCCCCTCTCTCTCCCCAAGGGTTTCTACCATATTGGGTTCTTATTTTAGTAGTCACGGAAAAGCCTTGTTTTTTATTTCACCCTTGCTTCTTTCTTTTTTTCCTTCCTTCCTTCCTTCCTTCCTCCCTTTTCTTCCTTCCCCCTTTCCACTGTTTCTTTCATTCGTTCGGGGCTTCTCGGGTTCGGTTGGCTTTCTTTTTTTCCCTTTTTCTTCCCTTTTTTTTTTTTTTACTTTTTCCTGCCTTCTCTCATTTCCGTATTCGTAACTTTGGCAGTGTGGGTGGTCAAAGCATTCTGAATTCACTTGATATTTTCCACTACACCTTCTTTTCCTTGGTAAGCCCTACACCTCATGATACCCCACTGAAAGCGCGTTCCCGTTCCGCGTGTAACCGCCCCAACCAACGAGTGACTAACTGTAGTGAATAAGTTGTGAGTGGGGGCCGAAACCGCGCTCCGGGCTTCCTTACCCTTGCTCTCTGAAGTTCGCGAAGTTGTGTGTTTGGCTCCGGACTAGGTGTATGTATGTATGGAGTTCCGTTTTGCTTCTCGGTGGTTAATTGTTAACGAGGACCACTGCTATGTAACCTCACTCGTTTTTTTTCCCCTTCATTTCCCCGGGATTTCTGTTTCCTCTTGGCATTTTAGTTGAACTGTTTGAAGGAAAGCAGGGGCGGGTTGTTTATAGACCTTGAATACCGGTACGATATTTGGGCTTTCGGTGTTTTGCTGGGCCGCCAAGGGATGCCTGTTGACCACTGGAGATGGCTAGATACAAAAAGAGGGGGTGGAGGGTGACAAGCTTTTCTCTAGATGTTAGTTCAAAGATTTTGCGCCACTTGTGAATTATCTACGGTGCTCGCACAAGTATGATAGCGCTATCCTATTTCACCGGAGCTGATACCGATATCGGCCCGGGAGTCGGAGGGCCTCCCATTGGCATCCCAATTAAGGGTACTCGAGTACATACCAGGTACTGGTACTTGTAATTACCTGGTAATTCCGGCTAGGAATGCTGGTAGCGGCCCTTTTATATTACCGGGTTGGGAACCTGAGTAGCATGATGTACGATACACTAGCCCTTAACTTATCCAGAACAGGCGTTGCCATCAAAGGTTCCGGAGTTGTGTACGAGTATGATACTCGTAAGGTAGTCACCCCACCTTTAACCTATTTTGAAGTTGGCTACCGTACTATCCCTCCCTATCCCTTCTCGCGTTCTCAGGAGCCGAAGACAGCGCCATTGCCGATCATTGCGGGTGAATGACAAACAAGCATGAAATTCCGGAATTTACCGATATCGTGGTGAGTCCTCTTCAAAGAATGATCGGCTAGGTCACGGCCAAGATCTATATATATAGCCTTTCCCATTTATCGTCAAATCTTCCCATCAGATCCCCGTCTCTTGCACTGGAGTGTGTGGGAGATCTGGGATGGCGATTACCGTAGGGGGTATTGCGGCAAAGGGGTAAATTTGGGTTGAGTGGGTTGGTGTGTACTCGTACCAGTTGCATGTGATACTGATTGGCACCCGCATGAGGATGCGGTTTCACTGGTGTCCTGGGATGAACTTGTTCCCGCATTTGGTTTTCTTGCGAGCGAATTTTTTTTTCAACTTGAATTGGAATTTCGGTGAAAGTTATGCTTGACGGTGTCAGTAGACGTGAGGAGGTGGGGTAAGACGTGCTCCGTTTGCCTGTCCTGGCATGACACTGTACAAGTACCCGAGTTTCGAGGCTTTACGGCGTATTCAAGACACCATTACGGCTGCAATCGCCCGTCGTCGTCAGGTGATCTGGAATGTAACACCTCAATGTACGAGTAGTCTGGTTCGATATGACTTTATGTGTGGACTATGGATGTGGATTAGTAATGAGTTCTTCTTTCATGTGAGCGAATCCACAACTGCGATCCCCGGTATCATTGGAGCCCGTCCTGTTCAACCGGACACCCAAATTAGGGGAGCTCACCCTTCGCCGTTGTTTGTTTTTTTTGCAGTTTTGGTCAGGTTTGAGCTGAACTGGAGCCGCAAAAACGACAAAAACTGCCAAAACTGCCGTTGCCGGGAAGGAAGACGGTTTTTAGGTATGATACGGGAATCGTTTTTGAGACCGGTTTTCATGTTATGCACTAGTAGTTGGCTTGATACCGGTATGCTAGTTAGATATGATGTCCGCTTGTGTGCCGACTACGAGTACAGTACTGTGCAGGTACTGTATGAAACTCTTGTCGCCAGGGTGAAAGTGTTGGGTCTGTTAGTGTGCGATTCTTCTATTGACCGTCACAGTTAGCTTGAAATGGTTTTCTCCTTTGTTTTTTTCACTACGCTACAGTACTCGCCTGCATCTGTTTTGGTCTATCAATTGATTAGCCCACGCCCTTTTCTTCTCCCAAGTTCCTGCGAGAACCGCATGGCAAGCCGGAGTAGTCTACTCCTACAGGCTTCACACTCACGCTGGACCTCTAAAATGCTACCACAACTCTGGCTTCGCTTTTAAGCGTAGGTCGCCCATTGTTGTATTTGCCAAAATAAGTTAGGCTGCGTCCTGATTTTACCTAGTAGGTCCCGTTTTTCAGAGCCGCTATAGCAAAAGAGGATGAAAAAAACTATTACTACTATCATGCATGGTTTCAACACCACCGCTTTCCTTTATCAACTTGGAAAAGACTTGAACAGTTTACCTGTCAATTACCCTGTCAATCCTTCAACCGCCAAATGCTCACGTTCGGGATACGTCCCATCTTGATCTCGTTCACCAGGATAAAGGGGCTCTATCAAAACATGACCCTCTTTTAACCAGCACCTCCCCTCTCGCGACAGCCCTCCTAACTACCTGATCAGGAGGGTCGAAATTCTGCAGATTGTATTCACGATGGTACCCCTTGGCTTGTTCGGTAGCGTGGAAAACCGTTTTGCGGAAGTCACTCAGCAAGGGCTGTACTACTCTTGGGAGATAACTAGAAGATTTAACTATGCAGAGGGCCTTACTAGAGATATCGCCGGGGTGATCGAACAGGTGAAAGCTGTCAACCCTCAGCATGCATTGCTCTTCCTCGAGAGGATCGGCAATGCCATGAACGAGATTAGGCTATTGAAGAATAGGTGTATGGGCCGTACACTCACCTACTCCGAAGGTTATAAGAGAATGGGCGTGTTACTAAAGGAATTTCATGAGGTTGAAGTTGAGGTGGGCATGTATGTGGAAGAAGTAGAGAAGCTTAAGGTTGGGGTGCTGGAGGATACACCGGGGGAGGAAGAAGAAGGTTGGGTGGAGGTTGGAGAAGAACACTTTTCAGACGCACCCTTGGATAATCTGGCGCCACAGCATCCACCACCACCACCACCACCACATCATCCTCCCGCTGTTTTTCAACAGCCTGCCCGGGACCCTGCCAACTCTCTTGTTCGGAATTTCGGTGGGGTAATCCCTATGCGGGGTCTGTCGCGTTCTAATGCTATAGTCCGACGCAGACGTGTTCTTCCAGGGGCCCTCCCGGAGCAACGCCGTCGGTCGGCGTATACAAGTACTATTCTAAGCCCGAAGCCAAGTAGAACCAAGCTTTTGGGCGCTCACAATCCGCTTTTGGAGGATATTGATAGTTAAAGCCCTGGCCCATTTCCTAGGCGGTTTTCGGGAGACCAGGGCTAGCGTTTTGGGGCGTCTCTTAGCCGAGGGGGGTTTTCTTCTAGCCCGGCTCGGGTCGCCTGCTTTGGAATTATTGTAGGAGCGCTTATATAGTTTTTCTAGAGGCCAGGCTGGTGGATGAGAATTGCAGCTGTGGTCTGAATTTTGGGTAACTGTTGTCTGGAATGCACTACGCATACTGAGTGACTGGTAGATTTCATTCCTGGGTCAGGAATGAACTTGAAGCTGTGGGCTTGCATTCTCTGATTGGGAAATCAGTGGCTTGGGAATGAAAGGCTGGTATGGAATGATGGTTGAGCTGAACTTGGATGTTTGTATATATAGTCTTTGTTTTGTTGTTATTATTCGATCAACTGAACATAGGATTGAATACGACTCTATTTAAGGTCAGCTTCAGTTTTCAGTAACAATCTTGCTGAGTAGGTTCTCTGTCGAGTGACGCGCAGTGACCTATCCTCAGCGATTTGCTTAATATCACCCGCTTTTGTCAATACACCTGCTTGAGGAAGGGGGAGTTGATTCAAGAATGAAACAAATTTAGCCAGAGTACTAGTTAATACCTGCCGGAACAAGACCGTGTCCCATTATTATCATTTGGGGGGGGCAGGGGTATTGGGCAACAAGATAGAGAGTAACTTGGAGCCCGAGTGATGGGTGCGCATTCGCACAGTTTCATCCAGCCTATAAAATTTCCTGGTCAGGGCGGAAATTGAAAACGCCAGAAAGGAAAATCGAAAGATAGGAAGAGCATCCGCGATCGATTGACGGAGTATTGGAAACGAGGATTTGTATGATAGGTCGCTTGACTTTTCCCGCTCTCACTTTAGCCCGGCCCCATTCCTGCTTTGAAAGCTCCCACTTCCATCTCCTATAGTTTGGAGCATATGCATACGCATACCTTCAGGCTCGGTATGATTCACCCTATCAAATTGTTTCTTGCCTCCAGCCTCTATACTGTACATATACGTGGAAATGGGTTTAAATGTTGTGTCAGCAGCGTTCCAAGAACGGCTGTAATGGGGTCCGTAATCACCTGATCCTATTATCCCTCGCAGTTGGTGGCAAGTGGCGAGGTCCCCTACATTTCACTGAGGCTTTTGGTAGTGGTGCTGGTGCTAGTCTTGCGCTAGAACAGGTAGTGTTGCATCACGAATACGGTAGTGTATTCGATAGTGGGGCTCTACATATTCTAGGGACCTTAGCGTTTTGGTGGATAGGACACTATGACGAACTAACCACATCGGTGAAACCAAGTGAATCAAGGAAATGGAGGAATTTCTGTAGAGTATTTTGTACACCCTAGATATAGCTGCGGTCCCCGAGGAGTAGGGAATGCTTTATGTAATACCCTGGTTTTATGTTTAGAACAATTCTACTCAATAATTTTGGCGCGATAAGGGGAAATTCTGCCATATCACCACTCTGGGGGGGGGGGGGGTATAGCGGGGGGCCAGCGGTCAACCTGTTTTCTCTGGGGGTTTCTGGGTGGGGTGCTGGTGAACCTCCACTCCCATAAATTTAGCATTTTCCCATTGTTATTGCCCATTCTATTGCCCTACTAGCGGTGGGTATATTTACTCCGGTGACGCAAAGTATGATTTAACTATTTTGTATCTCGACAACACCACTTATACTCGGTACCTATATCATCCGATAAAAGTAGTGTTGGCACAAGTGAGGCCTGTCCAAGGAGGGCTTCCCGTAAGGATTTAGAAAAGTCTGGAACTTGGAACAAAAATCTGGATAATGAACCGTTCTAGTGGAAAAAAAGGCTTTCTAGATTTCTGAACCTTTTAAATCTGAACTAGGAGGGGGTGGGGAGGGGGTGGCCCAGACCTTGGAGAATTTGGAATTTGGAGATTGATTATCTAGATTTTAGCGTGAAGACCTGCCGAGACCCGTTTTAAATACCTTCTATTATACCGGTACCGTAGACTATGAGTAGATTTCTCCTGGGAGCTCTCCACTGTTTTCTTAGGGTGTGGTGACTTGAGGATCTACTAGAGCTTTTGCCCTCTTTTTGGCTCGGTTGCCCTTAATTCCAATCCAGCTTTTACTAAATGATACAGGCTTGTTGGTTCTACTCGTGCCGGTACATGCTAATCATAATAGCCCATGAACCTACTGCTTGCTTTTTATTATTGATGTTGATAAAGGACGGCCCTGATGCGAGGTGTTGCAATAAAGTATTGTACCGGTAGATTCGTTGGTAATTTGCGATAATTGTATGATAATATTAGAAAATGGGCTCATTGGGAGACCTTATTTCATCGTTTTGTGGGGCACGCAGCGCCGGTACAGTGGGGCGCTGGAGAACCCTACTCGTATAACGCGAACACCACCCGGGACAACAGTATGATCTAATACCTTCTCAGAGCAAGCGAGGTCGTGAGCTCAGAAATTCTGGCGCCTTATTTCTGGATTTCCAAGACCTCCCATTTTAATCTCGGTACGAGCACTCGCACTGTACTCGAGTACGGGCACTCGCACTGTTTATACTGTACCTGAAGGTTCAAGTAAGGAGGGAGCGGCAAGTTCAATATGGCCACCCTGCGAAAGTGAAGCCTTTTGCTGAAGACTTCACGTTACACATCCAAATCCGACGAATCAGAGCCGGGTTTCGCGGGCGCACTATGCCCACTACAGCGCCTGGCGCAAAGACCTGAACGCCCCGTCACACAAGTGAAACACCGCCGAGGGGCAACTAGAAAACGACAGACGGAGCTTTCCGGAGACCCAGCTCCAGGCTCTACCCACTGATCCCCGATTTTCACTATCTTTTAGCCTGTATTTAGTCCACCAATCTCGAAAACCTAGGCTCGTAAAGGTATGGTTTTGGCCACATAGGGGACCTGGCCAATGGAATTTATATTATTCCGGGGAGTTCAATCGAGCTTTTCCTCAAGTGACGATACAATTGCCTCATTCAGCCCGAGCATGAGGTCCCGGATACACATGAAGGGATAGGTTCGCAATTCTCTGCCGCCATCCCACACTTCAGCCTCACAACAACTGGCGCAGTGCAAGTATTGGAAGTATGCCCAAAAGGCACCTTAATCCTGGGGCCAACCATTGACCTTCGTTGCACATCGTTCTCCCCCATGACATGAGATTCAATCATGAGGAAACTTTTCAAGTTGGATAAGCGCTCCAAACCGCGAAGCGATACATGGCGGAAACCGGAATTGGATGGAAGAGAGGTATTTTACAGCCTAATATCTAGGAAAGGAGGGGGCAGGTTGGCTGACAGTTTCTGGAAAGATACAAGTATCGCGAGAGGATCCGAACAGGACGGGATCCGCATTGTCAGGCAGTACGGCGGTTGAGAATCCCTCGCCCTTTGTGGATCCCAACCATGCTTTTGCGAGGGTTATTCGAGAAGATGAAGTCAAACCCTGGCCTGATGGCGGCAGTGAGCCCTCGACTCAGAATGTTACTACTCACGAGGGGTTCGGTAGCTGGCTCTCGACATTTCAGCCGGAGGCGATGTCGAGTGATGAGCACCAGAAGAACTTGGAGAGGTTGAGTAAATTGGCGTTGACGGAAGAGCATGGTAGGGGGCGTGATACACGGGCTGGTGCTGGTGGTTTGGATCAGCCACGGCAACCGCAGCCATGGCGGGAGCTGATGCCCGCTCCGGTACGTCAGATTGCCCCAGAGGTGCTCCAGGATCCTGCTTCTCATCGGCTATCCCACAAAGCACCTCGGGATTGCAGCATAGTCTTTGAAGGGATCCAGGAAAGCGGTAAAATAGGGAACACGGATATCTCCTTACCGCCGGATACTCCATTAACAAGCGTTATCCAAACCTTGCAGTACCAAGGTCCAACACCGAATGATTTTCAGTGGATCTTAAGCTAATAGAGGTCATCTAGGTTTCAAAAAAATCCTCGGCTTTTCCCCACACACTGGTGAAAAGCTAGCTATAGCCCCATGGATTAACAGGTCCAACGCGTACACAATAAGAGTCACTTCAGGTCCATCTAATTACTCCTTCGCTGGCGGCTACCGCATAAACGAGGACGAATCATTCATCTCCTTCTTCAACGCGAGCATCGCCAAGTCTGATCCTGTAGAAATACTCAAGACTGCCGATGATGAGCTCTCTGTCGATGGTGGAAAACTAAAGATTAGCTTTCAACGCTCCCTCCGGATTCCCGAAACTGGGAAGGCCTATGATCTGCCTCCCGAGATCGCGAAGTTCCCGCTGTTCAACGTGAAGGACTTTGCAAAGCGCATGCCCGGGAATATGGCCGCAAAAGGGGGTGTTTGCATGCCACTATTTCAGCGGGAGGCCATGTGGATTGACTTCAATTACCCTGGGAAAGGGGGGCCTGGGGAGTTGGGTCCTCAGTATGCTATAAAGGTGTTTGTTGGGGGTGTGAACGCCATTTCCGGTGAGGCGTGGAATAGTTCTACAAAGAAAAAGCAGGACTACATCGTTGTCCCGCCACAGCCATGGCTTGACGGGATCGCTACCGGTCCTGGAGTTGTGAAGCAGTTCGTAGCTATGCCTTTGGGCAGTGGATACTCAATCGAGCAGCAGGTAACTGGAAAGGAAGACATCGGGGGAATACAAATGGAGATATCACCAGTGCACAGCAACGAGTTTGAGGTGTCTGCACAATGTAGATATAACTACCTGAGCAGTAACACCGGTTACGGATACGGCTCACCGCCACCGAGCTGGAACAACCATGACACACCGAAAATGATGGCGTGCACGGAGGGGATGAAGATCTTCATCAAGGATTACCGGCATGGGGATAATACCCGAGGATCCCACTCGCAAGGGATATACTATGACCTCCCTGTCGACATGGCCTGGGACAACCCGTATATGGGCACTGGATTTGACGGCCCATTCGTGCGGCCAGCGGTGCTCCGGGATCTGCTCGACCTGAGTCCTCAAGAGCACAATCTTCAGAAACCGTTATTCGTGACAGCATTGAATATACTTTCAATTTTTGTGGAACAGGACGGATCACTGGACTACCCGCCGCAGAATATTTTTGTTGTGGAGTGTTCCCCGTTTGCGATGACATGGCAGTTGGTACAGGCTGTTGAGAAAGCGAGCTTAAAGAAGTATCCGTATACAAACGCGGAGTTTAAGGTGCAGTACGATGGAATAGATATGGACGAGAAACTGACCATCTGGGAGCACGGGATACGAAATGGTGCGAAGGTGAAGTACTGCTGCTTATCATACGTTCAGCCTGAAATTTCGGAGATATATACTCCATATCCCGCGGGTTCTGGACTTACACCAAGCTCCCCAAGCAAGAATAATAATAGTAGCGGATACTACGGGATGCCCGACTCCGGGCGTTACTCCCACATTCCATATCCGCCAGTGCCACAACCGGTACTGCCTGAGCAGCCCCCGAATCAACAGCCTCCGCAGGCATACAACCCCCAACTGCTAACTGATTATCCAAAATCCACTTACTACTCCTCCCCCCCTCAACAACCCCAAAATTACTATCCGCCCACACAAGCTGCTCAATCTTCCTACCAGCCCACACAGGGATCCTCTTCATCACAGATGAATAACCAGAACCTAGTGCCCAGCTATGCACCGGCGCCGCAAGCATACACCCCTCAGCCCTCGGCCAGTTCCTCCGGAGCCACTTACTATTCCTCCCCCCCACAACCGCAAGGCTGTTCAGCCACACAACCTACTCAACTTTCCTCCCAACCCACACAACAACCCTCCCCATCAAAATACGTATACCCAACACCGCCCCAGAACCAGATGAATGATCAGAACCTGGTG
>LN891045.1:237112-289612 GCA_900010015.1 Tuber aestivum
ACCGCCCCAGAACCAGATGAATGATCAGAACCTGGTGCCCAGCTATGCACCGGCGCCGCAAGCATACACCCCTCAGCCCTCGGCCAGCTCCTCCGGAGCCACTTACTATTCCTCCCCCCCACAACCGCAAGGCTGTTCAGCCACACAACCTACTCAACTTTCCTCCCAACCCACACAACAACCCTCCCCATCACAATACGTATACCCAACTCCGCCCCAGAACCAGATGAACAAGCAGAACCTAGTGACCAATTATGCGCCTGCGCCGCCGACGGCCAGCTCAGGACTTTCCTCCCCATCATACCCACAAAGTACTGCACCCCCACCACCCCAGCAACAACAGCAACAACAACCCCGTTGGGACATGGGCCTAGCCGCCGGCGGTCGCATTTCCCAAAAAATACACCCAGACCCACTTCCCAAAAACTCGTACAATTCCAACAACGCACGCGTGCTAAACATTCAGATACTTAACTCTATAGCATTCGAAACCTGCACTGGGATGCTAACCCCCGAGACGCCCATCACGACCGAGTCTTATGCTAAGGCCGGACTGCCATTTTACCGGATATATGAGGAGGAAGGGGAGGGTGTTTATGGCTTTAGCGGGGATGGAGATGGAGGGATAAAGAGCTTGGGCACAATAGATCAGGAAGTTGGCGTTTCAGCGGATGTAAAGGTTGACCCCAGACGACCGACGGTTTGTCTGAGATGTAATGGGCAATTGGTTGATTGCATGTTTGTTTCCCCGCCCCTTCTTCTCTTCCTGGCTTCACTTTTTTTTTTCCTTTCTAATATATCTGTTTTGTCGGCTGGTGTGAGCAGATTACGCAAGTGCAATCACGCCTTCTGCGCAGAGTGTGTTCGGGGGAAGATGACTACGCGCGAGGGGATTGTTTGTGCGTTTTGCGGAAGGGTTGCGGAATTGCTGATTGGGATTTCGGCGCCTATGAGTATGCCCGGGGAGGAGGATGTGGCGTTGACCAATGTTGTAGTTTTGCAGGAGAGCAGAGTTGCGGAGATTGGTTGAGTGGTTTTTTTTTGCGGTGGCATATTGATATCTCATGGAAGTAAGAAACTTCATTTTGGATCTTTTTTCCTAAGAACAAAAGGATACCCCACTTAGAAAGGCATTCTTGGGTAGAATAAGGATAAGGAATGAGTATAAATTTATACCTAAAACGTGCTTGAATAATACTGAATGTATTGGTATCGTAAAATGCTAATATGATAACTTCCGGTAAATTGCAGTTCTAAACGACTACAGATGAGGAGTTTGATGCTGGGAGGGTAACTTAACTATTTGTCTTGCAGACACCCGAGGCGCAGATCTAGTTAAGTACGAGGACAAGAGGTATCTTTCCACACAGTGACGGCAACCCCAGAACCACTTTAAAATTATTACCTATACAACTACAACTACTTAGAATGAACTGAAAATTTAAGATAGACATCTATTAAATGTAGTAAAAACCCTATATGAGATTGAAAAGAAAAAAGATCATTATTATGTATATCATCCTTTTGCATCTAAAACAGCAGCCACTCTTCCAGGTATCGACTCCCATAAGCTTTTCAAGAATTCTCCTTCAATATCCTGGAAGGTTACAAACCATATTAAGAGCTTCTGCTAGATACCTTCTAATAGTATCTGGACCCCCCTTAGCCTTGTGAATGTTAGGAAAGTGCTGGTGTAGCTTTTCCTTTACTTTTTTTCCAACAGTACTTAATAGGATTAAGGTCTGGGGAATTGGGTGGCTATTCCATAACCTGTATATAGTTTTCTGCAAACCAAGCTATAGTATCTCTTGCAGTATGTATCTTTGCACCATTCTACTGAAATACAGGATCTCCAACTATATCTTCTACCTCCTGCTAAGTATCAACTAAGCTATCCTTCAAAACTCTAATATATACTAATCTATCCATACTCCATCAAAAATAGGAATCAGAGGACCCTTATTTTTACTCCAAATACAAGCCCAGGGTATCAGCTTTATCCCAGGTCCTTTTGTAACTTCTTAAATGCAGTCCTTATGCAACTTTTCCTCAGATGTTCTGAATACCCAAATACCTTTAAGATCTTTAAACTTTTCAACCATGCATTCATCACTAAGGATGACTCCTTCAAAGTCCTCCTTTGTTCAGTTCTTATACTCCTTTGTCCAGGCTCAGGCTAACCTCTTCATAGTATGTCCATCCTTCAGAAATGCTTTTTTCCTTACTCTCCACTTCTTTATGTTGACTGAAGTCAATATTCTCTTGATTGTCTTGACTGAGGCATGGAGTGTAATATTATTGTGCAATTCTGATAAACACTAGTGGTATACATTCTTGGACTCTCTAACTAGGTGATAGCAGGTTCTGGTATTGATAATTTTGGGTTTTCCAGTAAATGAGAGGTTTTTTGCATCACCCATCTTTTGATACTGGTTGTAAAAGTATTGAACTGTACTCTTAGGGCAATATAAGAGCTGTCCAATCTCAGAAAAAGCAATATTTTTCTCCCTTAGAGCAACAATTTGCCCTTTCTCAAACTCTGTGAGGTAGTGTGTCTTTTCTGGAGGCATGGTTGTTGAGGAGTAGTTGTTTGAGAAGGTGAGGTTTTTTTTTGAGGTATTGCTTAGTAACTACTGATTAGATGATCCCTTTCGCCCTAGTACTCTAATACATAAGTGATCTATTGTGGTGGCAGTATGATTTACTGAGAGGTCAAAAAAGAAAAAAATCCAGCTAGAGTCCATTACACTTTGCTTTAATTTCGGGGGGGGCTGGGGGGCGGGGGGGGACTGCTAGTGCGATTTTACTAGCCAAGTAATTGGTGAGTAGGTTTGAAGGTTTGAAGCAAGAACTGATAATACATCCGTTCATTCCGGAGCAAGAAAATCAAACCTTGTGCCGAGCCAGCAAATAAACGGAACACCTCCTTAAGCAGAAAAAAATGACCTTTTTGCCGGAGAATTGACATGTATGACTAAATCACATATATTGGTATATATTCCATAGCTAGCAAACATCCCTGTACTGTGTACCTACAGGCTCTCAAGACAGAGGCACTACCAAGTAGTCCGCAATATATATCACCTATCTATCCTCAACTACAGCATTTCTCTGGGAGAGTCAGAAGTCCCAAGTGGGTCGCGGCAGTCCGGCATTGATCAACTCCCTATCTGTAAGCGTTGGATAACAGTTTTTTTTTTTTAGTTGGTGAACCCATCTATCATGAATGTTTCTAAGTGTGTGGTGGTGGATAGGAGCTTGATACTTCAGATGGATATCCGAAGTGTCCGCCTTCGTGGGCTCTGCTATTAAAGAGCCCAAATTGGTAAGAGGTTTCGGCTGGAGTTGTTTAAGCGTTAGCCGGAGTGCTACCTAAGTTAGACAAAAACCAGGGGGTGTACTTACCCACCATGAATATTCTGGACATCATGTTGTAATTTTTCTATGAGATATTTTGATCTAACTACATGACATATAATTCCACATCCTTGGCCCTCCGTTCCACCTGTTTGATACTCCGCTCTACGCGCCCGGAACCCTGCCCCATTTTTTGCAAACATCGTCTAAGCCTTTGTTCCATACGCTCATTATCCCGTCGCCCTACCCGGCTGGTGGTATACTGAGGGACCTGGAACCCGCATCCATTACTCCTCCGGCGTAGTAAACAGACCAGTCAATATTGAGCTAAGGGACGGAATCTAGTTGTTGTTCAGGGGTATGTTCCATTTTGTCTTTTGTATTTTCTGTTCTAGTTATGTATATATATATATCATATATCTAAACGGCTGGTTGCTAAATTGAATTGCTGTGGATATTTTTCAGCCCCCGAGGTAAGGAGGGGGACATCCCCCTTCACGTTCCACCAAGTTCGGATAGCGCCGCGCCTCATTTAACTTAGTATAATACCGGGCAGCATCTTCTCCACAGTACCGGTACAGAATACTAGGTCAGAGATACCTGTTGATTCCGGTTTTGCTCTCTTTCCCTTGTTCTCTCCCTCCTTCCTTTCCACACGCCTTTCAAATGCGCTGTGTTGTTGGCAAGTGATTGGAGTCAACTCCTAGAAATCAAGCAAGAAAGTATAGGGGTGTTAGTAAACACCTTGGCAGTGCTCCCTCCCCTTCGTCCTATTGTTTAGGGATTGGATGTGGGAAAAGGAAACCGCTGTATGATAAGAGGACCAGATCGGACATCTTAACTTTGGCTGCGCAACCCATCTTTGAGCGGCCCCCCAGCCAACCAACAGAGCGTCCTCTAACAGAAGGGTAAGTAAATATATGTAATATCATATACCGGAATCAACAATTCACGACCACCGTCCAAGCTTCTCAAGGTCTATGCTCCGAAGCATACTATCCCCTCCAATCTCATTCACACTTCCGGCATCATACACCAGTAGAGGAGGAAAAAAGAAAAAAAGAAACACAGCACGACCCATGACTTCAACTCAGGAACCTAATTAGAGGAAGCAAAAAAAATAAGAAAAAAACTGTAAGGGATTTGGCTGGGAGCATCAATACCTTGCTATAAAAAACATGACAAGATTTACCCATCTGGAAAACAGCTACCCAGCCAGCCAGCCAGTGAACCGGAGACCGAGCAAGAGCCCACTTTTTTCTTGAACTATACTTCCAACGATAGAGCGAGAATTGCGGTATGTCACCGGATACCAACATCCGCGCATGTTTAAAGCGCCGTGCTGTGCTGTACAGTACGGCGCACTGGTAGCCCTAGCGGCAGATACTGTATACGTCCGTCTTCTGTCTCTCATCCGAGCGGTGGGAGAGAACGGAATGGCGAGAAAGCCTCGTAGGCAAAGTACGTTGAGGACCGCTATCATGTCGGGGATAGGGTACGGCTTAAGTGAAGGGAAAGAGTAACATCTGCTGGGGTATGAGTGCTCACTCGTAAGAAGGGCTCCACACTCGCGAACATGATTTTTGAGGCGGCAATTAAACAGGGCGGTATCGTACGAAACTGCCAAGATAACTTAAGAACAGGGTTGGGTCAAAAAAAGCGGTGTAAGCCATCACGCATCCTTAGAGATTACTCGAACGCAGCTGCCACCAACTTGCGCGTAGATTTCAAAAGCATGGAGGTATTGTACTGCACTGCACAGTACATACACTTATTTCAATGAACCCCGTCGGAGGAAAGTAGAAAAAAAGGGGAAAAAAACAGGCCACTGCGATTGCATTTCCTCCACTCACTCCGGCTCCTGTCCCGGAACGAAGCTTGCAGAACGAGTGACGCCCCATGCCGCACCACCGGACCCATGACAAAAATTCTAAACGTCGGCTGTTTTTCGCGATAATATGATACATGCGGGTAGAAAGAAGACAACCGATCCAGAGGGGTAGAAGGGAGAAGAAACATAATAGCGGAGATGGGTAAAATGCGAAGAGGGCCAAAAACCGGAAAGTGAAAGGGAAAAAATGATAAAGATTTTGCGCCCACACCCAATCAACAACAAAATCACTGGTCAGTGGCTGAGCCAGTCAGGTATACCATACCATATCGTATCGTATTGTATACCACATGTATTACGGGACGTTTGATATCCAAACAACTTCCATTTCAATTCCGAAAGAAAATCAAAAATCAAGAGCATTAATTAGCCCGCCAGAAATGCCCAAAGTAGTTCGTAATGAGCAAAAATGCCATGCGAAATTAAACCACAATTGGCAAGAACAAAAGCCCACCAGCGCATCAGGTGATTTGTTGTCAAGACCTTCGTTGTCCAATACCCGGAGTGTAATTTCCGACACCCCTACCGCTACCATCACTGACATTCCCACATACCTTATCAAAAGGATTTGGAGTGGTGCTTGCGCGGGGCGTTTCACGCGACGAGCGTTCCACAGTGGCAATATCTTGGATATCAGGGCTTTCGACAATGCCTTTTCCTGTCACAGCAACTAGGACAGAGTCTTCCGGTCGTGCTGCTACTATTGCTGGTGGCGATAGCGCAATCTGAGGCGGAGGAGAGGGAGGCCTTTTCTTGACCTGGCACCACTTCAACAACATCTTCTCCAGTGTCGCGCTACGGACCGGTTTTGCAAGGTAATCGTCCATACCCGCTTCCTGGCACTTCTCCCGATCCCCACGAATAGCGGATGCAGTCATCGCCACGATCGGCACGTCCTGGAGCCATGTCGTGATGGGGGAGTCCGGGTTCGGCAGGGTCTGTGAGAGCTGCAGGAGATCCTGTTCCACGTTCACGTGGTGGTTCGGGGTGCAGGGATATGAGTAGAGCTTACCCGAGCGGATGATTTTGGTGGCGCTATAGCCGTCGAGTTCCGGCATTTGGACGTCCATTAGGATTATATCAGGGCGTCTGGGGCGTAGGTGGGTGGAGGTTGCGGGGGATAGGGAGGTGGTGGTGCCGTTTGGTGCGGCTTCTTTGAGGAATTCGAGGGCTTCAAGGCCGTTCGAGACCGCCGAGACGGTGAAATTTAGTTTTTTGATTAAGCGGATAGCTATTTGTTGGTTTATGTCGTCTTTTTAGAAGTATCACAGTGAGTCCCAACTCTAGATCAAGGTATAGAGATTGAGAAGAGGGCAGATACGTACTATCTTCAACAACAAGCACATGGGTTCTCTTCCTCTCTTCCGGACTCTCAGGGGGTGGCCCCAGCGGCGGAGTAATCCTTTTTGTATTGCTGGCAGATCTTGCCCTCTGCTTCATTGCTGGGTCAATAGGGCTTTCGGGAGGAGTCGAGACGCCGTAATCTGAAGATTGACAGGACACAGATAAGTCTGACTGCAGTCTATCCGGCAACGTGCTGACATTAGGCGGATACACCAAACCATTTTGATACTGAGGTCTGTGAAACGGTATGACAAAGTGGGCCGTTGTTCCAGCGCCAAGACTGGATTTAAGGCCAATAGAGCCGCCCATAAGGTCAACAAGCTACAAAGATGTTAGACCTTTGAATCACAGAAAGATTCGGAGCCAAAAAAAAGAGCGCACATTTTTACTAATAGTCAGCCCTAACCCAGTGCCTCCAAACCGTCTCGCAGTCGACGAATCAGCCTGCGTGAACGGCTGGAATAATTTCTGCTGAACATCCTCGTCAATGCCAATGCCAGAGTCTTTAACAACAAACTTGACGACAATTACGTCCTCATCTTCCTTCTCAACGCTAACAACCAGCTTGACGAATCCTTCATGAGTGAACTTGATACTGTTTGTGAGTAAATTAGTTAAAATCTGCCTCACCCGCCCAGGATCCCCGATCACCGCCATGTTCTCGCCAAATTCGGCAAAGTCCACGATGTGATCGAACTGCAGTTTCTTGCGCTCGGCATCCAGAGAAAGCATTTTTGTGACATCCTGGATGACTAGCGGAAGACTAAATTGGACTTCCTCGATGTCTAGACGACCCGATTCGACCTTGGAAATATCAAGGATGTCATTTATGACGGTTAAGAGGGCATTTGCGGAGCGTTGGATATTTTCCGCGAATTCTCGCTGTTCTCCTTCAAGTGGAGTATCCAGAAGGATTTCAGCCATTCCCACTACTCCGGTGATTGGCCTGCGTTGGGTTTAGCGTAGTCCATATTACCAACGAAGTTGGATATTGGAGGGGAAAACACACGTTCGGATTTCATGGGACATGGACGCCAAAAATTCACTCTTCAACTTACTCGCCTCCTTCGCCGCACTCTCATTAGCAACTAATACCTGATTCTCCCGTTCGCGGGCCTCCAATTCTATGCTTTTGTTATGTATCTCCGTAACATCCACACTAACGCCTATGATCCCACTAATGTAATCCTTGTCGTATTGCCCAGCGGTGCCTTTCTTCCCGAGTATCGGGACGTACTTTGTCTTTAGCCACCTACCATATAACGCGGCCTCAGAGAACAGCTCCTCCTCTTTCCCTTGAAGGACATCCCCTATCGGGGAAAGAAACTCCGTACAATCTTTGAATAGGTCGTAAATGTTACTCCCTATAGCTGCCTTCGGGGCGTTCGCCGTCTCCCATATCTCTCCACCCTCTAATAGCGTGATGCGATTGCTCCGGTCAATCGCCCAAAGCGTTATCTGAGAATGCTGAAGAACCTCGCGAAGTTGAGGAGAAGTGCGGCGGGCAGTCTCGCGGACTTCGACAAGATCGTGAATATTAGTGCAGGTGCCATACCATTTGATGATTTCGTTGGTCTTCGGATCATGTAGTGGTAATGCGCTGCCGAGCATCCAGCGCCAGACACCATCCCAACGCCGACACCGGTATTCTACGGTGTAATCACGTCCTGTCGCTAAACTGTGTTGCCATTTCTTGTTTACAAGCTGCACGTCTCCCTATCAACAACCAAAGCAGTTAATCAATCTGCCATGGAAGAGGGGACCGCCCATCAGAACGGAAGACTGTAGCCAGTGATGAACAAACAGCAACATCAAACACCAATTAAAAAATTGGGGACGGAACCAAAGACGGCAGCACAATATGGGTCCAGTGAAGCCAGGGAGGTTTACCGCAGGAAATGGCGGCACCCAACCCTGCTTTAAGGAGCGCAAACTTAGCACCTAAAAGAAAAATATCGCACCTGATGACAGCCGATAGATTTGTCTACTCTGCCCAGAGATTCTTCCTTGGTGAGTCCTGTATAATCATACCAGCGCTTCGAATAGTAATCGTGATATCCATCCGGCCTAGTAGTCCATATCTGTAAATTTGCAACCTGCTGTTAACCAATCCCGGTCGACAAGATACCATGACCTTTCGGATTTCTCACAAACATACCAGCTGTGGCATACTGTCACACATATTCATAAACCGTAACTCGTCCGTTTCCTGGTGGGTCACCAATTTTCCTCCATACCCGGTTATATCCCTTAACCAGACTAAGCCGGCAATGAACTCTCCTGTTTCATCATCATATATACCTTCCCCGCTAGTGTCGAATACAACCCTATTCCCGGTGGGTGAGAACGTTCCAATCCTCTGGGGCACAAGAGGCTTCTTGCTCTTTAAGAGCCGAATAATGGGAATCTCGTCCTCGGTGAGACGTCGCGAGAAATCCTCTGTCCAGATATTGTACCGGCTCGCGAAACCTCCCGATTCGGCATTCCCCACATTCCTGTCGGTGGGCCGCAGGTTCTGTGCCGCACGGTTCGCCATCGCGATCGAGCCATCATGCCACACGGCAAAAACAGGGATTTCCATCGCGTCCAAGGCAGCATCCTTTATTCGCGTGATCTTCTGCAGCACAGAGGGTACGGGTGAAATGTCAGATGATGAGGGGGCCGCAGGAGGCAGTAATCCCGGCATTGATGCACCGAATTGAGTGGTCTGGCATGACCCATCAGTGGTTGTGCCCTTCGTTGTGTAGAAGGCCATTTCCGAATTGGGACTGCCCGCGTTAAAAGTACCGGATGATGAGGTCATGGAATTGAACATGAGTGTGAAATATCTCTCCCCGTCCAACGCCCATATCGAGACTACCATCTTCGCCTCTACCTGGCGTGACCTGCCGTCCGAAGAACCATCCAACGTTGGGAACAGGACATCTATAGTTGCATCTCGTATCAGAGTCTGTGGAACCGACGGACCTCCGGACAAGGGGGGTGCTTCTGTCGAAATATTGAGAAGGGAGTTCGCATTTTGGAACCCCTCGCCCTTCTCGATGTCA
Organism: Tuber aestivum; assembly: GCA_900010015.1. Lineage (NCBI taxonomy): Eukaryota > Fungi > Ascomycota > Pezizomycetes > Pezizales > Tuberaceae > Tuber > Tuber aestivum. The sequence goes on from LN891045.1 coordinate 246,752, forward strand.
CTCGCCAAAGCGTTCAAGAGTTGCTCCCAGCTCACCCATAAGGGCCACTTCCGCTGGAGAACAGCGAAACAGAGATCCCCTAAGCCCTTCCCGTAGAGTATGTCGGTTATCGAAGGCTCCGGTAATGTTCCGCCGACCCCATCTGTGGACTGACCGGTTGACCCCGCCCCCAGTAATCTCCCCATAGCCTCGTTCGCCAAAACCACCGTTTTATTCTGGGATAGGATGAGTAGTGGGGTAGGGAGAAACCGCAGCGCTGTGAACGCTAACGACGCGCCTGATGGCGGCGGTGGGTTCGAGAGGTGAGGATGCGCCGCACATGTTTGAACATCTCTGTTCGTAGAGTGATGATATGGGAATGCGGAGGGAGGAAGGGAGGAAGACTCATGCTCAGGATCGATAGGTAGCTCATCCGGTGTCTCCCCACCGTTTCCTTCGGGGTTTTTATTGTTTGTCATCGAAGCCCGGGCACCGTTACTATTATCTGGCCCCGACATCCCATCCTGCAGAGGAGGAGGAGCCATAAGATCGTGTAGTGGGGTTGAGAAAGGCCGGATGATTTTGGCCGAGTTTGTGTTTTTGCCTTCACGTTGTCCCTCAGTCCCCTCCGCTCGGTTTCTAATAAGCGCGGGTAAAGCCGTATTGTCGCCTCCGCCCAGATGAACAATACCGGTAATTTCCAAGTTTACGGAGGGGACGATCAGCGACAATGGCAAAGTCCCTAATTCTGCGGTTGAAGCAGCCGCAATGTTGAAAATCGGTACCGTACGAGTATTTCGTTGTGTCTTCTAATAAATTATCTCCCTCTCCCTCTCTCCTGCTTCCCTTCTTTGGCAAGCGTTCCCTCTGAAAAGGACTTGCTCGAATGGGGTAGGCAACGATAGAGGAGCAACTCTCGAGGAACCTGTTTTTTCTCCGTATGATGCCAGGATAGTCCGCTTTTTTTCTTTTTCTTCTTTTTTTCCTCAAGAGTGAGCCGTGTATCCCTAAAAACCAAAGGTTACATAAGTAACCAGGAGCTAGGATACAAGTTCAAACTTCGGCCCTTTCCTGAATAGTCCAGGAAACGGCGTAAAGAGAAAGGAAAGCGCTTGCCACCACCGCTCCTCTCCCGGTCTCTTGCCCAACACACCTCGAGCTTGAGCTTCTAGCCCTCTAGGACCCACACACTCAAGCTCACTTACAGATGCTCACGCATGCAGTCCTTTAATCTTCCTCCGAATGCTGGGCTGAGCGTTCACGCAGGCAGACACCTACCTTGCTCCCCTCCTCTTCCTTTCTGTCTTGCCCGTCTAGCGAGTTTAAAAGGGGGGGCTAGCTGCAGAGTGTTAAATAGGGCTAGGCCGACCAAGAGAAAAAAACGTGCGCAGATTCAATCAAAGCGGAATGGGGACCGCAATCATGTGAGGTGGACAAGCGAGATAGAGAGAGGGAGGGTAAGTGCTGTACTCTAGCACGGTAAGTAGGCCAGTTACCGGTGGTCGGACAGGTCAGTCAATAGACAGAGCGAAGGTTGAGGCCGTTTCTAAGAAGTTCGAGTGATCAAGAAGCCAAAGAGTGAGTGAGAGTAAGGGGCATAAGTGGGGGGTCGGTGACGGGGTGGCTTGACGGAGCAAAGGGAGCTGAGGCCGGAGAGGAGAGGGGGGGAGAGGGGTTAACGGTTCTTGCTACAGCGGTGACAAAAACACTGGATGATGGTGGAAAATGGCGGAAGTTAAGGGGATAGACTGGATGGCGGGGTACTGTATGCCACCTGATAAGGGGTTACTGTGTAGGATGAACCGGCCGCAAGCTTACCAGCTGATGGCCGAATGGTTGACCGCAAGAGATAAGCAGTGTGCACCCTCCTCCCACACCTGTAGGAAAAACTCGTGATACTTTATTCGCAGACCACTAGGAGTTGCTTGTTCTCCTCGCTCGCTCGTCCCGGGAGCTCCGTTGGGCAAAGGTAGACTTGGTAGAGTACACCTCAATATTGACCCCGCTTAATATAATTTATGCCCTTCCTTTCCCGGTTGATGCTATTATATGCCACAATCCCCCCCTCGAGTCTCGACGTCAACTCCACAAGAGCTGTCATACTCAATCACTGTATTGTGGAGGGTGGCCTCCAAGAGGCATTGGAGTCTTGGCGTATCCCCACTAGCTAGGATGGCAATTCCAAAATCGCCTCCTCCCTTCCATGCTCCAAACCTCCATCGCATGGGGCAGCCTGTACGAGAGCCGGTATGGACAGCTAAGACTATTGGTAGGGCGGGCTAATGGAGGAAGCACGGCGAGTGAGATCACAGTGGCCAAGCATAACTAAACGTGGGGAAACGATGAACCAGACGATCGATAAAGATGCTAACTAATGACGGCGTAGGAGATCATTTATATACATCTACAAAGCACTAACACCTCCGGAAACCAGACGAAGCCACACGGACCACAGCAAATGGGAAAAATGCACGAAGGCATTCCGGCGATGACAAGAGCTAAGCAGAAACTCTGAGGTATCAAACGAACATCAACCATCCCGAACAAGCCACTATCATGGCGAAACCCAACTGAACCCGATGCCATGTGCCGGGTGACAGAGCGAAACAACAGGCCAAGTTAAACCAAACACCCGATACCAGACGCGCCCCGGCAACTGGTACTTGTATAACGGAAACAAAACCAACACCACTACCCAATGCTTAACGGCATACGACGTAAAAACAACTGCCAATAACCGCGTGCCCCACAACCGCATGCCCTATAAGTGATCCAACGGAGGAAAAGGGCCACTGTATCGTATTTGCCGATAACAAATTCCCCGCGGTAAGAGTGATTATAATTGTGATACCCAAGGGTGACTTGCCAGTGCCGGCCCAAGTTCAAATAGCCCTCTTTTCCCACTCACGCCACAAACGCCCATCACCTTGTGGGGGGAACTCTCGTCCCCCGACTATGATCCCATGGGACACCGTACTTGCGCATAGCACTTGCCCGGCGCCCGTGTGAGCAGCGGCCCATCTAATGCAATGGTTGAGAGTTTCCTAACTTTCTTTTCATCAGTGTTGTATCCGCTCAAGAGTTGCCCCGTCATTATCTGCATCTTGGCGAGACTTGAGTCGACTCGAAGACGCTGTGTAACTCGGCGTTTGTCCTTTGGACGGCGCAGGTAACCAACTAGACTACCATATAATACCCTATCGTGTGGTTCGTTAATTGAGTTATTGCGATCGAATACCGGTACAGCACATGCAGCGTCCATCAGTCCCGCCCCATAGGGTAGAGCAAACGAATCAGCATTCCACCCGTACTCGTACGAGCACAATATCGCGTGACTGTGATTCATTGCCGGTATTCCCATCCGGACGCTGCAAATTGGATTCGACCCGCCAACCCAAGGAACTCGTGCTGCACTTACTTTGCGGTTCAGGCATTCCCAACCCATACTGCCGAGAGGGAGACGTGCTTTTGCCCTTTTGTTTTTCTTGTTCTCGCTTGGCTCGAGTGCCCAGCTCCCTGTGCTCCCTTTGGACAGGCAGGAAAACGCCACTCTCTTGGCCCCGATAACCGAGCCAGCCAAAAAAAAAAGTGAGTTCTGAATTCATGGCTCTGGGTTCGCCGGCTAGTGAGAAGGCTAAAGACTTGTTCGACCATCACGCCGTTCGGTACGAGTATTGATACACAGGACCGCTGGCCTCCAGACTACAACCCCAAGCGTTGGCCAGCGAAGGTTAAGGATTCCGATCGGAGATTGCTCCTTCCAGCTCTTGTTTCATCCATCCTCGCGGAATGGCTCCGCGAGACCTGCTTTGCCGGAAAAAAACATGAAGGAATGCCGGTACCGCGCAGTGCTAGTACTCGAAGGGAGAATCGACAGGGATCTGCGACGTCATCAAGTCGCTCAGGCGGCTCGAAAGGCTTGAACGACGGCGACGGGAACGGGCCCCTTCCCCCAACCACCGTATCATACCGGTACAGTACGAGTACTGTACTCGAGTACTCTGCTCACTGGTGCAGCAGTCCAACCAGTGCTTGATATGATATGGGGTTACAGTCACCCGGCGTTCCGCCAGCAGGAGCGGATACTCGCCATAAAGCTACCGCTAGGCCTAACCTAATCCTCATTCCTGAAATGAATCGCCGTCACCATCGTCACCATAGGCAGAGCGTGGTCCAGGATCTGTTTTGGCGATGAACAAAGCACGACTCACCAGGATGCAGCCCTATCTTTTGTCCAACGCACCAAAGGTGAGCGTTACCCGCTCACCCTGTCACTACGCGGAGAAGCAGCAATAAGCCAATGCATGGCAGCCACGTCCTATTATGCCTTTTGATATTGTGTTCTCCCGTCAGGTCCAAGTACAACGTACTAGCACAGTGCAGTACTCGTACAGTGTCTCTACTCGTAGAGACTGAATTGCTCTGCAGCGGAGCCTTTGCCCAACAGGTTGGAATGGTGCCTCCGAAGGGCACCAGAACAGGACCCGTATTTAGCGTTCAGGTAGGCAAACCGCCGGTATTAGGAAGGCTAGATGCCATCCAACCCCGGGGCCCGGTCGCGCAAAGGCTCTAGTGCTCGAGTACAGGTATGGCTGGTAGGCTATAGCAAGGTTCCCAAGTACCCTCCGATCCGTCCGAAAAATAGCGCTTTTCGGGATTTCCAACTTGGCTGCAGAAAAATATTAAGTTGGCCAAGAGAGAGTCACAATTTCCTTAGGGGCATACCGGTGGTCCGGAGAGTCGGGCTGGATAGATCACTATTTTCTCTTCCTTTAGAATTGGAGTTTCTGAGATCCCTGAGAACACAGACCCATTTCTAGAATGAGGAAGTACTAGTACTGTACTGTACTGTACTCGAGTACCTGGACCACCCTGAGCTTAGAAACCTTCCTCGAGCCGCCACCCAGGTCTGTTTCTAACCATCCTTCACCGGGTACGGTGGAGTGCAACTCTTGGTACACAATGGGATTTGTAAACCCATTAACGATAAGTTAAGACTTGCTCAGCGCCGTGGAGGTGATTTTTTTTAATTTTTTTTTCCACTGACGTAGGCGGCTCAAGGGACCGCAGTAATCAGGTACTCCAATGGTGATCCCACCGATACCCACGGTATCGTGCCCAAGTAGGAAAGAGAGGAAAAGAACGGAGGAGAAAAAGGTTATCATGTTTCCATCGAAGATCCGTCGGAGGTAATCCACGCGAGCTAGGAGCACGCCATCGGCGGCTGAACACAGGGCCCTAGGGGAGGAGAAATGGAGGGTGGCGACGTTTTCCCCTTTAAAACAGAGCAGCCGAGGCTCAGATGCTGATCGGTGGAGGATTTCAAGTATGTCTAGCCGAACTATGTCACCTACTGCTCTCCCACTTGTATGATACTGCTAAGTGACTTATCGTATTCAAAAACTTTCGACATGCCCATAACCAGGTCATTAAAGCGTTCCTCACCTAAGATCCTCCGTCAAGACACGATTGGATTGCGGTTTCTTCACCTGTTCACCTGGTTAATCTCGTGGCTACTCGTTACCTCCTCGAAGAGGGGAACTTGCCACCCCAAGCAAGTCCTACAGCAGGCTCCGGTTCTGCAGGAGACTCCGGTACTAGTGTTCCCCTGGCATTTTTTCTATCATTAAAACTCACTCGTTCTCCTCTTCCGGGAACTCGTGGCCAGATTTTTTCATCGCCAAAGAGGATATTTGCGAACAGGATGCTATAGAAATTACAGTAAATGATAAAGTTCTTTTGGTGGAGCGGATTATTTTCATATCGTAGGAGGTTCTATACCAGGAGCTGCGGGGAGAGGGGGGTTAAGCTTGCTGAAGAGTGCCATCTACCGAAGCTACGTTCGAGGCACTTGCCGTCCCGATAACGGTTATGCAGTGATAAGGGAGGATATCTTATGAGGAACCTAATTTGGTAGAGCGGGTAATGTCTTTGTAGGCGCGCTATAATAGCTTTACTCTTTTTACTGTTTCCCTCACTTTTTATCTTGCGCAAACCGAATCCTTCTAGTACGGCCGTTTAAATTTAAGCAGTACCAGTCATTGGGGCATGTTTCTATTCCTTATTTCCCCGCCCAGAACCTATTTTGGCGCTTTTGACCCTCTGCGCCCCGAATTTATTATGTCTTCCCCCTTAGATGGAAGGCCGAACAATTCCAGACCTTTCATGGCCAAAAAGGCTCAAGCGGCCTAAGGAAAATACTTATAGTCCACAACAGCAGACGCGTCTCTGGCCCTGTCTGGTCGCTACCTTGTCTTGACTGTATAGAACTGTACAGTGCACACGAGTATGCTACTCCTGGGGATCCCATATTCATTCTGATGTATTACTGGCAATTTATGGAGAATCTTAACGAGAGCCCGTGCCCCTAAACTTTGCATGGGCATCATAGTTTCTCTGGTTAGGGGAGCGGGAAATACGGAATGAGATATGGTTAGGGAATGCCCATGTTTCTTTGATATAACAGAACATAGCGTCTCTATTCTAGTGCTACGCAGTCCAAGTATGCGTGTGTATCGTTCCATTTATGGTGCGGAATTCTTCATGGTGGCTCACTATCATACGCCACGGTAAACTACTCGGGTATGGAAATAATTGAACCCCAGACTATAAGTAAAACATCCAGAATTCCCCGCTTTAGACAAAGGGCGTGGTCACCCTCCAAAAGAAACCGACTTTCGGCCCCTCCACTAAGACAAACAAAACGAATGCATGATAGACCTTACTAGGAGGGGCAACTTTATCATCCTAGGGTAAGGTGAGAAAAATCAGGTCTGAAGCGATCTGGACAGTTTGCGAATTGCCCAATGGGGAGCTTTTTGCTTTTCGACACATTTCAAGACACTGGGGATAGCATTTTTTTTTTCACATTCCCCAACTTGCCCGTGTTAGCAGGTGGTACAGGTGGCTACCCTCATGTATAGGGGTTTAGGGTTTGGGTGATCCAGGAGCAGGAGAAGAGGCTCGGCAGTCATGTATTTCCTTTGTCTACTCGTACAGCCTCCGTCGTTGCTAAGAAATACAACTATCTCGTCCCATCCTTCACACCCATCCAACAGCCCGGATCTGAAGACTTCGGCGATCACAATACGGTAATGCCCCACCACCTTCTCATCAGCCCTTAGAAGGGGCCGTGCATAGTTATTGAGCATGTGGTATCGCATGGGTACGACCGGGACAAGAATCTGGGAAGGATTCCAACGCGGATCATTACCGAGGAGATACGGAGATACTGGTAAGGATGAATCCACCAGTATTAGTTCGGATCCGGGACATCACTCGTACATTATGAAACGCCAAACCACACCTCACTCTTATCTTCCGACTTTCCAAATTATCTTCGCTACGACGGCTTTTCGACGACAGACGAACCAGCAGACCAACTTTCAAATCTAGACATATCCTCTGAGCCCCCAATTATCCAATATTCCGATCCGCCAGCTTGGGGACCAGGTTTACCCTGTCTTTCCTTCCCCTCCACCATCCTCGAGCGGCGCAAGTAGCACCGAAGAAGCTACGAGCGCTATAAAACATTAGCCTTTCGAAACTTAAACTTAGAAAGAGCTTAAGATAAAGCTCACAGCAGCGATCCGGACACTCGACAGTGCCTGGAAGGGTTATATAGCTTTAATGGAGCCTTTGGGGATGTTGGAGACAACTGTTGTTGAAACTGTTGTTGAAACTGTCTCCGGTCGAGGTTCTTTAGGGATTGTGTGGTGGGTTTTTGTGGGGGTTGATATCTCAAAGTCTGGCTTCGGATGAATTTCGTGATGCTGGGGGGGAGTGTTGCGGGGTGGCTGGCATTCCCAGGGTGGATGAAATAGTAAACTTTTTATTACACAACTCTATTATCCGAGCACCATTGCTTGTAATAGTAGTAAGAGTGCTGACGGATACTTGCTTGTGCAAATTGTTTGCGGAGAGTTAAGCGGAGAGGTTGCCAATACCGGTATTACGGCGCTCTTGTTAATACCCGGTCGAGCGATACTAGCGGCTTGGGTGCCCTCCCCGTAACCGCTAGCTAACTGATCGTGAACTGCAAAATAGCCAATGGGGTGGCTAACATTCCACTGCATGGGCTTAGAAAGTCCTTCCTAAAGAATTCAGTTCCTGAATACACCTCGCAGACTGGTAACGAAAACATCAGCGACTATGTCACTCCGGTGTCTATTAGGGGTTGGTGTAAACAGAGGCGATCCCGGGCAAAGGGCCCCCCGGCCGCGAGTAAGTTCAAGAATCGTCTATGAAAATCTAACTTCTCAATCCAACAAAGGGGGATGACCAAAATACGGCTAACATTCCCATCTCCCCGGAACCGCACTCGAGTACTGTACACCAGCGGTGCGATGCTGTGCTTGTGATAGAATACACCAATACCTACCACTGAGCCGTAACTACTCTTGTTAGAACATCTCCTCAAACCCATTTCGTAGGGGTTCTAGCTCTGCCAACGTGACCGCCGTTTCGTTTTAGAAGCTGCAGCAAGAGATGGCTAGAATCCCACTCTTTGGTCCCATCAAAGTCTAGACACTTCCCTAGAGCACGAGTAATACAGGTCCCCGCGAGTTAACTACCCACTTTAAAGCACTAGCTGCCTTCGTTTGAGGACAGGGCCCATTGGAGACACCATCTAGAGGAGAATCCTGCATAGAAATTAATCGTTAGTGTTGAGTTAGATCCCACTCTCTTCGGATCGGGATCCCCAGATTTAAAATAATGGGCCCGCATACAAGTACCGGTACCGTACTAGTATAATCTTTTGCTCTCCGTAGATATCCGGGCACCGACACGCAAACGAACCAAGAAAAACAGTAGCGAAGTCCGTCAATTACCTCTACCAATTTATGCCGTCTATGAACACCCCTCCGCCGGAGAAGCATGTACCGTATGGATCTGGGCGAAGCCCAGGGATCCTCCCCCTTGTAAGTATTTAGAGGAGCGGGACAGTAGTGTATAAATAACACTTGGGAGAACAAGGTCTACGATTCCATCGTCCAAACTTTCGGCGGAGTTGGCTCGACTTAAATCCGGAACTGGAATCAGATCATATCACGTCACAAGCGCTACTGTGCACCAACTACGAGTAGTATTATTGTTATTATTATTATTATTATTTTCCTTTTTCCCTTTTTCCCCTCCAACTGCACGGTACCCTAGCTTACTTTAGATCTCTATGAGCGTACAGTAAATCCATTCCCCTGTACTAGTGCTCGCGCCGCCGGGTGGAAGTCGTGCGCCGAGCCCGCCTTTGCCATCTGCCAGCCAACCAGAGAGCAAGGAGATTGAGCATACCTTTACGTGATTGGCCTACCGTCCCATTTCTTTGCCCGGGTCGGCGACCTCAACTCGGCCACGCGAGATAGAGCGCACGATCCCATCCAGCCTAACGAGTATCGCCGACCACAGTGCCGTACTCGTCAACGGCCCCACCCCCTAGTTAGAATAAATTTTTCTTCACCCGTAGTGTTCCTCACGTTTCTCGGCTACGGGTTAGATGGACGGACTGAATGGTTTTTTGGGGATGGAGGGGTTGTCCCATGTAAGGGGTGTTGATATGGCGGGGCGCATTCCCTACTCCATGTGCTCGGGTTGATGCTTGAGGGCTATGATAGGTAGCCCACCGCTATTCCTAGTCCTAGAGGGTAGTTGGACTGAATCTAGTAGCATGCTGAGGTGGAGTGCGTTTTTTTGGGAGGTTGTTCATTCTGTTGTATTATAGGTATGTTGCGAGTGTTTGGCTGATTCTAGCCTATGGTATGCATTAAAGCGAAGATAATGCCGGTAGGCATAATACCATTCCAGGAGCCCATTTGCCATAACGCAAGTGTAGTGTTGGCCGTGCGGTTCGGATGATTTTAGGTCTCAATGGAAGTATTTTATTCCGGAGATACCATATTGGGTCGCTCGGGATATTGGGGCAATAGGTGTTTTTCCCCACGAATTATTAAAGGTTCCCGAAAAATAACCTCCTATATATTCAGTCAAGTACCATATACCAATATTACTCCTGTGCGCCGAACCTGTGGTATATACATGGAGGAAAGGAAGTAAATAATAAACGAAAGAAAGGACATGAATAACTAATGCTCGATGCACTGAAAACCATGCGAGGCAAAATAAAGCCGTCTAAGGTGTCGTGAGAGTTGTACAATGGAAAAAAAACGCCGTGTGCGATAAACCGAGAGAATGGACATGCTTCCTAACGAGAACTTGAATTTGAACTAGAACCGGCCCTTGGGATATCGATAGGTCCGAATTTACCTGACCCCTGATCAAGGACTACGTCTGCTATGTCCATCTCAAGCATGATGCTCCGGGACCCCTTTTCGCTACAGCTTTCTATACTGGCTTCGAGATCAATATCAAGGCCCTGGGCACTCGCGTTTGGGTCAGGGAATAGATCTGTAGAACTAAATGCTGAGTCTAAGGGGGAGCGGAACGGGAATGGCCACTTGGAAGGTGAGTGAGCGGCGATTTCCATCACCGGGGCAGATGTACGGAAAGAGCTTTGATTCCAGGTCCCGTCCCGTCCATCAAAAACCCTGGATAACAGGTCAAAGACGAAGGGAAAGTGTCTCTTGAAGAGGGGTCGAAGGGTTGGTAAGGAGCTGCATATTATTCCGACAGTTGCTTCGACACTTTTTTTTGATTCACTTTATGTCAGCCGTGACCTCGCGGGAGGTGGGGAATGGACGGGGAACGAGAGTAGAACGCACATCGACCAAAGATTGATCTGATAAGTTGTCCAGGTCGGATCTTCCGTATTAGGTCCGAAGGTACTCAGCGCGAGGATCAGCGATATCCTTACAGAAGCTGAAATAAACACCCTGCACATCACACGTACATAAGCAACCGTCCCTCTAAAAATAAAATGAGAATAAATGCTTAAAATCCCTACATTGCGCCCAATATAAACACCATATACAAGCCGATCTTCTGCGCTCTCGGAAGCTTCAATGGGTATATCAACTTCAGCGGTAGCAGCCACAGGATGAAGTCCATCACAATACTCCCGGCCGGCACCCAATACTGCTGAGCCTTTAAATTTCCACAGCTGCCCTCAAGACTTTCTCGGTCCATCTGCTCCCAAGCATACGATGGTGGCGTGCAGTGAAAGACTGAGGCCCAGAAACTGGCCATAGCAAATGCGCCCATGAATCCGAAAATCGACCATACCACTATTGACATCCCGCGGTTCTGGACCAGCCGTATGAGCAGGAGGAGAAGGGAGGCTTTCGTGAAGGTCATTACGACCACGTACAGGATTTGCATGCTGTATCCTATCTGAGGAAGTAAACGTGTCTTAGCTTTTTGGAGTTCTCTTTTCATTTTCAGGGTGTGGGAAAGTGCGGAAGACCTTAATAATTTGGAGCACATTATCCTTTGGAAGCTCCGCTACATGCTTCCCAGCTCCATATTCGGCACCTGTTTGCCACTCAGAGTCAGTCCACCATTATTTCCAACCGCCCCGATTCCTCTAGTGAACATACTCTTGCACAATAGTATAGTCAATGCAATAGCTGTAGCCTGCAACATCCACACCAATAACAATCAGCCGCTGCTCCCTTCCAGATTCTCAAAACAAAACCATTCGGTGGTTAAAAGTTCACCATTGCACACAAAATACAATAATCATCCCCACCCACAAACCTCATGATAATTGCCCTACTGTACATCCTCGCGACGACTACCACGCCTGTTACCGACAGTAAAATAGTTGCAGTAGTAGTCCCCCAGGGGCCCTTATTCTGAATGGCAAAATCCGATCCCGTCTCCAGCGGGTTCGAAGACATTGGGTCCGTAGTCGAGTTCGAATTATGACATGAAAAGACGAATAAATGATCTCCGGCGGTGTAATCGGGATGGATTGACGGCGCACTTGTTTTGGTTGGCTGGTGTAGTTGGTCGATAAAGGAGGCCGTTGTTTTTTTTTACCCGCTCTTCAATTCCTTCTCCCTTCCTTTTCGATTCGGAGATCTTATTACTTGAACTACTCTAAAGTCAACAAGAATAACGGTGCGGGCCCTGCGCCTTTTCAACCCACGTTGGGTGAGTGACCCCCCCACAAGCCGACCACGATGCCCACCGACACTAAGGCCGCATCCCGCTGAATACCAAGGCGCTCGGTGGGATCTTGTTTCTTAGTGCGTGTATATGGGTGTGTGGAGAGGGAGGTTAATTTACAATTTGGCAAAACTTGATCGACGGTTAGACTACCACGCATAAAATTAGTAACTTACCGTAAGATAGATTAGGTGTATGATGCAGCACTCGTACGGTACTAGCGCGTGGCATGGGGGTGGAGTCGAACGCTTTGTATGGGAATTGCCACTTTCGGTCCCTGACTTCGACGCGGCCTTGCGACTAGTTGGCTGTGGTTTCAGGGATATTCAATATAAGGATTATAGCGGGTATCAGACACATCGCGGCCTTAAGGCAGGCCTCGAACCGAACCGAAATATGCACTACATTAGGATAATTGGGGTATCGAGCGGGGATGCCTGCTTGAGGCCTTTTTCACCTAGACGTCCCTTAAGGTCCAACGTCCCGAGCTGTCCTCACTCGAAGTATCCGAGGTAATGGGGTGATCATCGGGAAGCCGCCGTACTTGCCCCCGGCAACAAGTATCTGAAAATATGGCTCGTGTTACATAACCACTCTACCAGCAAGAAAAAAAAAAACCGGTCTCATTTTCAGATACTTCATGTCGGATGCGGGTGTGTTGGAGCGGGATTTTCCATTCTCCCGTTCGTCTCCAAGAGTCGTGTGGTTTTGTGGGGATGGGATGATGGGTATGATAATCCCAGTAGCAGAGTGTTGTAGTGTTGGGAGCGTAGATAAGGCGAAGCGCAGGAACACAGGTATGTGTAGACATGCAGACTATGGCTCAAGAGCGTAGATGAGTATGAGGGTTTACCTTCTTGTTGTGCCCTCGTAAATTTACCTATGTAAATTTACGGGATGGCTAGCCACCTTCCATAGTAATGCCAACACACTTCCCCACATTTCCGAGCCAGCCAAGGAATTGTGCAAGTCCACCACCACCATCATGGGATTCAGGTATTATGGGGTGATAACAGGATATGATATAGGTACGCTTAAGCGGTCCTTCTCCTATTAGTGAGCACAGACAATACCGGTACGGTAGACGCTATGGAACAGCAAAAAATTTAATGGTGTTAATACGCTTAGGTTCTAGCACCGAATGCTTAAATTGACACTCTCTTTGCTTATGAATTAAAAGTACAAGTACCTGTAGAGTGTAACCCCTTGCAGCACACCACAAGTAGTCTAGCACGTCCCAATCATAAAATCCCCGGACCTCCGGCTCGTTCTGATTGGCTCAATGTTCAGCGATTCGCCAGGGGGCCATTACCGTCGCAAGATGAACTCTCTCGGTCGGCTTATCTTTGCAACTACTCGTACCGTACAGTGTTCCCTATCTCCTACTAGAAGAGCCCGATTCAAAAAGAAACCCTGTGCAAGCAGCAGTAAAGTCCTAACTCAACCCTCGCGCTTGAGGCCTCCTAGGTGTTGGGGAAGTTAAAACCCTATTGGAGACTACAACCTTTTCTAATTTACGACTCTCAAGAAAGGAAGATCGACCTGTACTGTACTCTTTAATGATCCACCCGGCTGGAGCCCGCACTTGTCCCCAAAGATCCTCCCAAACAAGACTGGTGCTGTGTACTCGAGTACTCGTACAGGTGGCTAATCAAAGACGGACTCGTAGCAAAGGCGCAGCCCCTTCCCTCCCGAGACAGAAGAGAAAAGCAAAGTTACCAGACCTTACCAATAGAGGAAAGCCTAACGACATAGCACACGGTCTAATTATTCAAATCTGTATGGTGCAAGTACGTTGCTGTATCATATGCTAGGCCGTTACTTGTTACAGGCAACAAGTACCCGAACATTTGGTGGGCAATACAGGGGGGGAAACAGGGGTAGTACAGGGGGGTAAAAGAGCGAGAAGAGGTCTGTGTAGATAGATCAACGTCCATTAAAAAAATAACCCTTGATGTATGAATTAGGAAATACTTCCTGTCCCGCAGCCGAGCTTTTATTCAACCTATTTTGTACACACGATACTGAAGGTCTGAAAAATAGTTTCTACTTATACAAGAAACAAAAAATATGCTTATAAAAAGGATAAATTATAAGAATATTATATGATAATAAATATAAATACATAGATATGTAAAGAAAATAAAAAACTAAATATAAAGAAAACTACCACCGTGTATGACCACCTTGAGCAGCAATGACCGCTGCAATTCTTTCAGGCATTGAGTCAATAAAGCCTAAGATCTCCCACTCTGGTATGGCCTTCCATTCCTCCTTTATAGCTTTGATCATACTTGCTAGAGATGTAGGACGGGGACGGTGCTTGTCAAGCATATTTTTTAAAATATGCCAAACATTTTCAATCGGGTTTAAGTCGGGGGAGGAGGGCGGCCAATTAATTTTTGGCATTTGGTAATTCTGACGAACAGAGTTGGTAAAGGCTGCACAGTGGGCAGAAGCTCCATCTTCCATAACCCAAAGCCATTGATTATGTAGTTGGCTTTCGTGATACCAATAGGGTCAGAGTACCGGTGTTAGCACATGCTCAACATATGCAGCAGCCATGATTGTCCCCCAATGCTCCCTATCCCACAAAACAAGAGGAGCTTTCTTGCCATCCAAAATCCCACCCCATATCGTGACCGAGTTCTTCTTTGGGATCTTAGAGGCAATACAATCATCATCGTATTCCTCACCAGGGCGGCCAGTAACCCAAGTCTGCCCATGCGTTCCCTCCAACCACACATAACACTCATCAGTCCAAATGACCCGACGCCAGTCCTCCCGTGTCCACTCTACATATTGCAAAGTGAACTCCAGTCGTAATCGTTTCTTTCGAGCATCAAGTGATGGCTTTTTTCGGGCAACCCGTCGTGCATAGCCCTCCATTCGAAATGCTTTTCGAATGGTTTTTTCACTTGCCCGGACACCACAGAGTTCTGCAACATCTTTAAATGGCAGTCTCCTGTTTGTGGCACTACTTGTTGCAGTAGCAACAAGTAGGCGACGTGTTGGTGTATTGATCGAGAAGTGTCGTCCTTTCCGTTTCTTTGGTGTTGCAGGAGCATGGCATATATCATGCACTGTGCTGACTGCAAGGTTTTGATCAGCAGCGATCTCACGATATGTCCAATTAGCCCGTGTTCGTAAGCACTGCACATAGCAGCGCTGCTTGTATGAAGTCTCTTGCTTCTTGATAGGTTGCATGCCTATTTCAATTAGTTCCGGTACTTGTTTTTAGAGAATTAAGTACTTACTATGATATATTCAGGAGTTTGTTGATGCTGTGATTGTTTGTTTACAGAGATCACGCTTGGAATAGGGTATAATAGGGGGTGTTTAAAGTATTTCCTAATTCATACATCCAAGTTTATTTTTCTGACTGACATTGATCTATTTACACAGACCTCTTCTTACTCTTTTACCCCCCCGTACTACCCCTGTATTCCCCCCTGTATTGTCCACCAAATGTTCGGGTACTTGTTGCCTGTAACAAGTACATACTTTTCGGCCGGAAGAAGTGCTCGGGCCCGTGGTAGCCCGAGACATCGCACTTAGCTAACGACCGGTAGAGCCGTTCCCCGCTCCATCGTAATTCCACGATGCCGTACTAGTACTGTAAATTTAAGTCAATGTTATATCGCAACCCGTCGCTAAACCATACAAGTACGACACGCGGCGGGGTAGACGCCTGTGAAAATAAACCTTGTCTTTCGATGAGCAATTACCGTAGACTCCCTTAGAATATGGTAGCTTTCATATGCCAGGAAGCGAAAACAAAAGAGAGAGAAAAACGACACAATGGCACTAACCCATCCGAACTCTGCCAATTCGGGGAAAAGCAGACAGGTCTCTCCGCTCGAGGGCTCTGCAGTGCCGTAAAATTAGCATTTAAACACATTAGTACTTGTACCAAATCCTAGGGTCACATGACCGACACAGGACCGATTTTTAACTTTGAATACCACTAGTGCAAGCACTGTATGGAGCATGGTGTTGCTTTGTTCTGTCTCATACCTTAAATATAATACAAGTACCTTCAGAATAGATTGGGGGCTCAACTCGCAATTGTTCCATGGTTTGGGAGTTTCGCTTACCAGGATGCGAGCGCTTTCCATGCGTCCTTGGCTACTCGTTTGGCTACTCGGGTATGAAAGTGGGTGGCCGGACACTCAGGGCTCGGGAGACACCAAAGCTTCTTGCTTGCCTGAGTGATACCGCGTCTGTACCGAATTCATTCCCTTCTTTCCTATAAGGCTAGTAAGGGCCAGGCCTTTAGAACCCCTGAGTGTCCTTTCACGCACTTGCATGCCCACGTTTTGGTAACGTGCGGGGTGCCTTGGATTTAAGGTTGGGTGACACAATTGACCGTGGTCGTGCGCTCCACGTCAATATAATTCCGTTAAACGCTCTTCTTCTACTCGAGCAAATCGTCCAGCACCTGTAGCTTTAAAGCCGAAGCAGAAATTGTCAGTTATCTTTTCTCTGAGAGAAAAATCTGGGTATCGCGATACCCACAGCCGCGTTGATATTTTAATAGTGGATTCTCAGTCCTAACGTTCCCTGTGTAAACTTCTGAAATTAGCTATTTTGTTTAAAGTATTATGCTAGTTTATGTGCTTCCATAAAATTCATTTCTTGAAATCAACCTTCGGGCACCGCTACACTACAGAGCCTATAGAAGACCGTCCCTACCGTATATTTATGAATTTAGTGAGCTGTAAAGTGGGAATCCGGACTCCATGCCGCCCGAACATACATTTTAGTACAATCCTACTACTTTATGGCCTGGTACTGTATGAGCACAATGCAATTAGCAAGGCCCCACCCGGGATCTCCAGCATCGGGGTTTGCTCTCGTAGGTGTTAGCTCACTGCAGTGTTTTTGCTCATTGGTGTGTTTTCGTGTATACTGTATTTTATCGTTGGTTGTTTTCCGCTAAGCTTTCCAGGGGTAGCCGGGGCTTAGTGCCCACACCTAGCAAGCAAGCAAGTAAGTTGTGAAGTCAGGCCATGGGTAGACTATTGGTCAGCCAACTCATTAGATGATCAAAACACACCATCGATTCATTCAGGACCGGTACATATTAGGTGAGCGGCTAATGATAAATTAAGTCCAAGAACTACTGTGCAGCGCAAAGGAGGAAGGGGGAATGCCGATGCCAGGTGGGGACCATTAGGATCTTTTAAATGCCATTGGCGGATAGTAGAAATACTTGGTTGCAAGTGACTACCATAGCCCGGAGCCTATTGTGCTGAGAAGTGGGGAGCTAGAGGTCTGAAGGAAGGGGTTGATTTGGCTATCGCTGACTAAAAAAAAAAGGTAATAGATTTTGGGTTAGCTACTCTATGTATGAATCGGAGATTTGTGAAATTTAGAGAGATAAAGTTAAGGTTGCTGGGTGACCGTGATTACTACATTTGGGCCACAATGGCGCCCGGGTTTTGACAACGGTGCTAGTAGATATTGGGCCCAGGGGGGGGTTAGACGTAGAGGTGAGCCATTTTTTATGTGAGTTTTGTCCAAATTCTCGCTACAGAACTCCCGACAAAACCATACATCCATGCTATAAAGGGCTACGCTTTTTTTCTTCTACAATACTCTTCCGGATTTCTCCCTCCTAATATTGGTGGCTAATTGAGACACTAGATTTCTGTTCTCTCTGGGGTGTTTCAACTGATTCATTACCCTCTCGGGTTAAGCTACCTTCTCATCCTAAAGGGTTACCCCTAGGGTCTATCAGATAGCTCGATTGCATAAGCTGAACAGGGATTTTGTCAACTTCAATCACTTCTTTATCACTGTATGGTACCGACAAGCAAATAGGAACCCCGGATCCGGCACACGTTTTAAACGGCATTACAGCACGGCAAACCAACCAGTGAGCTTACCCTTCAAACGAGGTGCCGTATGCCGGGTAGGTGTATCGACAGCACACTAACTCCAAAGGGTCTTTTTCTTGTTCAATCGTCATTTACAAGTGCGGATTCTAGAAGCATAGTATCAAGGGAATGGTAGGTATCATATTAGGAAGGCTTCTTTCCTTGCTGAAGATGCGAGGGCGTATCCCGGAAGCGCTACCCCTGACCCCACCAAAAATTTTGTCTATACATCGCGTGTAAGCATGCTAAGGAGTTAGTTCTTGTACATGCGAAAAATGAGGAAGGAGTGGCCAAAAGCTCTAAAACGGCATGCCGGCATCACTTGTTTACATGATCATTATCCCAATAATAGCGGAGACTTAACTCTTCACAATTACACTAGGTTCCAAACTCAATACTGGATCGTGCCCATTCAAGTCCTTCTTCACTTCAGCCAAGCCGATAGTAGCCAATCTAAGTACCGTATGATACCGGTATGTTCTGTATGCTACGACTTATCAAATAGTGTAAATTTAACATGATCAAACTGCACATCTAATCAGATCCTCCTTCAATCCTGTTTCCCTGCGCTGGGAAACAACGGGGCATCACTGGCAAGACTGGCAGAATGGAAGGAAGAAAGAAAACGGAATCAACAGATACCTCTGACTTAGCTGAAAATATCGAGAAAGCTTCCTGCCTGATCGCCATGTTAACTAGGCCTAGGTGCTAATAGCATAAAAGGTCTCAGACCAGCTTCACGGGCAGCTAATACTCGAGCAGTTTCCAGATCCCTCCAAGTCTCAAGGGGTCCACGCTAGTCTCACGCACCAGGTTGTCTGCTGCGTTCGCGGAGCACCGGTAGTCCGAGGTGCCAGCTTACCAAAACCACCGTAACTCCCCATGCAATGACTTCCCATCCGAGAGCCAAAAGAGGTATTGCAAGGCCATGCTGATAGTACCGTAAAGTACTAGAACAAATCTTTTCGTCCGATCGGTGGTTACCGAGCAACCCCGCAACCAACCCCACCTCAACAATCAACCACTCCTCAACAACCATGCCTCAGGCAAAGACTGGCCATCTTACAGAGTTTGAGAAAGGGCAAATCGTTGCCCTGAGAAAAAAAAGTCTCTCTTTTTCTGAGATTGGGAATCTCTTAAATTGTCCCAAAAGTACAGTTCTCAGTTTCTACACCCGGTATCAAAAGAGGGGTGATGAGAAAAACCTTCCCATGCCTGGCAGACACAAAATTATCAATGCCAGAACCTGCTGCTGCCTTGTCAGACAGTCTAAGAAGGCATGCCGCCAGCCTCTATCAGAATTGCACAATGAGGTTGCCCCTCAAGCCTCTGTGATGACAATCAAGAGAGCTTTAGCCTCTGTCAACATAAAGAAGTGGAGGGCAAGAAAGAGAGCATTGTTAAAGGATGAACATGCTATCAAGAGGTTAGACTGGGTGAAGCAGTATAAGGATTGGACAAAAGAGGATTTTGAAGGTGTCATCTTTAGTGATGAATGCATGGTTGAAAAGTCCAAAGATCCTAAGGGTATTTGGGTATTCAGAACACCTGAGGAAAAGTGACATAAGGATTGCATCCAAGGGGTTACAAAGGGACCAGGAGTAAAGCTCATGGTTTGGGCTTGCATTTGGGGTAAAAATAAGGGTCCACTGATTCCTATTTTTAACAAGAGTGTGGATAGATTTGTATATATTGGAGTTTTGGAGGATGGCTTAGTTGATGTCTGGCAGGAGGTAGAGGACACAGTTGGGGATCCTATCTTTCAGCAGGATGGTGCAAAGATACATACTGCAAGAGATACTATGGCTTGGTTTGCAGAAAACCATATACAGGTTATGGAATGGCCTCCTAATTCCCCAGACCTCAATCCTATTGAGCACTGTTGGAAAAGGGTAAAGGAAAAGCTGCATCAGCACTTTCCTAACATTCACAAGACTAAGGGGGGTCCTGATACTGTTAGAAAATGTCTAGCAGAAGCTCTGAATCAGGTCTGGGCTCAGGATATTGAAGGGGAATTTTTGGAATGCTTGTGGGAGTCTATGCCTAGTAGGGTGGCTGCTGTTTTGGATGCAAAGGGGTGGTATACAAAGTATTGATTTTTTTGCTCTTTAATTTCATATGAAGGCTTTCTTACATATACTAGACATATACCTAAATTTTCAGTTTATTCTAAGCAGTTGTGGTTGTATGAGTAGTAAATTTGTTGTGGTGGTGGGGTTGCCGTTGCCGTGCCGGACGAAAAGATTTGTTATCGTACTTTAGCATCAAACCTGGACACCGTTTGGCCCAATACCCCAGAGTCTTCACTGTTAATACCGTATCACTTTTCACTTTTCTTCCCCTCCGGGGGATCCTTCTTCATTGGTGCATTGCAATCTCATACAAATATCCAGTGGCGTCCGCGTCCCACGCTTGTTACTGGTTGGGAACTCTCGGGCTCCGCCATTCCGTGCGTCCCGTTCAAGAATACCGAATTTCTTTTTCTTTCGGTCGGACATAATGGACTATCGCGTGATAGTACCCGAATGCCCCGATGCTAATATTGGCGCATTCAAATGCAAATCTGGGCATCTTGGTCACTGGTCAAGGCATCTGGATGCTTTGCTCGAGTGAAGAATGCTCGAGTGCCGGTATGTGTTGTCATGTACCGGTACCGGCATCATACGGATTCATACCTGGCTTTCTTTCTTTCTTTCTTTTTCCTTTTTCTTTTCACCTCCCCCACTTTTTCTTTTTTTCTGCAGTGATGCGTGATGAGTAAGAATATAGTGCGAGTACGAGTACCGGTAAATTGCTCGTAGTCGGGGCGGATGATATGTCAACCATCGACAGCCGAATGTGGCATCGAGCTTGTGCTGGCACAGACCCGAAGCCAAGTCCTTGAAAGCCCAGGATCACCACAAATCCTTGTCCGCAGATTGACAGGGGATTAGATTTCCGAGGAAACAAATCCTGAGTCACCTTTCGCCTATCTTAAGATCTTTGCCATTCGCTACCGTACGAGTAGAAATACAAGTACTGGTACTATATCATTAGTTGAGGCTGCCGCCTCAAACCCACGATAGGTTTAGTCCGATAGGTTAACAACCAATTATTAGGACCCGATGCGCTTAAAGGGCCCTGGCCACCGCCATGCCATGGAACGCCAACCCTTCCTTCAGGAGCCCTTGCCCCCCGAACCTGGAGACACAAGTATGTATAGTACGATTTCAGCCCCTTTACCCGAAGACCTCTCGGCGACCCTGGTTCTAGCAACTGTACTGAAATCAGTCTCTTGTGTTCAGCCGAACTTGTCCCGGGTACAGTACAAGATGAATGGGACACTTGCACTTCCTCCAGCCTACGGCACAGTTATGCTTGAAGAATTTTGATCTTGAGGCGGGAGGTTCAAGTAAGCTTGAGATATTGAGCGGTAGAGGTACCAGTACCGAGTTCTTAGCAATGGCTTGAGTTATAAGAGAACGCAATTGGTGGGGGTTTCTTTTTGGGGGAGTAGAAAGAAGAAGGACGATCTAACTTGCTGTAGACCGGGTGGAATGCCCTATTTCTTTATAGACGCGATGCTAAATCTGCTCGAGCACCTTAAAGCGCTTCTATAGACCACGGTACCTCTTGGGAGTCAACAACACAAGTACCTTAATTGATGTGACACGCATTAATAATAGCCAAGAGTTCATAATACCGCAGACAAGGAACAGTTGTAGACTTCCCGGTCGGTGACAATTCGTTTGTCACGGTACTTGTAAGGCTCAATTTATATCGGTAGGGCGGTTGAGTCCTGGGGATACTGTAAGTTTCTCACAATCTATCACAAAAGTAGTACTTGTCTAAGCTTTCCGCCGGACATAAATGCCAGCCTTGGTAAGACATCACAATATACAGACAGAATACTATCCAAATTACCGGTACAGTACTATCGATACTCGAATATGCCATGAATGACCTAACGAACCTCGATCCCAATCCCCCCTCCGCCAAGATCGCTTGTTTATCACCCCCAGTCTCACACCAACCCCTCAGGACCGATCTGCAGCATCCACCCTACACCTTGAACCTGACACCCCCGTAGTAACCGCACCCAAGTTAATCTTGGATAGCCCACCCCGCAATAACCACCCAAGAGCTGAATTCTCAGGGGGATCAAGTAGGCCGTTGGTAGGGGGGTCCATATGCCGGGCTCACTGCCAATACTCAAGTACAGCAGGAGGGATTGGGTCCGTGGGAAGGAGTCAGGTCCGTGAGGCGAGGGATAGAAAGCGAGTGGATAAGAATGGAAGGAGAAGCCGAATAGGAATAGAAAAGAGGTTGCATGAGGAAGAAAGAAAGGACGAGGAAAAATACCTCTTATATCGGACCACAAATGCCAAGACACTAAAATTAGTCCCTTCAGTCCAGAGCCAACTAACATAATAACCAAACGTAGGGCAACTAACATGTGGCACTCAAGCGGGTATGCTCCACACATTTTTAACAAAAGGACAAGAAAAAACAATGAAACGAATACGACAGCGTATCCCGCGCCATAGCGAGCCCTCTGCAAGTCTGGGCAACGTGAGTGGTTGAGATTTGAAATAGTGGCTGGTATTCGGGTGGATGGCTCATTACGGCGTAGAATACGTTACGCGAATATCGTACACGAGTGAGCGAACGAGTTCATAGCCCGTGAAGTACGATACAGCCTCCTAATGCGGGGATGAATGGTCCACCTGCTATCATAAAAAAGGAAAAGAAAAAAAAAGACTATCATAGCGTTTATAATACGGTATCATACATAAGAGAAAGGAGAGGTTTACCCCTCCCCGGAACCCCGGACATATCCAAAAGCTGGGTCTCCGCAGCGCTCTAGTGCCTAGCGAGACAGCATTCGCGTCACAATATCGACTAGCTTCCGGGTGTTGTGTCAAGAATTGGCGTACGGCACTATAATGATAGACAGACGGAAACGTGTTTTCAATTCCGAAAGAGCTACCGTGCCGTCCCCGTGTTCTGGGCCCCGGATTGTTTGGACCGGGATTCAGGTTGGGGCATTCACAGGTGCTCACTCGGGTGGGCTAGCACTGGCCTCGGGAAATTCACCGACAACGGGCAGAGCGGACCGCGATCGGGGCGCTTTCTTTCTTTCCGGCCTTTCGACCCACATAGGCCGCTTTGAGGTTGACCCCAAGATACTGTAGTGCCCTACCGGTATATCATTTCTCTACTTTTGCCTACGTTATATAGAGCGAGGCGCATTAAAATTTAGTATGGTTTTCTGCCATGTGTCCCTCCCATGCCAAATAGTTAGTGACAGCCACTTTTCTAGGTGGACACGTGTCACACCCCACTGCGGTGCTCTGTAGCAGGGCGAGGAGAAGAAAAAAAATATCAAATCTTGCACCCTAAGGCTCTATGTGCGAAGGAACCCTGCACCGTACGGTACAGGGTGTCTAGGGTGAGTTTGTTGGACCCCCTCTGGTTGGCCCAGTTGCCCCTCGACCATTCGGAGACCTGCATTCTCCCTAGCCGTCGGGCGAGGGATCAACAGGCTTTTTTCCTTCTCCAAAGATCTGCATACTCAAACAGATTGGCCGAGCAGCTACTGAAAAAAAAGTTTCCCACCATGACGTATTGGGCCGAGAAGTGGGTCGGACGGAGAAGTGAATCAGCAAAAACACATCAAAAATCGCAAAATCTCGAAAATCTCAATTGACGTCCAACCCCAGGAAGAGGATGCTCAGAAGAGCAGGAGATACTCCTAACGGGGCAACATGTTAGATATTCGCTTCTTTGTACTGAATTCAGAGCTTTGATTTTGGCGAAAATTCCGCAGCGCGGATTCGAGAACAATTCACATACAAGATGATCCACCTCCACATCTGACCCTCTCACCTGTCCGATACCTTGGTAACTTCGACGAACAACTGAAAACACAGCAGACCTATGCTCACACCCTAAGTGCTTCTCGTAGAGGATGATTCAGGTACGGTATTGTGAAATCCTCCAGTTTTAGTGTTGACCACCAAGTTTCTATTGAATTTTCCAAGCCTGCCGTAAAGACTCGTGAAATCCGCTCTCTCCAACCTGCCTATAACCGTCAGGCTCAGAGACAAAACCCCGTGAGAAGCATTAGCGCTTTCCTGACACAGTACTGTACAGGTTCAACTCAGGACGTGCTAGATCCCGTTAACTGGTATTCGCGATTCTCCTGATTTCCCAAGATAAACCTATAGTCGGCTAGCGAATTACTTCCCCCGGTAATCTCAACGATATTTTGGGTACTAGCTAAGAGGTAATTCAGAAGATATTATACGAACTTAGCTCAAGCCCAATTTCGCTCGTGAATGCCCTACCACTAGATTTTGATTTCAGGTATGGTAGTAGATGCACAGCGTATCAAGATTTTTACTGAGAGCTTTGGATGAATCAGAGTGCCTACTCAAGTGGTGCTCACTCTCCCCGCTGAAGGACTGGTGGTTCCATTTGAGCAAGGAAGCATAATAGCTCACTGTAATTCTGATTTATGATACCATATCTCCTTATTTCAAGACGTTCATCACGTTGAATCAAGCTCACTTGCCCCCAGCGTATGTAACCGTGGAGCCCAAAGGCAAGTGCTGAAACTCAATCCTTCGGTGGTTGCTTTTGAACGTTTAGAACATCGGATTACCGCAAGCCCTAAGGCTCCCGCGCAGCTCATTAACTCGTACAAGAGAACGGTGCACTAGTAGGTGAATTTAAAGTATGGCACAAGCTGCGTAAACTGAATCGTGCCAAGTGCAGAGAAAAGATATACGGGGATGGCTCTTTCAAATGCCTTTCCCACTTTTATTGATATTGCACAGACCACTTATGTTATCGCGGCATCTACTAGGCAGTGATCCACCTTAAGTTAAGCTACTAGCACACCGTTCTCTTATTATAACGAGTAAGTACGGTAGCAGTTTCGTGCTCCGAACATAAAACAACCAACCCCGAACACCCCACTGGACATCCACACTCCTGATTCCCAAAGTATATATTAACGCCACCTATTAACCCCCCGCTGGATATCAATACCCCTTCGCTCGCTGCTATCTCTACTTCACTTTACTGTCTCCCTATTACTTTCCCTTTAGCGGTACTGCCGAAGCGCGCCATTGCCCCTCCCAAGGTACCAAATGCGAGTTCCTCTCCTCGGGGCATGGCGAAGTCATCACCAGGACAACACAACGATCAGTCCCATAACGCGGTAGAAAGAGCAATAATTTCAGGGAGTGTACTCGAGTATGTTAAACATGAGCCTAACTCACCATCCCACATCCCCAACTCTAACGTAACCTTTCCCTCCCGCACCCAGCACACCGGTGGAACCAGAAGTGGAATTTGAATCCCGATGATCATTATTCCTATTACGCTGAGCCATATTCAGTTTAACGACCCTCCTTGACCTCACCCCCCCCCCCCGAACAGCATACTCCGCGAACCCTGATAGGATCGTGATAACCAGCGCGAGACCGGGAATCTTTCTATTCAAAAAAAACCCCCGCCGCGCTGGTGAACAGGTAAATACCCGCACGCGGGGTGGTGGCTCGCGCGGGACCGGTCTAGACCATGTAGGTCGATCGGTGCAGTGAATTTGTACTCGCTATACCAGCCGTACTCGCCAGGTAGTTCGACCGCAGTACCACCGCCCAGCGGCTGCGCAGATACACTTTGTGTGCTTAGCGGTACGCGGACCGGAGTGTTATATTGGAGGCCAAGAGCCCTTGTTCGAAGGTGTCTATAATGTTGACTCTACCAACGCGGCTGGCTTTTCCGTATAGCATAGTATAGTACAGTGCTCACCGGGGGAGGAAGGGCTCGCCGCCAGCCGCCGACCTCATTGCCGACGCAACCTGTGAGATCCAAAGACCAGCAGGGGACGCACTCCCATCGAATACCCCAGTGTCTTACCGTTCCTATCGACTACTAGGTCGAGCAATCTCTAGACAGAAAATCCTCCATCCGGGGGATCGTCGGCGAAGGTCCCGGCCGAGAAGTATGTGACAGTTAGGCTGAGCCAGAAGGAGGACTGAGAAGTCGGGCTTAAATACTTTTTTTTCATGTATGATGCCAGGTTCCAGGATGAGCTTTCCTAGCGGCTTAAATAGCAGTCTTTCCGCCGCTCAGCTCGGAGACGGTTCTTTGCTCATGGGTGCAAGGCTCGATCCGTGGATTCCTCTAGCCCAGTGAATTAGCTTTCGTAGAGGAGTTCATAGGGGGGGTTGTTGAAGGATTTATATACAGAATTAGCATTGTATCCAGCGGTCCAACACGGCCTGATAGCGTGGTGAATCCCACCCAGCTCGAATAGTGGTTTTTAACAGTCCCAGCAAATGGAGTGCCCGTGTCACCAGAGTCTCCAGCGAATTCACCAAAATCTACTACAGGAAATCGCGGCTCCCCACGATCCCACCAGTAGACTTCCCAGTACAGTAGACAGCTAAGAAGTTGCGGAAATGAGGTCTTCACCAGTTACACTCGACTAAGGATAAAGTCTTCTTGGCACCGGATGGACCACTGCGGGTGGCCGCTAATTTTAGAGTATATATTATAACCTTGTGTGCCCACCGGAATAAGAATTATGTCTTCTCCCACAATCTTCAACATTTACAGGCAATTCGCCTCCCCAGTGACGATACATGAGTCTGAACACAGGAATCAACAAACTCGGGGCATACAACCAACCCCGATTGAAAGACTCCCCAAAGCAGGATCCAGAACATCGGCCGCACCAACTGGTAGATACTCCACGGGGCGCCCAGACCTGCCCTCATTGTAGAAGTGCCCGTAAGGAAAATTGCGATCGTGAAATACCTGTAATGAATTGCCATTGAATTCCCTTAGGATACCTGGCTTCGTTGCAAACCTAAGTTAGACGGGCAATCACTTCCCAGATGACCCTTCAGGGTGTTATTTATGTTCGTAATTCGGAAACCTCGCCTGCGCGACATATCCTCATCCCCCGGGGGGAGCTTCCGGATGGGAACTGGATAATCACATCACATCGCGGTTTTCGCAAAGCTGGTCTACCGATGCTCCCCAGCCGTCAATACTACACGAGAAAGGTACTTTATCGTATCCGCGGATGGAGTCATCGCATAAGTTGATTATTGCGGGGTCAAGGAGGGTAGGGTTTGTAATTGCGCAGGGAACATCGTAGCTAGTTTCTGCGGGCGCGATTACAACTGATAAATCACCTTATAACAAGTACGATATGTTTTAGTAGAATTTGTGAGCTGTCTGTTTTATAATATCAACCAATAATGCTCGCTTGAGCCTCCATTCCAGCCGCGTCTTGTCCTGGAGACGGGAGCTAAGAGGGGTTGCTTATTACAACATTAGAACATCACCACTACAAGCCATCAACATAATAACTTCTAACCTGCAACAGGACCCTGCTCCTCCCGGGTAGTCTATTATAGTAACTAGATCTAATTGATTCTGCAAAAGCCGGATCAAAATAAGTGCCCAGAAGGTACATTCAAAATACCTGTTGTTTCCACCTAATAACCAGATATCCCAGATATCAGATTGGCAGATATTCAACACTTCCCTCCTGCACCCTCCGCCCTCCTCTCAGATCTGCGACCCGCATCCTCCCCTTCCAAAACAGACCTATTTTCCCTATTGCGCACCAACTATACAGTACCTTCGAATCATCATCCAAATCCTAGCAGAGGATCTAACGAAGATCCCGCACGGGAAAGCTATAACAAAAGACAGCGCTTTCTCTAGCCTTCGAGGCTTTCACCGTGCCTCACGGGAAGATGGCATACCCCCTGCTTTTCACAGTGGACCTAGAATAACATCCATTTATTCATCGCCTATTTGCCTTAGTTCTTCGCGTCCATGGGGGTAATCTTCACCGACACCTATTCATGATTGTTAGAACCTCCGCCTTACAGTCATTCCAAGGCCCTAGTCTAGGAAAAGTCTTGCACCCTTTACCCTCCCCTCCCCCAGCACTAAACTCCCTATAATGCAAACCCCCTGGACCTCCTCCGATGGACCCTCCCGTCCTGATGGCTATACGACTGCGCATACGGGTTGATATCGAGCACTTAACCTCAGCGGTAAGAGCCTTCCGTGCAGGGTCATAGCTTCGTAGGTTGCTAGGGCTGACTGATCCAGGGTACATAGTGTATACCACCCTCAAGCATCACCCATCCATCGTTTCTATACCTCCGCAGCTTTCCTGACCTTCAAGCCTCCAGCCGAACCAGAAAAGAGAGAATAGACTCCACAGTAATATAG
This sequence comes from Tuber aestivum, assembly GCA_900010015.1. Classification (NCBI taxonomy): domain Eukaryota; kingdom Fungi; phylum Ascomycota; class Pezizomycetes; order Pezizales; family Tuberaceae; genus Tuber; species Tuber aestivum. Next base: position 274,930 of record LN891045.1, read on the forward strand.
AGGAGCAGGGGCCAAGAGGCAATGGTAAAGGCACAGGAGTGTGCAAAAGGCTCCAAAGGCCATTTCGGGGACTACAGCCCCCAATGAAGAGTGATGTGTCGTACCAGCCCTGGAAGCTTTCGGCACATCCCGGTCTTTTATCAAACCCCGGGCCGAGTTCTGCGGTTGATTGCGGGAGGAAACCAAATTTAGCAGAGGACCTTCCTGTGTGATTCACTGCTACTATCAAAACCAAGCACCTGCTTCGGGATTATGCTACTAACAGGGCGGGGAAGGGTACCGAGCCGTCGGGCCTCATTTCCCTTCCCCAGACACCATGTTATGAAGGCTCATGTTTTCCACTTTAGGACCTAGCATCCTTTGTGCACGATTATGAGACATCCCCGTATCTGTCTTAAGGGATCTTACAACACCGTTCTCCACACTAACGCCGGAGTATATAGATGATGCATGAATCCGCAAAAGTGGTCATTGTGCCAATCCTTACTCAGACAGCTCCTCAATGAACTGGCTCTCCTCATACCCCATCGCCCTAATTGCAATTTTAGCACTCTCCAATAGCCGTGCTTTGACCCTAGAATCCCTAACATCCATCCCCGTGAATGCGCCATGGGTAGTCGTGAATTTATAAGGCTTCAAGGCCTTCCAGATATTTACTATGGCTTGCGGCGGCATTGTTATCTGGTCTTGTTAGACAAGCATACCGACCAGCATCAAAGAAATTACCATATTGGGAATTGACCACATAAAACTAAAAGAGGCGGTCCCCGGTAGTCTACCCTCGTGATACAACGCACTCTACAGTCATTAGCCGGCTGCCGCAAACGTAAATCCTTAAAGAACGTACCGGCACAGTGACAAACGAATCAGCAATGAATAGTCTGTCTCCCCAGTGTAGAACTAAACTGCCCGGAAAGTGTCCTCCCACTTTAACTGCCGTTACCCCTTTAACAACCTCCTCCTCGTTCCCCTCTATGAAGACTCTCCCTTGGGGATCCTCCCGACACAGCCATTCTTTATCTTCCGTTGCGAGGTATACCGGACAACCGAACGTTTTCGCCCAGAGATTATGGGTGGTGTAGTAGTGTGGGTGTGAAATCACAATAGCCTGGATCCCGCCCTCTTCGTTGATTCTTCGGATATTCTCATCGTCAAGGTAAGTTATCAGATCCCATAGGACGTTTCCATGAGGCGTTTTTATCAAGAAGGCACGCTGACCGATCGCGAACTGTACGCTACCCCATTAGCCCCAAGCCCCTGAGCGGTTGTGAAACGGCAACAGTACTTTCGGCTCGGTCCACAAGGAAATTATATTACCGTCGGTTTTATCTGGGGCCATCATAGTCTCGTAATTACCTTTCATCTCTACGAGAGTCGTGAATTCTTGTCCGGTCGGAGGAACAAACTGGCGGGGGTCCTACAAGTAGCTCTGTCAGCTCCGGTCGCAGGCTTGAACAAAGGGAGGGAGCAAACATCACAAATTCGACAGTTTTTGAGCACATTCCGATCGGAGGTATCGAATTGGGTTCCGCAAGCCCTGCAGATGAGGAGATTGTCGTTGAACATGGCGCTTGGTGGTGATGAGAAGTGAGGTGAGGTTGGTGTTGAATTGGCGAATGAAGACGTGGGGATCAAGTCGAGGGTAAGCCGACCGGTAATATTGTCCGAAGTATAAGTTAGGTAAAGATGGGGGAGTGGGAGGCCGGAGGGTAACTTAAATGATGCAACCTCAGTAACGTAACACAGAGTTCTGGACCGCAGTGCTGGAGTGAACCTGGGGTAGTTCTGTGGTGAAGGTCACTCCTCTTGGATTCTCACCGTATTCTAGATTCACAGAATTCCTAGCTTGTAGTAAAAATAAGAGCTTTTTCAGAAAGCCAAGATTTCAGGCGTCGCCATCAGGATAATCAGAGTAGACATCATAATCAATTAAACCCACAACTAATAATGCACATATCTTGGGCCTAGGCCTTCCCGTTTCCTCCCAAAAAGGCACCACAATTAGTCAAATCGAGTTTCCTAACGTCTCTACCGCCGGGTGCAATGAATCCGATAGTAGCGAATCACGATAGTGCTGACCCTTCGCACTTCTCCTACCCTCTTCCACGTTATGTAAGTTGGAAATTTGAAACTGCAGCCTACCAATATACTAGCGGTTTTTCAAACCCTCTGGAATAGGATGTGGATAAGTGGTTCAACTATGGTGTAATCGGCTGCCTTACATGTCCCAGGCCCTGCGGGAACTGCCTTGGCCTGGGCTCAAAGAGTTGTACGGTAATTCCCACACCTGAGAACGGCTGGCATGGTATGCTCATCAGAAATTCAGAATCATGCGCAGGCCATCGAAAACAATGTCTGGGGTAGACTTACCCGGACAAAAGAAGTGTACACTAAATCCGAGCGCCTTGCGATTATGATCATTAACCCGTGGCTAACCAAATCAGTGTTGAGAATATGGATTGGGGAGCCTCTGCGGGGATCATTCGTTGATAAATTTACAACAAGAACGAGAGAACCTCATACGGTATTATGGGACTTACACCGCCTTACCACAATACTCTCACCAAAAGCGGCAAGGATCAGGCAGATGTAGCAACCCCATTGATCTTCTGTGGCATCTTAATCCACATCCCAATACCAATCAGTGTGGGTGTCCGCGGGGTAGTCTCATGGCCGTAGCATCAAGCTTCCCTCGATCAACACTATAAATCCCGGAATAGGAAACCACAGGTTACCCAAACACTGTCGTGCCAAGCGCCGGTATTTCAAGCGACGATCATGCATCTTCAATTCGATCGAGCACGAGCCAATTACCGCATTACTGGTATCAAAGCCGCCAGGCTCGAGTACGTTCGAATGTTTTCTTTCTTCTGATAATTGCTGCACCTAATTAAACCTTTCAGGGCTCTAAATTTTGACGCAATTACATGTTTCATCCCAGCCGTTTCTTATTTCAACGTACGGTATAAGTTTCCGCCGGCCCTTGCGAGACACCAGTAACGCGGTACCGGTATGGTACAGCCCCCCACCCACCTGGACTACTTGGCCAATCGCATCCAGCAATCCGGTGCCGGAGCGGCCAGCACAGAGATATTCCCACCAGAAGGCAGCAATCCCCTGTAAAAAAGAAATCTCCTGAAGCGTAAGACTACCAGCACTAGTACAAGTGCACCTGTCATGAACGCGAGCTGGGCCGAAACACGCGCAGAAACATGGCCATTAGCCAATCGAGTGACCTTTTATGAATGGTAATGATTCACCTGCTAAGCCACCATCCTCCCCCAACGGGTATCTCGAGTACATGTAGAAGTACTCGAGCATAATGTGATATCTCTTGTAACCTTTGACATCCTGTGCACAGACCCAGATTGACAAAAGCTCCTGCAGGCAAGCATGGTACGGTACTTGTAGAGATCACCGTTGTGATGAGATAGATAGGTATCTGGGCCTTAGCGCTAATTACCGTTAAAGGTAAAAGGTGAATTAATTTTGTAGGAACGGGGCCCGGAAAGGTAAAAAAAAACTTTTAACATGCCGAACCCCCGTCTGTCCGGTCACTAATATCAGCACTCGTATCATACCGGTACGAGTACGAGTACGGTAAGTTACTCGAGTACTCGAGTACCGGTACCCGAGCAAGGGCTCGCGCCCACGCCCACGCAGATTTTTTTTTCAAGACAAGAAGATTTTTTCCTCCCCGCTCACCACTAACAAAAGATTCCAAAATGACCGAAAACCCCTGCTCATCCGCCGCGCCGTTAGCGAACTCACATTTCCAAACCTCTGGGAGGCTCCCGGGGAATTGGTGAAGCCCTATGAAACGATCCCGGCCATCGAGAATTTCCGGAGGGGAGGAGGGGTGGGAAGGGCTACCGGTACTCGAAAGTGACGGTTTGAGGCTGAGATTTAGGGGGAGAGGGAGTAAGTTGTCGTCATCGACGGGCACGAGGAATTTCACTAGGTTCAGGGTGACAGCCAGAGAGGAACTTAGGGGGATCATCATGAACTGCTTCAGATTCGGGAAGGCTGATATTGTGGCTGTACGAGGGGAAGGGGTAGACGCAGGTAGTGTTGACGTTTAATTTTTTTTTTCCCCTCCAGAGAGTGCTCGCGAGATTCGCTCCTGCTGGCATACACGGAACGTCATTCTAGGGAGGTGTGAGATGTATACCTATACTTCGTCGTATTACGGTGCCGGTACTGTACTCAAGTTATGATACAATTCCGACTTGTCTGATGCGTGATACAAAGCAGCCCTAATCTGTTCCCCCCTCCCCACACCTCCGCAGGCGCCGATTGGCCCCCCGTAAGAGCCTCATGCAAGAAAACGGCAACTCGAATGCGGTACTCCAGTCAGCGCCAACACTACCTACGCTCATCACGATGCCATCCATGATTTAAGTTTTCTGGAAGAGGTCCTGCTGCACCTTACCACTCCGAAAAAACTCTGACGGTCGGAGCACATCTGCCTCGCCTCGCCGCCTAATCTACTTAATCGGCGTCGGTATCCTCCTGTTCAGTGAACAGCTGTCGTTACCCGCCTCTGCTGTATTGCCAGCGGAATAGGCTAGCCTGATACTGATATCATGCTCATCCCAGTGGTGCTATGTACTTGTTCCTGGTGCGCAGAGGCGCGTTCAAGGCTCGTACTGTTGTGTTGTGCAATTATTGGCTGCTGAATGTGGGAAGAGGGGACGCAATGTGCACGCTGATGCCTTTTTTCTGTTCTTCCGCTCTGTGCAGCGACTCCCCCCCCCCCCCCACCTTCTTTACGGTTCTATTGGACGATAGCCGCTATGACGGCATGGTGGTTTGTGCGCATTTTGATGCCTGGCTCTCTAAGGGTATTTTAAAGGTTGTCGTGCCCCCAACTCTTGCTCCTCCTGTTCTGTTCTGGATTGCGAATAATGTGAAGTATAAATCTACCCCTCCCCCTGCTCATCCCATCCCAGCGATCTTGTTTCCTTACTAACACCCCCACCAAGACAAAACACAAGCACGACAAAGCATATCGGGTCGGGCAGAGAAGCACTGGTGCACATTTGCCTAGATCAGATTAGATCCGACGCGAGAGAGACACTTTACGATGGGGATATTCTCGTCGCGGTGTGGATTCCGGCCACCACCTCCCAGCGAGAAGGATAAGCGGCAGCAGCAAAACAACAATCTAGGCGATTGCTCCGCCTACCCCCTGATCTCCCTTCCCCTCTGCGTCCTCTTCGGAGTCCAGGTACCAGTCCCGCAGAACGTCGAACGCCCATCATCACCGCAGAATGGGCCGCCCGTCTTTTGTGTTGGATTCAAAACCTTAATCAAAAGTACCCTCGGGCGATGGAAACGGCAACGGCAGGAGAAAGAATCCCGGAGAACCCCATCCCCGATGGGGGCCCCCTCTCAAGGGTGCCAATCCACCGAAGGCAGTGACGGTAAAGACAGCCCTCGAAGCTTTCGAAGCCCACGGACCCCCTATAGCCTAATGGTTAGCCCGGCTGGGTCGGCATACAATTTTCAGAACCGCCCGAGGACACCCACAATCCCGCAGTCGCTCGCCACGACCCCAAGCGCCGGCGTCTCCGCGACGCCGAAAACACCTGCCAGGAACCCAAGTATTGGCTACCCCATCATGCCAATAACACCCCAGCCCCCACCGCCGTGCGGTCACACATCGTCGGGGCTCGGAAGGATCTGTGAAAGGTGCGCTGGCACAGCTACGGCGTACGAACGGTGGGTCTCAGGAATCGAAGAGGCGGAATTGACCTACGAGCAGAAGCCTCCCGGACCCGAACCAATTCCAGAAACACCACCGGGAGCAACATATGAATACCAGAGCTCGCCGCTACTATCGCCTGATGAGCGGAGGGAAGGGCCTCCCATTGGGCTCGGGATTATGATGCCGGGTGTTCCTTACGAAGAACAGAGCTTGCTATTGACTGACCCGCTGCTGGAACCGCCTCCAGCATCCAAGAAGCGCAAGAGAAAACCGCCGCCGTTGTTCCCGGGGGGAAACCACGATACTGCCAGCGCTACCCTCGACAGCAAGCGTACCGGAACAACATTTGCACCAGAGCGCGTGCAAAATATGAGCAAAGACCGGTCCACATTCGAGATCTTCCGGGAGATGTCCTGCACGCTCGAGCACTGCACGATACATGGGGGGGATAGGGGTCCGAGCATGGCAGCGACTACGATCGTCGCCAGTAACAGGGACTCCTGCACGACGCTCGCGGCATCCATGCACAGCCAGAGCGAGGACCGGAAGCTCGTGTACCGGAGGAGGAGGTATGGCGGCGATTGGGGCACATCAGCGGCTGTGGCCATCGACAGCAACAGGTGTTCCGGTGCGACACTTGCAGCTATGCACAGTGAGGGCGAAGACTGGCCCGAATGCAAGCAGCGCGCCGGGAAAATGGATTGCGCGTTGAAGCATTGCGATTGCGGGGGGTGCCAGGTTGGTGGTGTTGGTGATCGGTTGGAGTCGTCGAGGAATGAGCGGGGCGTGTCTTGGATAGTGGACGGATTTCTGGCGGCACTCACGAAGGGCGTTAGTTGGTTGAAAGGGAAGCGGTGGCGTCGGTGATTTTGGTGCGGTTTCGCTCTTTGTTTTTCCTTTGTCCTGCTTTGGCTTTCATTCATTCTTTCTTCCGTTCCCTCATTTCATGCTTTCTTTGCTCTGCTTTTATCTCTTTCCATTTGCACTTTTTAGCGGCTGTTTTGTTTTGTTTTGTTTTTGTTTTGTTTTTTTCTTCCTTCTTTTTTTAGAACTTTCAGCGCTCTTTCATCCATCTCTTATGTTCTTTAGACTGTTGTTTTCAGGGTGCATCGGAGGTAGTTTTGTTTCGGGATCATAGATTGGAGAAAAAAAATGAAATGAAACCTGCAGGCAGGAAACTGATCAGCTTCACTTCCTTACGAATGATTACTGCACAGGGAAAGTCATCATCATCGATCACTCGCCCAGTCTGAGATTTGGCTTACAATAAAGCCAGAGGTGACACTAACCATAGGTGGTGCGCTTTTTATTGATGCTTGTCACGAGGGTACAAGCTAGTTGGTTCGCCCTAGCCGTCGCACCATTCCCGCAGCTCAGGGTACACAGCCGTGACAGCGTATTTGGACCGACCAAACAGAATTCTGCGCATAGCACAAATTCGGCAATGTTGGATTAAGATAGTACGAGCACGGTAAATCACCATTGGCGCACGTGGGCAGTAAATGTATGGACCATTCATTCTATTAGTCTAGCATTAAGAAAGAAGGCTGTAAGTAAAAGGGAATGATCCTCTAACAAAGAAAGCTCTCCATGCACCCGAAATTAAAAAATTGCACCAACATATCTTTCATACACATGGACCAAGGCTAAGATGTGGTTACTCGAGTTTAGAGTTACAGGTCCATCCTAGATTACCATAGGCCCTCTAGATTCTCAGTGAACGTAAGACACCGGTGTACCTTGGGTAAAAAACAGAAAATAGAAACGCCAACTGAAACCGGCGAGGCCCCGAGTAGCCTCGCTATAACGTAACCCTAGTGAAGTAGAAACCCTACTAAATCTCCCTCGTTACTCTCCATGGCAAGCACTAACCCAAAAAACACTAGTGTGAGCTATCCGTAGCAGTCAGTGTTGATTGAAGGTAAGCTGAGGGAAGAAAAAATTGAGATCTGGAGTGTACGGGGGGGAAGCCAATCCAAGCGTTTTGCCTGGACAGAGTATGTTTGGGTACATATTGCTGTCATAACAACAATCTTGGATTATCCCATAATCCCTAGTACGGTATAGGGGGCCGAGTGAGTTCTGAACTTACCAAGAGTATTCCGCCCGCAAGACCCCAAACCTCTAGTCCTCCAGATATTGCAGCGCCTCGTAAAAGCCCACTCTGTAGCCTCCACCACCTGAGGATACCAAGGACAGATATAACTAACGAGAAACAGACTAGCAAAATCGAGATTGGCTTCCCAATATTGTGGAACCCGAAAGTTATTGGGGGGGTGGGTGCTTGCTGAATTATGGTCAATTGGGCAGTGATGGCAGCGGATATAGCAAACACGAGAGAAGTGCGATGATAGGCTAGATAGGTTCTTTCCAAGGCTGTAATGAAATCGGGTTAGTATATGGTTTGCGATTATCATAGGACTGCGGTGAATATAGAAAAGTACAGAGACAGAGGAAATCGGTCAGGGAAGGAAAACATCGGGATAGTAAAAATCAAATTAAAGGGGAGAAAGAAAGAAAGGAAAATAGATTTATGGCGCGGGGGGGGTTGTTTTTCTTGCAAGGCTGAGAAGCTCTAGAGATGGGAAATCGCGGTCGTCCAGTCTCCCGAGAGCACGTGCTCTACTCATAAGTTACGTTACTTTCTGGGGAAGCCTGTCAGCCTCGGGCGGGAGCAGACAAATGTGTATGCATGAGAATACATTTTGGCCCTCGTTTTCGTTCGGATGGCTTACATGCAGCCGTCCGTGATTCCGACCCGGAACTCTGCCGAGGTCGGAGTGTGTCCGCGGGCCCCAAGGAACAACGGAGAGTGACAACATGCACCGAGGGGTGTAGGTATGTGGACCGATGTAGAGAGGCATTGGTGGGGCGAACCGTGGCATAGATGAGGGGTGAAGGGTACAGTAGAAGAATTAGGATGGATGACAGCTAGTAAGGCGAACTGATCCGCGTGATGACGGGGGCGTGGGATACGGTACGATACGGGATATGGGCAACTAGGCTCGCGGGTAAGGGATGAGAGGGAGAGATAACGGAGGGCAATGACATTCGTGAGTTGGATGCCGACGTTTGATTATGCCCTGTGATCTGTATTGAATAAGTGAATGCGTGTCCATAAAGCAATGTGGGATGCCCAGTTACCGTCTTCCGGCCCTTTGCTTCTAGCCAGGCAATAGAGTGCACCGGTCGTGCCCGTACTGCAAAACGCCAAAGCGAGCCGGGTCCACTCAGAAGATGTGTCTAGTTGCCGGTAACGGGTCCATGGAGGCACAAAGGAGCATGTGGCTAATGGGGGGTGTGACTTTGGAGGAACATCCAACGGCCCCAGAAGGCTACAGTACCGGTAAGGGGCTGGTGGGTGCGACGTTTGCTGTTGCCTCGCGACGTGGTTTGGCAACCACGCTTGTAAATTGGCCAATCATGGCCCTTGGAAATGGATTATGTGACCGAGACCGGAGGCACGCCGTGGTCAGTTCACGAGCATAGTTGTCAAACCATGATTCACAGCCAAAATAAACGTAGCGCCAAGCAGCCCTAAGATTGATGAGGGGTTTGTTGGGTGGGGCAAACATTGAAATCGGATGGAATTGGATACCGGTATTGAGGCTGCGATGAACGAAATAAGAGGTTTTTTTTTTCAGAAAGAGAGAGTGTGTGTGCGAAAAGGGAGAGAGGGAGGGGGAGAAAGACAATTGGGTAAGAGGGGAGGAGCATTTAATCCTACCTAGATGGTCTCGCGCAGCATTAGACGGCACCACAACCGACATGTGGTTATCCCAGAATGCGGCCAACACGGAACGTGATTTCGATGTCTTCCGAACTGAAACGGCAGGGCCGTTGGGCGGGGGTGGCGATGCCCCCCTGGAAGAATTGGATGAGCCCGAGCCATCGGGAGTGGTAGCTGGGCCAGAATAATCATATTCTGTACTTCTAGAGTCCTGCTCCGATTCAGGAGTTCCGCAGTTATTGCTGTCATGGGACGAATTGTGCGATGGTTCGCTGTATTCCCATTGTTGCAGCTCTGTTCCGTCGTCACACTCGGCGGGAGTGGCGGGAAGGATCGAGATTGCGGGAGGGGCTATGGAAGCAACGGTAGATCTTTGAGTAACGGAAGAACCAAGGGAGGGATGAGCGACTCCGAAGGCATCCCCCGGTTGGAATTCTTGAGGTTCATGATGATGTTTCTGTTGCTGCTGGCTTTGAGGTTGTGGGGGGGATTCCATTGGGGGGGATGTTGAGACCGTAGCCGACTGGGTTTGCTAGATGTTCCGGGTCCGTACGACGGCTCTGATCACTGCCGGATTCACAGCGGGGAGGTCGTTTATAAGAGCACGGGGAGATACCGCTATTGCCTGTTGCTGCGGCGGTTGGATTGCCTGGTCGTGGATGCTGTTGTGTTTGTGCCGAGTGCCCACGATGAACCAGTGACTGCTCGGTAGGCTATTCGCGGCTTAGAGCCCTACTACAAAACATGATATTAGCAACTATTTTGGCCGTTAATAGAAGCAATACCGTGACAACAATACCCTACCGCTACTCCTATGGGTGTCGGCAGCCGTTCGCACAAGAACCACGATAAGGCCCGCGATCTGCTGCCTCGGGCGAGCTCAATTAGGAGTTAGGAGTCTTCAGCAAACTGGATCCATGGCAGATTTTCGCAATCGTTCCCCCTGGTCAAGCTCTCCTGGCGAGACCACAAGTGCTAGATGTCCCGACAGCCCTCAACCCTTCCGCCCCTCCTCCACCTACACGCCCCTCCGCCACCCCATTCCCGCCATCTCTCGTCTGTCTCTACTTCGGCCCCCTAAACACATCAGGGCTCTGCTCGCTTCAATAAGAGTAGTCGGTAAGACCCACCCCCTTGATGTGTTTGACCTGTACGGTACAGACAGCAGCCAATGTGGGTAACTATCTGGCGATCGAAAGGGAGAAAGAGATCGACCCCGAATACTACGAGATTCAGGACGATGGCCCCTCTTCATACGCCCCGCCCATAACCCGTTGGCCGGCCCCAGCCTCTTGCCGTTCGGGCATATGCTCTACAGCGCAAACCCAAGCAATGCTCTATCTGCTCTCAGACGCTGGCGTGAGGACCCTAATACTTTATTTATCCCAGAAGCTCAACCAGTAAGTGAGTAGAGAGCGTTTACTCGGGACTGGCAGTGCGTCGGAGATATATATTGATTTCAACGGTGGAAGCCTGCGATCGTGCGATACTTGAGATTAATTATCTGCATGCTAGTGTGCAGTAGGAAGAGGCTACTAGTCTATGACCCTGCTGTACTGATTTTATAGTACTACTAGATCACTCTAGTGCTTGCGACAAAAATGGGGCACGTGAGTCAAGTCTTTCCTTCGGTTTGGAAGCATATATCTTTTTTTTTCCCTGCTCTCATACCCCACCGATCGCGGACTTCTATGGCCCATAGTCGGATTCTATGATACCACCTCGTAGCGGATCTAGTTTAACCTGCGATCCTACCGAGGACTACTAGGGTCTTCAGTCTCCCATGGAACAGGGTCCTTAACCCTCCTGCCCTACGTGATAGATCGTTCAATGATAAGTCACGACGAGAATTGAACTCCTAGGCTCCCGCTAACTGCACAGGGGTTAATTAGTTCTTGACATCAACCGCTGCGTCAGCTAGGTTTTTCACGTAATATCACTGTGGGAGCGAATATTTACCCCGACCGGCAGGAAGATTTCTAAAAAAAAAAGAATTCCCCAGAGTTTCTTTTAAAATAATAATAATATTAGACATTAGATAGATCAGAGCAGGTCCCCTAAGAGAGGGAAAGAAATTATAAGCACTAGTTACCAATGTCTAGCCACAAAATCCCTCATGTGGGATAGTCACAGCCGGAATGTCAGTGATGCAAAAGAGGGGGGGAGGTTCGGCAATGAGAGAAATGGTGCCCGGAGGGGGTTACGGACCACCGATGCGCGGCTGGAGGTCGCTAGGCGCTCGCACGTTAGCAATACAATATAATATCCGGGATGGAGGCTGTGTCCAGCTTTCGAGTTGGCTGTGACAAGTTGATTACGAATGAAAAGTACTATTTCCGAGTGATGGTCTGTGAATATCCTCTGGGATGAGAAAGAGGGAATGTGCACGATATAGCGTTTTCGTTGGGGCCTCCGCGGCGAGAGCAAAGGGGAAGGTATGAGAAGAATTGGACCATTCACAGCGACCTGTGGTAAGTGTTTATTGTTGATCGTTAGCAGGTTTTCAGGTCGCGTGTTGCATATCGTCGGCTGGTCTACCACGAGGGAGACGTCCACTACAAAACTCGTACACTGGACCGCGTGCTGATATGTCGCCGGGGTTTACTCTCTTTCTGAGTAGGCTCGAGAAATTTTTGTTATTTTTAGTCTCGGAGAGGAGCACGGGGGCCATGTTCCTGCCGGTTTTTTCGGCCTATCCTTAAATAAGGGGTCTAATCACCTGAGTTTTCATGGTATATCTCGTAGAATGACATGTACAAGAGAGTTTTCATGCATTTGGGGAACCCGGTTATCCTCCTGGGAAGTCAAGTAGGTCGCTTCCCCCACTCGTACCGGTATGATCCTGTCCCATACTTACCTCGAGTTGCAGCATAATATGCAATACACTGCTGCCTTAGTTGAGGGATGTTTGCCGAGCTCCTTTAATGAAGCTGCGGGAGCTTAGATCGGTCTCCTATGTCGCCCGAACGCTAACTAAAATATTTTGTCGTGGATCTAGATGGCTTGGGTCATCGTGAGAGGGAGACAGGAGTTGGCGAGATCCTTCTTCGAGCAATTTCCTTGGTGATCGGGGCGCTCCAGGACCCATTTTTTTCCTGGTGAGGCCGGCACGATATCGTCTTAAAGTACTTGGAAGGCGTCTGTGGAGCTCTCTGGGACACTAGTGTTTGCCTAGTTTCCCAATTGTTTTGGAGACCGCAATGCCGATTTATTGGTACGGCCAAAACATGGCGTTAAGGCCCGACTGTAATATTGTACTAGCTCTTGTACTAACTTCTGAGTATCCATCGATACTGGATCGTACTGGTACGGTATTGGTAAACCCCCGATAGCGAACATATGGCTTGGCAACGGGATCATCGCTGAAAGGGGCGTACGACCGCCGGAATTATCCGCGTACTCGTACAGGGCGTTTCCCGATGCCTTGAGCGTTTGGTGCAACCCATGCTGGGGCTACTCAGGTTGGGAAGGCGAACTTTGAAAAAGCCAGAGAAGTGTTGTGGCGGGTTGGACACCTGATGATACTGGGGAGGAGAGTAGGAGAGCGGTTTCTCGCACCTGGAATAGGGAGGGATATTTGTATCGAATTTCATGGCGCAATCGCTGGCATATCGGCAAAGATAAAGTTGGTGTATAATATATATATATCTACCCCCCGCACTCCCTGGCTTCAAACCCCACCAACCCGATGGAGCAACAACCTCGTAATATCAATCAACCGCAGTAGTAGTACTTGTACTAGGCCAAAGGCACGTATCTGACTCCAACCCCCCTCTTCAGGGGGAGATAAAACAGGATTATCGACCTAACAAGAGTGCTAAGTTATATATCCCCGCTTCTGGCGCCTCTTCCTTCACAATTCCCTAACCACGACCACGACCACCGCAATGCAACTTCTAGTATTTCCATTCCTAGCAATATCGCTCCTGGGGGTAGAAGCGTACAACGCGCTCCCACCACTCGTGGCGATACTCTACAGGAACCTTTAAACCCTTCCCCCGTTAGTCACCAACGATATACCTGCAGGCATCCGCCACGGAATCCCGTGACAAGGACGGACTAAGATCAATCCCGCCACCGACGTGGGAATTTGCAGAAACCTGCGCGGGGGATTTGGAAGACACGTTTCATGTGCACATTGGGGTGGAGCGTGTTCTTTGAGCATTGACGGGTTGGGCGCGATCCTAGGGTTTATTTAGGAATTGATGAGGAGCCAGGGAAGTATACGTACGAGAACGGGGTTGAGCCCCCGGAGAGGTATAATATCGATGTGGCGGAGGATTTGGTGAGGATATCGGGCGGTAGGGAGAGGGGTATTTGGCAGGCTACCAGGACACTTAGACAGAGATTGATCCTGGCACGAAAGGTTGCCGGTGTTAGCCAAGGCGATTGGAGAGACGAGATTATCGAGTTGAAGGCGGGACGGGTGGTGGATTCACCGGTGCACCCGACTAGAGCCTTCTTACTGGACGCAAGGAGGAAATGGTATTCCGCCGGTGTGCGTTCTCCCTGCTCGCTTTATTTTTTTGTGCTCCCTGGGGTATCCCACACACCTCCCCAGTCTAACCAATTAAACCAAAACAGTTCCTGAAAGACCTCTGCAACTATGTTTCCTTTTCCAAATTATCCGAATTTCGCTACCACACTTCAGACAACTACCCGTTGAACCGCGGCTGCAACAACACATCGCAAAACATCTATTCCAAGTTCTCGCAGCTCCCGAATAACCCCGTGCTTCATCCGCTAGTCCCTAGACACAACGAACCCCACAACAGGGTAGAGGTTGAATCGATAGAAAAGCTCTGCGCTTCCCAAGGAATCACCATAACTCCAGAAATAAAGCTCCCGGGCATGCATTGGCAATAACGAAGTGGAAGCTAGGACTAGCGCTGACGAACAAGAAAGACTTATTGAACCTGACGCATCCAGACACCATCCCCAGCTTGAGGGCTATCCGGAGCGAGTTCCTGTCTTGGTTTCAAACGAGGGAGGTGCGCATTGGCGCGGACGAGTATGACTCTGACTTGGCTGATGGGTACATCCACCTAGTGAGTACCATGTCCGTGTTCATCTCTGCCACCGCTGAGAAGAATGCGTGTATATAGAGTACCCATGAATCGAGCAATATCTCGGTGATTTCCAAGACGGTAATTACGTAGCCCTGGCAATACGGGAAGTCAGACCCCGCGCGGTTGGAGAAGGGCGGCTGCGAGATTATCAATTCGGAGGATTGGTGGGCATAC